>CAUYUJ010021383.1:0-42500 GCA_963575745.1 Prorocentrum cordatum
TTGAAAGGCGTGGTAAGGGCCGGCGGGGAACCCTGGAAGGACCTCGAGAGATCCTGCGAAACCAGAAAACCGGATAACCATGCGCCCGAACGGCGTTCTTGTGCAGTCCGAATACCGGAATAGCGATGTGCAGAGCGCGCAAAACGCTTATCGGGCCTGCTGGCGAGGGCGCCAGACAGCATGCCTGCGGCCCTCGCGAGCTTCTGTAAATCTCATGGGAGACGCGCGCGGCGTTCGCCAAGTCACTTGGGAACATGCCTGGGGAGCTCCAAGCTTCTAGAAGCGCGCTTCCAAGGAGCTTCGAAAGCGCATCTGGAGATCTTCGGGGCACGCGTACTGGCAACGAACAGGAAATCGCTTCCCGGGACACGCTGCGAGTTCAAACGCGCCGCTCTGGGGATGCGGCCGCGGCTACAGCGGCCGCGGGCGCCGCGACCTCAGCAACCGCATGTCCTGTTCCCACCCCAAGCGTAGCCACACCCGCAATACATCGTCAACCGGTTGTCGCAGGGACCTTACAAATCTCCCAATCACTTGGTAGGGGCGTCGGGATGATTATTCGATTGCACCACTAGTCACATCTCGAGTATTTCGAGTCTGTAGGCTACAGCTTTCGATGCTCTTCAATCGGTCGCTGCGCCCCAAAGTTTTTGTCATTGCGCGTAATATGGAGTCTCATATCAAAAACTCGTAGAGGAGGATACTAATGTCATGAATTTAATTAACTCAAGCAGGAAGCGTGCTACACAGCTCTGATTCGCACGGATGGACCCAGCATGATGAGAAGTATCATTCCGAACCGACGGGAACCTTTGACTCGAGCTATAGCAAAAAATATGTCCATAACGCCGTAATACATGTGCAAAGAGTTGTGTGCACGCTAAATGTTTGAAAAATGCACTTCAGCAGGTTGAGATCCGGAATCTGGTGCACCTGTCGTGGTTTTGCTGCGTCTTCTTGGTGAATTCTCAAGTCTGTAGCCGCAGTATTGCTATCGAAATCAAAAGACGTAGGGGAACCAGTTTCGTATAATACCCATAAAACTGATTTTGCGAGTTTCCAATATGATACTCGAGGGGGCTTTGTCATCGTAGTCTAAACCTTTTACCTCGTACAGTTCCTCGGCATCGATGAGCTAGAGGAATTCCCGTCGCGGAGTGGAGCTAGTTGGCCCACCCGGCCCTGGCGGACAATGTGATGACCCGGGGTCTTGTTTTGTGCAGATTGTGAAAAATTTGAACATTCGTTTTGGGAACCCAGATTTTTTCCCTATAGTCGAGCATGGCGCGTTTGATGGTGACATCCTGAGGGCTGTAGCTGCATCTGAGCTTTCGAAAGTTCGGAAGAAATCGTCGGTAACCGAGATATATTTTTCCAGATGATAGCGGTTCCGTGAACTCCACTCAAGATGGGAGCAAGCTGCAGAGCCCCAGTATTGTTTGTAGGTTAGGGTGCGTCGGCCTCTCTAGTTCTTAAGTCCTTAGCTGTTGTATTACTATCAATATATTTAGCGGAAGAAAATTCGTATAAAACCAAGACAACACACACATATATATATATATATATATTTATATATATGTGTATGTATGTGCATATATATATATATATATATATATATATATATATATATTCGAGTTTTAAGCTGATATTGGAGGAAGCTTTCTCGTCGTATTCTGAGCACTACTTCGCGTTTCAAGAGCTGTACGAAGGTCCCGGCGGTAACCTGGTTGACGGTTTACCGCCCGCTCCCAATAACAGAAACACGTACAGGATGATACTACTTGCAAGATGAAATAACGTTTTCGGTTATAGCTGAAGTAGCAGACCGAATTCCAGTATCTGAGAGTGGCGAACGGAAGCTACGGCTTCGTTCAAGCCCATGGAGGGACCTGGTGAAATCCCTTATGGGGCCACGGAGCGTGTGAGAGGTGTGCCGAAATTTGCGGGGAGATGCATGCGGGCGCAGCCACTGGGGCTTTGGTGGGGCTCCCCATGGGGCCACGAAGCGCATGATGGGGTTTACCACAAGTGACCGGCGGACGCATGCAGGCGCTGACACTGGGGCCTTCGGTGGAGCCCCCTTATGGGTTACGACACGTGTGAAGGGTGTGCCGCATGGGCGGAGGGACGCGTGCGGGCCCTGCCACTGGGCCTTCGGTGGAGGTCCTTAATGGGCCACGATGCGTATGAAGGTTGTTTCAAACTTGTCCGGATAACCCATGCAAGCGCAAGCGCAACTACTGGGGCCTACGGTGGACCTATTGGGCCACGAAACGCGCGAGAGGTGTGCCACAGTGGGCGGGGGGACGCAAGCGGGCGCTGCCTCTGAAGCTTCTGGTAGGGCTCCCCATGGGGCCACGAAGCGTCTGATGGGATGTACCACGATTGGCGGGGGGGCGCTTGCGGACGCTGTCATTGGGGCCTTCGGTGGAGCTCCCCATGGGTCTCGGAACGTGAACGTGTAAAAGGTGTAAGTGGGCGGGAGCGCATACGAGCGCTGCCTCTGGGGCCTTCGGTGGAGCTCCCTATGGGGGCACGAACTCTGTGAGAGGCGTAACGATATGGTCGTGCGGAAGGCAAAGGGAAGAGGTTGATGATTGGAAAGAAGGAGGAGGAGGAGGAGGAGAGGAGGAGGAGGAGGAGGAGGAGGAGGAGGAGGAGGAGGAGGAGGAGTGAGGAGGAACGCGGCACGTTGCTGATTCAAAAGAGGGCCCAACACCACAATATGGTTGGCAACGAAGAAACCACGTTGCCATTGTCTTCGCTATCGGGGCCGATATTCCGTTGTCATTGGGGAGCGGACGAGTCGCCATCGCATGAACTTACCAACCCATCTGCATCTATTCAGCCATTCGGTTTCGACTGTCGGCCAACACACACTGCCAAACTGTCTTGTTTTCGGGACAGAATTAAATCGTTGGTAATAACCGAAACTGTTGTGGCTCGATACCGGAACCTGTTTCTGTATACCAACAGCGCTGTCGGTGGATACCGAAACCGATGCCGATGGATACCGATGTAGATAGATACCACAACTATTGTTGGTGGGTGCCGGAACCGACGTTTGTTTATACCGAAACTGCCGTCCAAAGTCACGGACACCCACGCGTTAGATGCCGAAACCAATGTTCGGATAAGAAATCTGGAATTCCCGATTCCAGAGCATTATCGGCCACCGTGCCCTGACGCGCGAATTGTTGGAGTGTCTTCAGGTCCCGTCGAGTTCTCTTTGTTGGGTACTGCCAATTTTCATGAAGGGAACCCCAACCAAAATTCCCAGATCTCTTGGGCGCGCATCAAAGGGGGCCCCAAGAGGCCCCCAAGACGGTCAAAAATGACCCCGAGTCGCCCAACGATCGTTCCAAGACGCCCACGATGATCCACATACTTCCCAAGAGGTTCCCATGAGGGCTTCCAGAGTTCCAAGAGGTTTCCAAGAGCGCCCCGAGACGACCCAAGCGGCCCCCAAGAGCGCCCCCAAACGGCCCAAGCTGGAACCCAAATTGCTAAATATGCCCCCAAGACGGCCCAATAGGACCATAAACAAAGCCCAAGAGAGGCCCCAACAAAAGGAACACTAACCGACATTTCGTGCCCCCCAACGCCGCCGTCAAGAGGTTTCCGAAGAGCATATCGCAGGATCCCCACACACACTCATGGGGCCTGTTACCTACAACCCATGCGCGTTGGCGGGATGGGCCGAAAACCAATAGAAACGCCGCTCCCTGTCGATTCATCGCAGGGGTGCCTGGCGTGCTAGACCCTCTCGGTTTTGGTTTTGATTCCTTTTCCAAAAGAACTCCCCCTGGGTCCCGGGAGGATTGCCACGGAGCAGGATTTCCCTAATTTTCCTCTAAGACAGCTGAAGGTGGCCTCCAAGGTGGCCACGTTGGCCCAAGATTGCCTCCAAGATGGCCTCCAAGGTCAAGAAATCAGGAGATGCCTCCGAGTCCGCCCAAGAAACCTCCAAGACGGCCCAAGAGGTGCCCAAGAGGCCTCCAAGACGGTCCAGGAGGCCTCCAAGAGGTCCTCCAGGAGGGCCCGAAGAGGCCAGAATCATTGATTTTCCTTAGGTTTTGAACAATTCTTCGTATTTGCTCCTTTTCGGCTTTCCGACAACCCAAGACGGCACCCCAAGATCGCCCCCACAGTGCCCAAGAGGCTTCCTCAGGACTGCCCAAGAGGCCCTCAAGACGGCCCCAAGAGGGCACAAAGACGACCCAAGAGGCCTCCAAGACGCCCAAGATGGCCTCTAAGACGGCCCTGGAGCACCCCAAGAGGGCCCCAAGTCGGCCCAGAGAGGCCCCCCAAAGGGCTTCCGACGGGCCAGGAGCCCACCAAAATGGCCGAAGTTGGCTCGAAGCTGGCGCGAGACGGCCCAAGAGGGCCTCCAGGAAGGCCAGAAAAGGCCCAAAGCAAACATTTTCCTAGGATTTGTTTAAAAGGATTTTGACATTTGCTTCTTTTCGGCCATCCGAAGGCCCGATACGGCCCAAGAGCACCCAAAGATCGACCAAGTGGCCTCCAAAATGGCACCAGAACTGGCCAAGAGGCCAACAAGACGGCCCCACGAGGCCCCTAAGAGCCCAGGAGGCTTTAAGACGCCCAAGATGGCCTCCAAGACGGCCCTGGAGCATTCCAAGAGGGCTCCAAATCGGCCCAGAAGGGTTTCCGAAAGAACTTCCGACGGCGTCGGACGGGCCAGGAGCTTACCAAAACGGCCGAAGATGGCCCTAAGATGGCCCAAGACGGCCCAAGAGGCTTCCAAGAGGGCCTCCAGGAAGGGCCGAAAAGGCCAACATCATTGATTTCCCATGTGCCCCCAAAGATCGCCCAAGAGGCCCAAGACGGCCCCAAGAGGCCCCCAAGACGGCCCAAGAGGCTTGCAAGACGCTCAAGATGGCCTCCAAGACGGCCCAAGAGCCCTCCAAGACGTCCTCCAAAAAGGCCCGAAAGGGTCAAAATGGCCTCCAGACGGCCAAGATGACCTTCAAGATGCCCACGTGTTCCCCGAAGGCTTTCCAAGCCGATTCGGGGAGCACATGGTCCGATAACTTGGAAGGTCTGGCCTCAACGTTCGGCCACATAAGCGCCTCAAAAAAAGCAATGGGCGGCGGTGATTCGCCGTAGGCGTCTTTGATCCGCCGCCACCTGTTGCTTGCAAGAGGAGTGCCTGGCGTGCCAAATCCTGTCGTTTTTGGTTTTGGTTCTTTTCCAAAAAAGCCCCCCCTGGGGCCCCGGCGCGTCCCGCCGCCCACCCGGGAAGGACCTCGATCCGGAAAAAAAATCTCCAAGGCAGCTCAAGATGGCCTCCAAGATGGCCACGTTGGCCCAAGATGGCCTTCCAGATGGTGCAAGATGGCCTCCAAGTCGGCCTAAGGTGGTCCAAGACGGCCCAAGAGAGTCCAAGATACCTCCAAGTTCGCCCAAGAAGCCTCCAAGACGGCCCAAGACGACCCAAGAGGCCTCCAAGAGGTCCTCCAGGAGGGCCCGAAGAGGCCCAAATCATTGATTTTCCAAAAAGTTTTGGCAGATTCTGGCATTTGCTTCTTTTCGGCCTTCCGACGGCTCAAGACGGCCCAAGATGCCCCCAAGATCGCCCACGAGGACTCCAAGATGGCTCCATGACGGCCCAAGAGGCCCCCACCCAAGACGGCCCCAAGAAGGCCCCAAGACGGGCCAAGAGGCCTCCAAGACGCCCAAGATGGCCTCCAAGACGGCCCTGGAGCACCCCAAGAGGGCCCCAAGTCGGCCCAGAGAGGCCCCCAAGACGGCTCCCGACGGGGTCAGACGGTCCAGGAACCCACCAAAATGGCTGAAGTTGGCTCGAAGCTGGCCCAAGACGGCCCAAGAGGCCTCCAAGAGGGCCTCCAGAAGGCCAGAAAAGGCCACAAACATACATTTCCTAAAGGTTTTTGACAGATTTTGGCATTTGCTTCTTTTCGGTCTTCCGACGGCCCGAGACGGCCCAAGAGCTCCCAAAGATCGCCCAAGAGGCCTCCCAGATGGCCCCAGGACGGCCCAAGAGGCCACCAAGACGACCCCAAGAAACCCCCAAGACGGCCCAGGAGGCCTTTAAGACGCCCAAGATGGCCTCCAAGACGGCCCTGGAGCATTCCAAGAAGGCCCCAAGTCGGCCCAAAGAGGCCCCCCAAACGGTTTCCGACGGCGTCAGACGGGCCAGGAGCCCATCAAGCTAGCCGAAGTTGGCCCGAAGATTGCCCAAGACGGCCCAAGAGGCCTCCAAGAGGGCCACCAGGAAGGCCAGAAAAGGCCAACATCATTGATTTCCCATGAGCTTTTGAAGGATTATGGCATTTGCTTTTTTTCGGCCTTCCGACGGCCCGAGACGGCCCAAGTGCCCCCAAAGATTGCCCAAGAGGCCCAAGACGGCCCCAAGAGGCCCCCAAGACGGCCCAAGAGGCCTCCAAGATGCTCAAGATGGCCTCCAAGACGGCCCAAGAGCCCTCCAAGACGTCCTCCAAAAAGGCCCGAAAAGGTCAAAATGGCCCCCAGACGGTCAAGATGACCTTCAAGATGCCCACGTGTTCCCCGAAGGCTTTCCAAACCGATTCGGGGACCAAGCTCTAGCCCAACTCTCGGCTACATAGGCGCTTCCCCGAAAGGCAGGGGGCGGCGGTGATTCGCCGTAGGCGTCTTCGATCTGCCGCCCCCTGTTGCTTGCAAGAAGGCTGCCTGGCGTGCCAAATCCTGTCGTTTTTGGTTTTGGTTCTTTTCCCAAAGACTCCCCCTGGGGCTTCGGCCCGTCCCGCCTTCGGGTCCAAGACGACCGGAAGTCTGCACAACGCCGCCTCCAAGACGGCCAAGATGACCCAAGATGGCCTCCAAGTTCGCCCAAGACGGAGAAGATGGCCCCAAGAGAGCCCAAGATGGCCCCAAAACGTTTCCAAGACGGTCCAAGATGCCCCCAAGATGGCCAAAGATGGCCTCACGATGCCCCAATACGGCCCAAGAGGCCCCCCAGACGGCCGAAGAGACCTCCAAGAGGGACCTCCAGGAAGGCCCGAATAGGTACAAATGATTGATTTCCATTGGATTTTGAAGGATTTTGGCATTTGTATTTTTTGGGCTCTCCGTCGGCCGATGACGGCCCAAGAGGCCCCTAAGATCGCCCCAGGATCGCTCAAGAGGCCTCCAAGATGGCCCCATGACGGCCGAAGAGGCCCCCAAGACGCCCCGGGAGGGCCCCAAGACGGCACAAGAAGCCTCCCAGACGCCCAAGATGGTCTCCAAGACGGCCCTGAAGCGCCCCAAGAGGGCCCCAAGACGGCCCAGAGAGGGCCCCACGACGATTTCCGACGGCGTCAGACGGGCCAGGAACGCCCCAAAACGACCAAAGAGCCTCCCGTGAAGCCCCCGCGAAGCCTCGAAAGGCTCCCAGCAGGCCCAAGGAGGCCCCAAAGAGGCCTCAAGGAGGCCCCCAAGAAGCTCACAGCAGGCCTCAAGGGTGCCCCAAGAGAGCCCCAAGAAGCCTCATCCTCCTACTCTTCCTCTTCCTCTTCCTCTTCATGTTCATTCTCCCCCACGTGTTCCCCGAAAGCGTTCCAAACCGACTAGGGGAACTCATGGTTTGACAACTTGGCCAAGCTCTAGCGCAACTCTCGGCTACATAGGCGCTTCCCCGAAAGGCAGGGGGCGGCGGTGATTCGCCGTAGGCGTTTTCGATCCGCCGCCCGCAAGTGAGATTCATCACAAGGAAGCACGGCGTGCTAGATGACCGGGCCAATTTTGGCTATTTTTTAAGGAGCTGTCCCTGGGGCTTCGGTCCAACCGCTGGCCACCCCGAAAGGGTGGGAGGCACGGGTCTTCCACACGAAATTGCTCCAATATTCCCTCCAAGACGGCCGACACGACCCAATATGCCTCCAAGATGCCTCCAAGATGGCCAAGATTACCCAAGATGGCCTCGGTCCCGAGACGCCTCCAAGACGGCCAAGATGACACCAAGACGGCCCAATATGTCCTCCAGATATCCTCCAGACGGCCCAAGAGGCCCCTAAGACACCCCAAGTGGGACTTGCATGAGGCCAGCATCCTTGGCTTTCCTTTGGTTTTTCAATCATTCTAGCGTTCTCGCCTTATCGGGCTTATGATGTTCCAAGACGGGCGCATAACCCCCAAAGATCGCCCCAAGACGGCCTCGGAGGCCTCCAATAGGCCCGCAAGACGGCCCAAGAGGGCTCCAAGACAGCCCAAGAGTCTCCCGAGACTGGCCCAAAGACGTCCACTACGGCCCTAAAGCGCCCAAAGACGGACCCACGACTGCCCAGGAAGGACCCAAGACGGCCTCCGAAGGCCAGGAAGCCCCCAAGAGGCGCCCAAGATGCCCCTTCGAGCGCCCCCCAAACGCTCCCAGGAAGTCCCCAAGAGCCCCAAGAAAGCCTCAAAATGCCTCCTCTTCTTCCTCCTCCGCCTTCTCCTCTCTCTCCTCCTCCTTTCTCTTCCTATCCCCAATGTTCCCCCAAGGGGTTCCACAACAGCTGGGGGAACACATAGTCCAATAGCTTGGTCTGACTTCGGCCTAACGTTTTGCCACATGGGCGTCTCCAAAAAGACAGGGGGCGGCGGTGATTCGCCGTAAGCGTCTTCGATAAAAAAGGTTGGGGCGGAACGGGACTGGCCGCGGGGGACGCGGTTCCAATGCCGTGCCGACGTAACATTCTGGCTGCTAAGAATGGTCTGCTGGGAGGAGAACGGGGCTACCTGCGGGGCTGCCGGTACCGTGAAGAAATAAAAAGATCGGAACTCTAGGCACCCGGTGAAAAACAAAAAAACACGTGCACAATACGAGTAAACTGAATGCTTGACACTCAACGCTGGATGCTTGAAATTTCGACACCCAAACTAAGCTCGGCAACGGATATCCGGAAATTCGGCAAGATATTGCAACGGTGTCGGCAACGGAACCCGACGAAATCTGCAACACATACGCACTAACCACTTCGCAACATACCGAGCAGATCCGAACGGCCACCACTTAACGAGGACAAATCATCAAACATCAACCCTGCCTTCCTGCACGCAATCTTTCTTGCGCATCTCCTTACGACGGCCACACGGCAATATGTTATTCTCTCTGCTCCGTTCCTGCTCCTCTTCCATTTTATACAACCCAATTCATCATGCCATCAAAATGTTTACCCTGTGCCCCCCCCCTTATACTCTGCCCCTCCCAAGAGATACTGAATGCGGGAAGGCCCCTCCGCAACCGCAATACCGCGTCGAATTCGGTAACGCGATGCCCGCTCGGAAGCTCATTTAATCAAATCGCGGCTTGCTCTTTTTTGACAATGTTTTTGCAAGGAATCATACATGCGTGAAATGGTAATCGGTTTCCGTATGCATTTTCGCGCTGATACAAACCAGCAGGGAACTGTGACAGTCATGTATTCCCACAGCGACAGTCTACTGGATGAACAAACTGAATCGCGCCCAAACTCGACTCTATATATGTATACTCAACAAGAGCGTAATACTTCTACTCCTGGCGGCGCTCCAACGTCGAGCCTCCGCAGAGTTCAAAGGGAATCGGCTGCACGACGCATTGCGAGAAGCGGCTGTGAGCCATACTGACGTGTCATGCGTAACAACTTCCATTACGATCGCACGCTGGGTTGATTCGCCCTCGCTTTGCAGAAGCATCGGCGACGTGCTTGTTGAAGTGCGAACTCACTATGCGGGTGGTATAGCCAGCGTTCTGCTGTAACGAATGAATGTCGCAGCTTCCTTTGATTGAACATATGCTGCGGCATCATGACAGTTTTCAAATATCAAGTGACGCTAAAACATTTGCATTGCGTGATTGCGCCAATTGCAACTGCCTTACTTGGGCGATGCTCCATGCGCCCCAAACACTAGTGGGAGCTTACGTCGCAAGATGGCACTGCAGCATGAAGAGACCCATCATGTTACTGCGCGCATTCTTTGCTCAGTCAGCTGAAGCACGCGACTAGGGCAACACGAGTGAACGGACGCAACAATGGGGGGCCGCCCGCGCCCGGGCCCCTGGAGGGCAGTCGGGTTCGCTGGCCTTGAGCCTCGACATGCCAATGCCGCAAGTGTTGAACTCAGACCTCGACCAACACCATCAAGCCTCGGGTTGACAGCGAACCGCGCAAAGCGAGATAAGCCGACAAAGAGAATGCCCCTCTGTTGTCTGGTGTGTTTCCGGTAACGTTTCTATGGCCGACCACCCCCTCGCCCTCCTCCTCCTCCTCCTCCTCCTCCGAAAACCGCCCCTCTCAGTTTTGCTTTCTGGCGCAATCTTCGGTCTCCAAAGGGCTGCAAGAGAGACAGAAACCGTCCCGAGAAAGCTGCCAATGGCCAAGACAATCCGAAAACGGCCGAACAATCACACCCAACATATTACAAATCCGGGGGGGGGGGGCGGGTGAGGTCGAATCTGAAACACAGACCCTCCCCACGCAGATATGCTTGCGACTGTCGCCCCTTCGCTTGTCTTTACTTCCTTTTCGCTTGTACTCGCTCCGTGTGTGAGTGGACGCATGGATGTCCAAGAAGTCAGGGCGAAGCGGAAACCATTCCTAAGTAACAAACATGTTCTCTTTTGTTGGACCTGGAGGTGCGAGAGACAACAAATGGGCATAGCGAGTATGTTCTGGACCATTGAGTTCTCATGAGCAGAGAGGCGATTCCTTGAACCATGCCTCGTCGGTTCTTACGTTTGCATCTTGCAGGCAGCTGGTCTGATTGCTCGCTTTCCCCATGTATGCAATTCGTCCAGGGGCCTCCCGATATGAACCCGAACTCGTGGAGACTGCGACCATGGCGGTGCACATCCCTGTGAAGAGCAGGCCTGGGCTGAAAGAGCAATAGCGACGCCAGAGCATGGCGGCGGGGAACGGGCGATGGGACACACGCAACACATCTGTGGGTAATGCCGTAATGCGGAATCGCGGCCGCATTCGTGAACTATGCTTACTGACTACAGGCGATTGACAGCGACAACAAATGACCTGAGGAAGAGTGCGGATTACGAACAATCGTGTCGTATCCTTTTCAGCTGGAGTGCCCTCATGGTCTTGGATCATGACGCAAAATGAAGTCGCATGCAGTGTTCGCATGATTTGGGTGCGTCGCTGCGGCCATACTGTTTCTCGCTGTCTGCGTACATTCCAGCGCAAGGGGTGGTGCGACCCTGGCGAAGAAACCAACCCATTGTAAACCCGTGGCGGGTATTAGCAGGAACGCCCAACTCACATGAAAGTGCTGAGACATCAGCAGTACCCTTGAACGCTTCGCCAAGAGATGGGACACTATACTCAAAACCGCCCCATTCGCGCTCGCACCCTCACGGCTCCAGTCGGGCGCGGGATCGCAACGACGAGTGTGCCACGCAGCAGGAGGACGGGGGCCGAGAGAGCAAGGGGAATGATGATGATGGGATCTGGACCGGTCAGAAAAACCAGCGAGAACTCGCAACCCCGCCCCTCGGCTGCGGGTCCGGACGGGGCGAGCCTGAATTCAATTGTGACGGGGGCGGCGTGCCTGCAACGCGAGAGTAGAAATCCCGAGCCGTCTCCTGCCCCCGCCACTCCTCGAGCAATTCTGACATGCTCCAAAACGCGAAACGGATATTTCGAATAGTGTGCAGGTTCGAAGGAGGACTGCGTCAACTAAGGCTCAAGGCATTTGGTAGCACGAACTTGGCACGCTTCACAAAGGATATATGGAATAATGTGCAGGTCTGGCGGACAACTGCGTGGGCGTCCCAAGATGACACCAGAACGGTCCGATGCGCCCTGGGTGGCTGCACCGTTGAGGATCTGGAAGAAATCAAATTGAAAGTCCGATGGGCTACACGTTCCTTTCCCTCCCTCCGCTTCCTCCTCAAGCACCACTCCTCGCATAAACCTGACATACTGCGAACGGGATGTGGAAAAATGTGCAGGTCCGAAAGGCAACTGCGTCACTGAATGCTCAGGGCATCTGGAGGCACAAAGGGGCCTGCCAAAACATAGCCGAGACGGTTGGAGGGAGCCACTGAGGCTTTCGGTGGACTACCTCGTGGGGCCACGAATCGTGCGAGGGGAGTGCCGAAATGGACCCGAGACGGCATGCGGACGCATCTGCTGAAGCCTTCGGTGGAGCCCCCCATGGGGCCACGTTGCGTGTGAGGGGAGTGCCGAAATATAACCGAAACAACATACGGATGCAGTCGTTTGGGCCGCCGGTGGAACTCATTAGGCGGCAGCGAAGCGTGTGAAGGGTGCGCAGAAGTGGACCCGAGACGGCATGCGGACGCAGCCACTGGAGCCTTCGGTAGAGGTCCTTATGGGGCAGCGAAGCGTGTGAGAGGTGCGCCGAAATGGACCCGAGACGACACTCGGACGGAGCCACTGGAGCGTTCGGTGGAGCCCGATATGAGGCCACGAAGCCTGAGGGGTGTGCCGAAGTGGACCCGAGACGGCGTGCGGACGGAGCCGCTGGGGCCATTGGTGTAGCTGCCCATGGGGCAGCGCAACGTGTGAAAAAAAGTGCCGAGATGAGCCTGACACGGCAAGCTCATGGAGCAGCTGGAGCCTTCGGCGGAGCTCCCTTTGGGATAGCGAAGGGTGCGAAGCGTGTGCCGAAGTGGAACCGAGACGGCATGTGGACGGCGCCGCTGGGGCCTTCGGTGGAGCCCCCTGGGCCACAAAGCGTGTGAAAGGTGCGCCGAAATAGAACCAAGACGGCATGCGGATGCAGCCGCTGGGGCCGTCGGTGGAACTCATTAGGGGCAACGAAGCGTGTGAAGGGTGTGCGAGCCACAAAAGCCGTCGGTGGAGGTCCCTATGGAGCAGAAAGACCTGTGAGTGGACCCGAGACGGCATGCGGACGGAGCCACTGGGACCTTTGGTGGAGCTCTCTGTGACGCAACGAAACGTGTGAAGGGTGTGCCGAGGTGGACTGGATCCGGCATGCGGACGGAGCCATTGCGGCCTTCGGTGGGGCTCCCTGTGGAGCCACGAAGCGTGTGAAAGGCCTGCCGACGTATGTAGAATCGAGACGGCATGCGGACGCAGTCACTGGAGCCTTCGGTGGAGGTCCCTATGAGGCAGCGAAGCGTGTGAGGGGTGGGTCGAAGTTGACACGATACAGCATGTGGATGGAGCCGCACAAGCCGTCGTTGGAGCTCCCTAGGGGCAACGAAACGTGTGAGGGCGGTGGCGAAACGGTGATGAGACTGATGATGGTGATAACGAGCATGGAGGTGGTGATGCTGTCAATGATGATGATGCTGCTGCTGATGATGAGGGTGATGCTGATGACGTTGATGATGGTAATGCTGATGCTGCTGCTGATGACAATGATGATGATGATGATGATGATGATGATGATGATGATGATGATGCTGATGCTGATGCTGATGCTGATGATGATGATGATGATGATGATGATGATGGTAATGGTGATGCTGATGACAAAGATGAGGATACAGAGGATATGATGAGGATGAGAAGGAGGCGTGAGACGCTCGGCGCTGCGAATTCAAGACGAGGGCTCAACGCACAGGATGGTCGGGAAACGTGTTTTAGTACCAACCATACTATGTGTACAATCCAGCACAAAGTGTGAGACAACACCGATGAAACACCATACCATGAACTGCCGAGTTTCTTAGAAGTGGCCGGTCGGTCATTGCTCATGTCCAACGTCTTGATGCTCAACGGGTTAGCAAGACGCTGCAGCCCTCTCCCGACAGGTTATCATTTTTGAAAAATGGGCTGCGATGTATGTGACAGTGTACCAAGAGCTTCCACTCGGATGCGAAGGGGGTGGTGCTGGCCGATCAATGTGACGAAGCACACCATGTTGCCATTCACCTTGGACAGTCTCTGCCGACCGTTCCCTTATTTCCCCTCCCTTCAATTCCGAAAGTTGTGCTGAACAGATCTGAAAACTCTGATTCGTAATTCAGCCTGCGCGATCGCTCAACGATCAATGGGGTCAGGCTGATGGTCGAGAGTTGACTGAACGACGACACTGGGTTGAATAGTGTAGACGCTCGTCCCCAAACGGGAATCAATCCACCGATCCTGTCGGCGTGTGAAGAGGGGAGTTCTGCTTTTGTCGTCTTGGGAGCACGCTTTGGCGTTCTCTTTGGCGAGCCAAGCTCGTCAACTCGAGGTGAAACGAGAAAGGTCGTAATCAAACTCGTAGTTGATTCGAAGGGGAACCCCTTCCCTTTGATCCCTTCCCCACCCTGGGGATGGGGGGGGCCCGGGGCGGGGTCCCAGGGGGGGTCCCAGGTCAGATCACAGTTGGCCCTCCTTCGGCAGATTAGGTCCAATATGCTCCAAGAGGGCCCAAGAGGGCCCAGAGTCGCCGAACGATTGTTCCACGACGCCCAGGATGGCCTCCAGACGGCCCAAGGCGACTCTAACACGCTCCAAGAGGCCTCCAAAAGCAACCTGCAAAACCAACTCGCATGCGCAACCTGTATGCGCAACACGGGCTGATCTGGTCCCGCGGTGGGGGCCACGGACCGACTTTCAGAAACAGACCAACGACCCCTCAAGCTGCTCGTACCTCGCAAGGCACTTGTAAAACAACGACTTGCGATCATCAGCCAATATCCAGAAGCTGTTCGGGTCATGACTGACCGTTACACATGAACAACACATGCCTTTTTGTTTCAATGTATCCGACAATCTGCCCATTGGCGTGCGCAAACACGAATGCGCACGTGCGCATGCGTCCGCAATCCCAAGTGTGCCTGCTCAAATGGGGTCGACGCGAACAACTCCGTCACACTTCTGAGCCGTCGAACTCGCCGGGCTGCGCAGCCGCAACGGCACTTGACTTGGAGGTCGGTGCCCTCAGAAAACTCAAGATTGCCAACCATAAGACTGCAAGACGTGGTCACGGGACCCCCAGATTATTTTCGGCGACGCTTGCCTTCCGCCTTCTCACCTCTTCGCTTCGGATGGGCCAGGCCTTCGAGGCCCCAGTGTGGCCCGAGATCGCCCACACGAGCCCCAAGCATAGCCACGACATCATGTTTCAGGAGCCCAGGGGCCCCCCCTCCCAAGAGTACCTCCACCGGGCCACCAGAGGCGTTTCTCGGGTTGCGACAGGCCTCGGAAGTAGATAGCGAACACTCATGCCACATTCATTTATCAACGCCTCCCCCTCCCCACAATGTTCAAAATTGGCGGTTGGTCTGATGAGTTGCACCTCGACCGCAGTCTCCCCCGCGTGTGCCAACTTTGAGCTTGGGGGGCCAAGGGGGGCGTTCAATAATTGTTTCCCTCTGCCCGATAGGGACGCCTTCGCCGGGGACGCTCTTTATTTTGACCGATGCTCCCGGGAACGGCCCAAGAAGGCCCCAGCGTAACCTCCGAGTGCCAACCAAAACATCTTAAGAGGGCTCCCGATTTGCCCAGTAGCCCTGAAAAATGCGCTCCCTCTCGGCTTCCCGTGGAACTTTGGCGACGGTCCTCATGCTTGACTCCTGATCTCCTGGCTGCAGGGCGCACTCGAAGAAATCTAGGACCATACCACGAGCTATGTGGCAGTCGTTCCCGCAAGTGCAACTTCTCTCATCGTAGACCAGCGAGCTGCTTCAAATATTAGGTTTCACGCAGAAGATGAAACAGATGGTGGGACGCTGTGTGCGCTGGTACGAAGCCATGATGCGCTAACACACCGATCGGTCACACACACGATCGCAGTCTAAGTGGCTGGCAATACAACGGCCAAATACGCCGCAATGGTGGTCGAATCCAGTCTGGAGAAATTTGCACACAACGTTGAATCAAACGAAGTCGGGCACACAATCAAACAACAATGCACAGCACGTGTATCATCGATACATACGAGAGCGCTGCAGTGTCATGCAAATGCACTCATGTCCCCAACTACGTAGTCCCAACAGTCGCACCTCGCGTGCTGCAGACTTTTTGGGTGACGCGTCGATGAGTAAAGATGGCACACGCGGCTGGTTGTTGTTGCAAGGCGTGCAGGTTCGAGTGCGTGTGTCAGCGTTCCATCGGTGACTTCGTGTGACAACTCACAGCTGTCGTGTGGAAGGGTAGCAAGCTATCGTTCTATCGCCCATCTTGTTGTCGCAGAAGAGCTGGAGTTCACTGCCGCAACGGAAATGATTACAAGCACTTGGCATCCAAAGAAGATTCCACCTCGTGGAACCTCAAACCTCTCTCCTCAGTGACCAAAGGTCCGTCCCAGGGCCGAGATCGCAAATAGATGTGTTGCTGGAAAATTTTCACATACACGTCGTAACATGGTTAGTCATGTGGAAAACCAGGAAGGATGCAAGGGGCACCCGAACGACTTGCACGTCGATGCCACGGGTTTACGGGCTGGGGGCGGGCCATCGGGGTGGGGAGGAGAGGGGTGTGGGGCAGGGGGGTGCACAACGAGGCCACGTGTCTAAGCGAGGTACTGCAGCAATGGATTCTCCGTTGACAGGACGAGCGCTTGTGATTGCGCAGATTTGCGCAAATCGCTATTGCTGAAATATGCTCTGACCGGAAAATCGTCGTGCGCATTGCGCCGTGGGACCTTTAGACAATCCGCCAACTTGAATGTGAACTTCCGCCTCCCTGAGAGAACTCTGGGGCACTCCGGACACCCTCTCGGAACGCGTCTAGCACAATCTGGACGTCCATCTCTGAAGCCTCGCTCTATCCGCTCTCCCCCTCCTCTTCCGTCTTTGCCTCCGCCCTGCTCCCTCCGCCTCCCTCCACCTCCCTGCCTGCATCCCCAACTGCTCCTCTTCCCCAGGCTGCCAGCCAACCGGGAGTCTGGCGAGAGAGCGTCAGATCGGGGGGCAGCTGCCACGCAGCGCTGGCAGGTGTTGCAGTGGTGAGGCTTGTGCTCCTGCTTGGGGCAGGCAGCATATGGGGCACGCACGGCTGCGAGCTCAGCAAAAACCTTCTCCTGCTGCTGCGGCTACTCCTGCTCCTGCTGCTGCTCCTCCTCCCCCCCCTACTCATGTGCCTCCTCCTCCTCCTCCTCCTCTTCGGCTCTTTATCTCCTCGCCCTCCACCCCAAGAAGGTTTGACATAGAGCTCCAAGCAACCCAGAATTGCCCCAAGACGACCAATCCGCCAAACCAGCCTGGCCTGCTCCCCTTGGCGGCCCAAGACGGACTCAAGCTGTGCTGGCTGCCGCAAGGTCAGGCGTGGCTACTTGGCGCGAGGGACTGTAGGAAATATCCCTCCCCACTACGGCCGCAGAGAAGCCGCGCAAAGCGTAGGCGTCGGTGACAGCCCTTCGGGCGTGCTGTTTGTAACAAAATTGCGCGAGCGAGCCGAAACGACTCACAAACGGTTGGGCACAACATTCCACGCTGCCAATGTGTGATGACCGTGGTCAACGCCGGCATGCCAAGGGGCAATGCTCAAGCCACTGTCAGCAGCACAGGGGCCTGAGCGGCGCTTGATGCCAGGCCACTGGGCAAGTCGGCGGTCGACGCCTGGGCGCTGCTCGACGTACCGATCGCGCAAGTCCGAGCCGCCTTGGCGGTGATCGCCTGCATGGCTAATGGCACGTTGGGGTGGCCAACAGGACAACCCAAGGCATCGGTGACTGCTGCAAAACTGTGGCGGTGTACGGGGGCGGTCACTCATTCGGGCTGGGCCACACCTATCCACTGGCACACTGGTCGCCTGAGCCTCCAACGACACGGCGGTTCGGGAACAGAGTGCGCTCTTCGAAGACCACACTGAGTCCCAAGAAGAGCAGGAATGATACAATATACCAGTCGAGGATGGTAAGGAAAGGGAGGGATATAAAGAAGAGGAATCTGAAGATAAGGGGGAAGAGGTGTATGCGAAATGAACGAAAAGAGGGGAGGGGACGGGAAGAAGGAACACGTGGACGAGCAGATGGATCACCTGTCTGGATGTGCACCTCGTGAAGCGACATGAACCAGGTGGAGGGGAGGCAAGGAAGCTTGGGTGAGAGAGTTGTCGGCCTTACCAATCTGGGCAATTGAACATCTCAACTATAGGTTTGCCCCGGCGGACGCGGTGCAGACGACGACTCTCTCCGCTAAGCGCGAGCCGCGTGCAAATCTATTATTTGGTCTTATACTTCGGCTCGAGTCCACGGGCTCTCTTTGCATGTCCTTGAATCGTGCTGACATCATTTCAATGTGGCTGAAGGCCCCTATCAATGTGAAGCTGTGCTTCAAACAACTTGAACGTTACTGATAGCTTCCAGGTTGTCAGAATTTGGCTAAACATCCAACCAGCTCTCTGGGCGACAGGTGGTCTAACGATGTCTTTCTTTCCTCTTCCACAACCCTTTCTTTCCCTTTCGGAAGGGGTTCACCCCTCCCCCAACCCCCTCCTCTGGACCTGGACGAGGGGCTTCGCGAGCGGTCAGGGCGTCCAAGATGGCCAAAGATGGCTCCAAGGGGGCCTCAGACAGCCCAAGATAGCCTCCAAGATCGGTCAAGATAGCCCAACATGGCTCAAGATAACTAACAACATGCCTCCCAGAGGCCCCAAGAGGGCCACAAGACGGTTCCAGGTGCTTCTGGGACCCCTCAGGACCTTCCCGAAAAGCCAACATTCTGCAAACACCTGAGGCAAGTCACTGATTTTTGCCTTCTCGCCTTTTCGCTTCCGATGCGCTTGTGAAGCCTCAAGATGGCCTTCAGATGGCCCAAGAGAGCTCCAAGAAGGGCCCAAGAGGCCCCCAAGACTGCCCCAGGAGCGCTCAAGATCGCCCCAAGAGGGCCCCAAGAACGCCCCAAGAGGCTATTTCGATGGACCTGGAGCGGCGACGCAACTCGAGGACCACCCCTCCTTTGAGCGATGGTCTCCAAGATGGCCCCAGGAGGCGCTCCATAGCTCCCAAGAGGACCCCAAGAGAGCGCCAAGAGAGCCCCAAGAGGGCCCCAAGGCGCCCCAGAAGAGCCCCAAGAGGACCCCAAGACTCCCCAAAGAGCCCCAAGAGGGTCCCAAGATGCCCCAAAAGAGCTCCAAGAGGACCCCAAGATCCCCCAATACAGCCCCGTAGCTCCAAGAAGGCCTCCGATGCTCCAAGATAGCCTCCAAGACGGCTCAACACCCTCCTTCCCCTCCTCTCCTCGCACGCTCTGTTTCACTATGTGCCTCTCTCCATTTCACGGCAGCTCTTAGGGACAAGGCTTCTGAATGGGCTGGTGGGGATTCGCGAAGCGTAAACAATGTTGCAACTTCTGCTTGACCTGGTTGTGCTTCGCAACCAGACTTGACGACCAGATCCTGGTAGAGTTGCGGCACTTGCGCCATAGCTGCTCGGCATTAGCCCTACTGTTTTGCAATCGACGTGGAGCAATGAAGCCGTGAACCCCACTTGGCCTCCTCCGCGTTTCATTTTTCCAGCATGGCGGTCTGATAAGTGTGATTGATCCAGCGGCTGGATCATGCCGACTTGAACATTTGGAATGTGGACTGGGGGGGGGGGAGAAGAGGACGGGGTGGGCTAGGAGAAATGAAGTTGCAAGGGTCGGGGGGTGAGGGAAGGGGGCGGGGGGGGGGCACTGCGATGCAGACAACAATGTGCGGGTAGCGATTCAATCTGTCTCACAGACGCTGCCCCAGTCCTCCTCCTCGTCGGGCAGTGTTGGAACCCTGGCTAGTCTGAAGCCCTCCTCGAGGGTGAGCTCCAAGCTGAATCGAATCAAGAAGCGGACCACGTGGGCCGACTACAGATTGTGAGGGTGTCCCTCCGGCGCCACGGAGCCTCCAGGCTCGGCCGCGCAGCCACGAGCAAGGAACGCACGGAGGCGAGGAATCGAGCACGGGCATGACGCGTCGCCGCGGCCGTGCCTGTGCTCCGATTGCCCCAGGGCGTGTTTTTGTTTCTCAGGCGGTTGCCCGTGGTTCTTGAGCCAGGATGGTTCCGAAAGCCCTTGCTTCCCTGCGTCTTACGTGAAAGTGTTGGCATAGGCATACATGCTATTGGATCTGGTTAGTCGACCTTCCCAGACGCGTCGCCGCGGCCAAAAATAACGAACTCATGAGACGACTGTCCCAGCCGCGAGGCCGATCGATGGTATATGCCAGCCCGATTTGACGGCGATGAGTTGGGTACATCGCGGCGCGCCAGATTACCCTGGCGCGTCAGGGTTGCGATCTCGCTATGAAAGGGTCGACGCCGCAAGCCGAGGGCTCCGGGACATGTATTGCCTGGGAGCTCGGTGCAAGCTATCGTTTCCGCAACAGAGGCCTAAACGTATTGTTACTGGCTGCCCACATGCGAAACTTGGTGCAACTTACATTCTCCACCACCACACTTACGAATTCCCCGGCCCAGCGGGCCAGAGGCGTGCAACAATCTCTGGTAACTGGATATGCATATTGTAGCTCGCGTGCGCGCTGCGGCACCTAGGGGTCCCCAAACGAAAAATACCCCGGCCGACGCCCAACAAGGTCGCAGCAAGTTCGGCTCAAGGGTGCCGGAACTCCCAGGGGCGGTTTTCGGGGCCCTCCAGATCGCCCCAGGAGTGGCCCAAAGAATCTCAGGGCAGCTCTAAAAGGGCCAACGAATCGGAATCACGGCCCAAGAGCGATCCAAGACGCGCAAGATGGCCCAAGACTGCCCAAGAGGCCCCAAAGCAACCCCAAGAGCGCTCCAAGAAGACTCCAAAGAGGGCCAAAAGAACCAACAATCATTGATATCCCTTGTGCGTTTTCCATGCTTTTCGCGTTCTCGCGTTCAAGATGGCCCCAAAGGCCCCTAAAACCGCCTCAAGACGGCCCGCGAGGCCACCAAGAGTGCCCCAAGACGTTCCAAGAGGGCCCCAAGACGGCCCCAGAGCTGCCCAAGATCGCCCAAGAGGGCCTCAAGACGGCCCCAGAAGGGGCCCAAGAGGGGAAACGTGAACCACCAATGCGAGCCTTCCGCCCAAAGAGGCCCCCAGGAGGCCCCAAGAGGCCCCCAAGAGGCCCCCAATGGCCCCAAGAAGCCACGGACGCGCAAACAAACGCCTGCGATGGCACAATACGGGTTTGCGGAATGAGCGAGACGAGCCGCCGCTCCACCGGGTACTGCGTGTGAGAGCCACAACATTGTCTTCCAGGTACGCTTTCTGTAAGTCCTCTCACCAGCGCGCTTTTCATACCTACCCCTACATCTGAGCCCTCACAACCCCTCTTATAACTGAGTCCTCCCTGGATCCCGCTCATTCCGCTGGCCCGAGAGCCCCGGCTGCGCCCCAGGGCGCTTTCTGGCCACCACTTCCGTCCCAAAACGATCCCCCTTTCACGTGCTGGGTTTCCAGGCGCCGCCATGTCCTTTCCGAGACCTTTCGTGGAACCTTCTGGGCCAATATGGGGGATTTCCCAGGGGCTCTTTTCGGCTGATGTGGACCATGCTTCGGGCCACCTTCAGCCGTCCTGGACGCCTCTCCACCTCTCATACACCCTCACATCCCAACAAGCAAAAGCACATCGTAACGCACGCATGGGGCTTTAACGACTCTGGCCATCTCGGGCTTCTCCTTCCGCCTCTCTTGGAGCTCCCGTGCACCTCCGCGGGCTCCTGCGGGCATCTTCGAACCTGCGGATGCTCTCTGAGGCCGTCCTGACAACCTCGCGGCGCCCTCCTCGGCCGTTTGGGCCTTGTCTTGGCGCCTTCTTCGCCTGCCTCGGGCACCTCGGGAGAGCCCCCAGGGGCCCGTTCAGGAACCAAAAACAAACCTGTACAGTTTTTCCCCTCTCCTCGTTTCCATCGCTCGCCCCAATCCTGTGAAAGCTCTTGTGCATCATGAACCCACGAGCCCCCTCCGGAGCTCCCAAGACGGCCCTCAAAGACCCCCAAACTGGCCCCAAGAAGAGCCCCAGACGCTCCAGCAGAGCCCCAACAGACCCAAATTCCATTTCCAAAGAGCCGCGGGAGGGTTCCAAATCACAGACGCCCCAACAGAACCCCAATAAAACCCCAATTTCCTGCCAAAAGCATCAAGACTGCCTCCAAGAGGCCACCGTGCGGCCTCCCACGATACCCCAACGAGCATCGCCATGATCATGACCATGATCATGATCATCAACCTCATCATCACTACCATCGTCGTCGTCGTTATCATCATCACCATCATCACCATCACCATCATCATCATCATCATCATCATCATCATCATCATCATCAGCATCAGCATCAGCATCAGCATCAGCATCAGCATCAGCATCATCATCATCATCATCATCATCATCATCATCATCATCATCATCATCATCATCATCATCATCATCATCATCGCCATCATCATCACCGTCCCCGTCATCACATTCATCATCACCATCACCATTACCATCGCCATCATCGTCTTTTGTCATCATCATCATCGTCTTCAGCATCATCATAACCATCAGCATCAACATCGTCACCAGCATCATCATAATCATAATCAGCATCAGCATCAGCATCAGCATCAGCATCAGCATCATCACCATCACCCTCACCCTCACCCTCACCCTCACCATTATCATCGTCATCATCATCATCATCATCATCATCATCATCATCGTCGTCATCGTCATCGTCATCATCAGCATCAGCATCAGCATCAGCATCAGCATCAGCATCAGCATCAGCATCAGCATCATCATCAGCATCAGCATCAGCATCAGCATCAGCATCAGCATCAGCATCAGCATCAGCATCATCATCATCATCATCATCATCATCATCATCATCATCATCATCATCATCATCATCATCATCATCATCATCATGGCCATCGTCATCAACACCATCTTTATCATCATCCTCATCATCGTTACTGCGTTGTTCATCCCTCGCGAGTGCGCCCTCCAATGTCCTCTCGAACGAAGGCTGCCGGGCATGCTGGACTGCCGTGGTGGCGAGACTTGCCGCAGGCAGCCGGATAGGCGCCACAGAGGGCCCTAGATTTCGGCTTTCAGCGGGTTTGTGTCGAGGAGAAGCGCAGAAGGCAGAGGGCGCTGGCCGCGCGGGGGGAGGCGAGCGAACCGCGACGGCGGCGGGACACGGGACAGGCACCCAAAGGCCAGCAGGGCAGGCGCGCGCTCACCCTACGCAGAACAACGGCAAGTCTGCACAAAAGCAGCGACCGCGAGACGGCAGCAGCGGGCGCGAGGACACGACAGAGAGGAAGGACGAAGATCACGAGCGGGGGGTAGGTCAAGTTCGGCTCGTTTTGGCCCCTCCTGGGCTGTAGTTTTCTTTTGTTTTTCCAACGCAGCGCATCGAAACCGAGGATGTTGAATGACTTCTCTGGGCCTCCTGGGCTGGAGATCTGACGCCGCAAAGGCCCCGAAGACGCCCCGGGCGATCCCCACGAATGCCAGCGACACGCCGAGGGGAGGGCCACAACATATTCCGCCCGGCACCCACGAAAGACCTCCCAAGAGACACACATGAAGTTCACAAAGAAGCCTCTCCTTCAACGTGCCATCGCAGAAGCATTGGGACCCCAGGGATACCTGACCCCTTCACAACAATGTGCCTGTACACGTGGGACAAGATTGGCGGATGTACTCAGCCGTCACGACAACAGAAACCCAGGGGGAACCCGACTCCAACCGTGGATGCAAGCGAACCGCAATGAAGTCAAGCAATGAAGCATGCCGCGAAATCCACGATCCCAGCAAGGTGGGGCGGTGGTGTCCGCACCCTCAGGGGCGTTCAACGAAGCGAATTACTCCGGCTGGATCGCGCGAAGCGCAGCGAGTTCATAGTTGTGATAGAAGGGCGAAGCGCGGAAATCAGTGCGCCACGGGATTCTTCGAGCCTCGCGGTGCGCGCACCTCTCCCGCCAGCACTCGCACAGGCCGCAACCAACCTTCGAGCGGAAGCGGAGGGACTCAACTTCCCGCACGGGCGGGTCGCACGGGCAGCTCTTGCCCGCCACGGAAGCACGGACAGACAGACGTGGGCACAGCACTTGGAATCAACGCTGTGCACAGCTGTGGACGCCTGGCGTGTGAGATTGTGCGAATTGACTGTTTAAAAACGTGGCGATGGCGGACAGCTGGGGAATGTATTTCCACACCAGTGTTCCGCCGCGCGGGATGTCCAAACGCTCTTATGGTGCAAATGAGTAGGTGTGGGGACACAGGGGCCGCTCCGGCGGATCTCCTTGGGTGGGCGCCAAACCAGGCAACGTACGCAGTAGGTCCCGTCTTTGCTGGAGCCCTGGCGCTCTCTGCTCCGGGGGGGACAGGGAGGGCTGCAAGGGGTAGAGGGGAAAGAGGAGAATGAAGAGGAGCGGCCGTTCATCACTAAGCTGCCGTCTGATACAAAGAGAGAGGGCAACAGAGAAAGAGAGAGAGAGAGAGAGAGAGGGAGAAACAAAAGAAAGATAACGAGAGAGAGAGAGAGAGAGAGAACGAGAGATGAGGAAGAAGAAACAGGCTGAGGGACCCCGGACAGACAGAGGCTATATATGTGTATATATACATATATATGTATATATGTATATAGATATACATACAAGACTGCAGTGGCGCTTCGCGCCATGCGCCTTGTTCCGGACGCTTCCCTGGCAAAGCAATAAGTCATCGCTTTCTTCAGCAGGGAGGACCTCGAGGCCTGGACGGGCGACCCGCCCATTTTTCCGATATCCCGGGTGCCTGCTGACACCGCTTTCGGACGATGCGCTGGCACGCTTGTGCGCAGGAGTGGGGAAATCATGCTGATTTTTTTCGCGCGAAGGTCCTTTGAGGAAGTAAGGAGCGTTCCCATGACACGCCGAAGAAGTCACAGTAGCTCCGAACACATCGATTTTTGATCGCTTCCCGAATGCGAATGCCTGGAGGGCTCCAGGCACTCAGGAAATCTTCGATCGTCGAATTTCGAATCTAGATCCATTGCCTCTTGCGGGCCTCCAGTGGCGTTCTTGGAGGTATCCCATGGCTTTCGTGGGTCTCTCTTGGGAGCCTTCTGGGGGCATCTTGGGCTCCTTGTGGGCAGTCTCGGGGCTCTCTGGGGCAGTCTTGGGGCCCCCTTGGGCCGCCTTCAACCCCTCTAGGGGGCCTTCTGGGCCGTCTTGGGGCGAGATTGGGGGCCCATTGGGCCGTCTTGGACGCTGCGAAGACCCAAAAAGCGGATATGCACAACAAATGTATTTCCTTAGGGAATGTGACGATTTTGGCTTCTTCGGGGCTCTCTTAACGGCCTCTTGGGGTGTCTTGGGGGCCTCTTGGGCCGTCTTCAGACCATCGAGGTTCCTCTTGGAGCGCTCTTGCGCTGTCTTGGGTCTCTCTTGCGCCTCTCCGACGACCCCTCTAATCGCCTTCAGTCGGCTCGCAAGGCCCAGCGAGGCGCCCTGGGAGGCCCGGAAGGGCCACCGAACCTTTTCCAAGGGCGTCCAGGGGGCCGCCGAAACGTCCGAAAGGGCGTCCGGAGCGTCCCTGGGGGAAGGATCCGGTTTAGGGGGGGGGGGTCCGGGGGGGGGGGTCCGGGTGATAAAAATATAAGAATAGGAATATATATATATATATATATATGGAGAAAGAAAGAGAGAGAGCGAGAGCACACGAGCAGAAGGAAGTGTTCTGTCTGAGTATCCGACAGCCAGGCGGCTGCAAGGCCGAGAACGCCTGCATGTGCCTGGTGCGAAGGGCACGCAGGCTGGACATGGCAATCCTGTGTGCGGCTGGCGCACCTCCGAGCGGGAGGCTGAGGGCAGAGAAGTAGAAGTGGAGAGGAACGGGGAGGAAAGGGATTGGAGAGGAATGGAGAGAAGTAGAGTGGAGAGGAATGGGGAGGCATGGGGAGGAACGGGGACGAATTAAGAGGAAGGTTGAGGAATGGGAAATTAGAGAGGAATGGAGAGAAGTAGAGAGGAGAAGAATGGGGCGGCAAGGGATTGGGAGGAGACACGGGTGTAGTCGATCGAGAATACCACTGCAAGCAGCAGGACCAGGAGAGAACACGTGAACCCCGCGCGACCCACAAGAAGTGTATATTTGCTTGCGTTAGAAGTATACAGCTACATTGCAATCTCATGATATGTAAGTTGACGCAAAGGGTACGAAGACCTATCGCACACTGACATGCCACTGGACAGCATTGCATTTCAGATCATGGGTCGCTCATCGTTGCATAGTATGGCACGCCATTATTAGTAATTTACTGTTTAAGGTAGTATAACATAGCCGACATGGCATAACACGTCATCGCATATCCTGCCCTGACAGATCACATCATGCTGTTTCTTGCAGCACGACACGTGGCGCATTGTTGTATAGTGTGGCGACTACTCGCATCACACATCATAGTAACTCGTAGTATATCATAGCAGGTTACGGTGCGTCGTAGCACTGGGCTGCATAGGACATCGCTGCTACACAACGGTGCACTACATGATAGCGTGGCATTGCATAGCAGTGCACAACATTGAACACATCACCATGGCACTGCGCAGCAACGCAGCATACGCGATCCATCGCAAGATCACACACAACACAACACAGCACAAACAAACCCAGCCAAGACACACCAACACATACACAACATGCGCCAACAAATAAAGTCCTGGAAAACTCTGGGGAATCAACGAACACCCTAGGGGAACCTCTGGGGACCCCGCGGTAACATCATTGCTCGAAGCTTCGCCGGGGAAAAGAAGACGAACACTATCTAAGGGTGTTGTATGGTGGCTCTGCATCAGATGGCGTATGGGGGCGCGAACAGACTTGGAAACTTTGGGCTTCCGCCCACCTGTCTATATCGATTTTTTCTGATCCAGATGACTGCGGCGGCGACGAAGACATCGATAGCGACTACGGCGCGACGAAGAGAGGACAACGTCAACGGTATTGGCGGGGGGAGCACCGACGACGATGGCCGCAACCACGGCGGCGAATGCAACTGCGACGGCAACAACGTCGATGACGTGGGTCTTTCCATTCCTTTTAGCTCGCGAAATAAAACTGTCAACAATGGTTTCTCCTTTGGCTGTAAGGCTCTTCGCTGTGCTTCAGCGGAACTGTTTCGGCGTCGCCGCTATCGTCGCCGTCGCCGCCACTTGGGTACCTGTGCATATCCTGTTTTTCACGTCTCCCGCAAGCCCTGCTCGCCGTCGTCGCCGTCGCGTGGGACCCTGGACATTCCCTCACTCTGCGCTCCCCGCCGGCCGAGTCTGTCTCACGTCGCTGCCGTCGCGGCCGTCGCAGCTACGTGGGGACCTGAACATTCCCCTCATGCTTCAAATCCTTACGTTGACCCCGTAGTTTATCCATTCAAAAGAACCGTAAGGTCCACCCCCACCCACAGTCAGGACTTCTCCGGCCCCCTGCGGGCAATGCGTTTTGCAGAGAACTCGCAATATCGCCACCCCCACTTTCGTTCCTGTCATCTAGAGGTTTTCTGAAACGGACATTCAGCAAGAAACCCTTGCAAACCAACGAAAACTACCACAAAATCCATGCGCCGGCAGAAACTGCTGCAAGCGTCTCAACATAAACATACTATGCCCTCATTCGTTGGATCTTTAAAAACATGCAGATTTCTGCACGCGCGCGCTAGCTGGAACCATGGGAAATCATAGGATTGTCGGAAATCTCATCTAAAACCCGCATTCTCATCTCACCCTGGTGCTCCTCCGCGCTGAAACCTGCGTCGAGTGCGCGACTCCGTATCAAATCGTACCATGTGGGCCAGATGCGCGCGTTTCCACGCGCGCGGGTTCGAAATCCTTGCAAGACCATGGGTTTCCGAAACAGCTCCAAATAGCTCTGCAGACCATGTGCAGCTGTGAGCACCGCGGGCCGAACGGGACGATCGAGGGGGGAACTCCGCACGGGGCCGCGAACCGCGCGAGACGGGTGAACCGCGCGAGGGGTGTGCCAACATGGGGCGGGCACCGCCTGCGGGCTGCGGGGAGACGCACGCGACGACGGCCGCCAGGACCTCCGGTGGAGCTCCTTCATGCAGCCGCGAAGCGTGCGAGGGGCGTGCAGTTTTTTGCACTCGAGCTGTTGCGAAAGGTCCACGGGGCCCGAAGGCGGGCCCCACGCACTTTTTTCGTCAGCGGCGAGGCGGCGAACTCCGCTCCAGCGAGAAGCTAGAAAGGGGCACTAACTGGCGAATTGGCCGGCGGCCGGCGGGCAAAGAGGGGGGAGGAAGGCCGAGAAGGAGAAGGGACGCTCAGAGGAGGGCGGCCCCCACACATCCAGAACAGCGAGAGTCCGAAGACTTATCCAAAGCAGATTTGAAAACGACGAACTCAAAAAGGAAACGAGCACAGTGTGATCTCTAGATAGAAAGCGGGAATCTTTGTGGTCTAGTCTAGTCTAGTCGAGTCCAGTTTACTCTACTACACTGCCGCTAGCGACATTTAGAAGCACACGTCAGCATATTTCCGACTGGGGTGTACGCACCTGTTGTCGGCGATAACAATGGAAACGCGCACGGCACATCTATTCCCTGGGCAAGCGTTCAAACTCTTCCTGTTCACCGTGCATTGAACTATGCGAGCCTCGCTTGATTGACTGCTGCTGGCCTCCACTTTTTCGTGAGCTGAGCGCCCGATGGAGGTGCAATTGGCCATCACCCTTCCTTCAATGTCAAAGGAAAACTGGCTCCACAGAGAGTTCAGGGTAATGCCTCAATTCTGATCGGGGGACACCTTACACAATTCTTGCGTCGCAGCTATCCGTTGGAATCTCTATCGGACAGGTGCGCTAACAACCCGAGAGCTACCATGACAAGAAAACTGCGCCAAAGGCTCCAGTGAAAGTGCCCGACGAGGCTAGTACTCGCACTAGCTGGCGCTTGCCCACGCTGCGAACCGTGGGCGGACTGCGGCGCGCGCTCGACTGACAAGCTGTCCCACTGCAGCTGGGGTTCACGCGCCCAAGCGCCAGCAACTCCAATGCTTCGAAGGATAAAACCGATCATAAGCAAAAACTCTCGCGTGCGGAGAGGTGTCGCCGGGGTGTCGCGGCGGCGCCGATCCGAGAAGTCTGCGTGGACGTCCGAAAGTTTGTGCCCACGTTGAGTTTTCTCCTTCGACTGCTGTGAGGGAGAACGATAAGGGGGGGGGACTGGCTCAGGGACGGGGACAAATCTGAAGGTAGGAAAGGGGTGTGGCATCAAGGGGTGTGGTGCCAGTGCAGAATCTGGCCGACAGATCGCGGCAAGACGTCGCCGACAGATCGGCGGTAGGCCCCCGCTTGCGAAGCCACGGGGCCCTGGGCGGGTGGGCTATATATCGGGCCCCAGCCGGCGACGGCATGGGCGATCGGGGGGTCGATGCGCCCCCTCCTGAGCCTCCGGTAGCAGCTCGTGGGAGCCCCTCATGCCATCTTGCCAGCTCTTGCGCATCGACGCTGCCCGACGCTGTAAGCGACGCTTGCTCGGCGCCTGATCGACGCTTCTTCATGGTTCATCGCACGCCAGCGCACGCTATAACGCACTGGACTCGAGAGGCGGAACCACGAGGACCCACGAGGACCCACGAGGAGCAGGAGGACCCACGAGGAACCACGAGGCACACGAGGCACCGCACGAGAAAGGAATCCACGACCTGCCGCCGAAGCAGCCTCTCCCCCCACCCCCTGGCGTTGCCCCTGCTGCTGGCCGCCCGCCCGCCGCGCGAGGCCGCCCCCGCTCCTGCGGGGCCGCGGCCCCGCGCCAGCCGCCGCGGACACGCGCCGCTGCAGCCCCCCAGGCAGGAGGCCGCGCGGCCCGCCCGCGCAGCTGGCCGGCCGCGCGGCTGCGGAGCCGCGCCGGCGCGCGCCTCGGCCGGCGCGGCGCTCCCGTCGGGCCCGCCGGGCGGGCCCGCGGGCGGCGTGCCCCTGGCAGGCCCAGCTCCTCCTCCTCCTCCTCCTCCTCCTCCTGCTCCTCCTCCTCCTCCTCCTCCTCCTCCTTCGCCTCCTGCTGACCGCGGCGCGGTCAGCATCGGATCGGCACATCTCGGAGGGGGTCGGAGGGTGCAGCGGCCCAGGCTGCACACCGGCACGGAGTCGAGAGATCGGATGGGAGCGGCTGCGCCAGGATGCACAACCGCGCAGTGCAGGTGCCGAGCCGCATCGGGTCGTCAGAGTATCGGGATCGAATCGGATCGAGGCTTCGGGGATAGATGTCGTATCGGATCGATCGGATCGAAATGGACCCTGAGGTCGGAGCAAGGGCAGCTTAGTTCGCGCTTCGCGCTTCACGGAGCGCGAGTAGCTTCGCGCGCTCGCGCCGCTGCCCTGGGGGAGAAGAGGAGGACGAGGCGGACGAGGATGAAGGAACGCGAAGGCCGAGCCCCGAACCTAAGATAACTTCGCGTCCTCGTGGCTTGCTGATAAGACGAAGTCAGGACCGGGACAAACTCAGCCTCGGGAACGCCCTGAGAGCGTTCCAGAACGCTTTGGAACGACTTTTCCCTGTCCGAACCTCGCCCGACTCGAGCTGTGTCGATTCGAATCGGTCGGGTCGGAAACGGGCCGGGTCGCGCCTGGACTGGCATGGAGAATCGGGACAGGTGCGTTCCACTACTCGCAAAATCACTACTTGCAAATGGCCTGGATGCGCCATGCGGGGATTCACGGTACCTTACCTCGAGGCAGCCATGTGTTCTTCGGACGCTTGCGAGTAGGCACTTTTCGAGTAGTGGAACGCGCTCGGCGAATTGGGGTCAGATCGTCTGGGATCGCGTGTCGGGCTTGGGCCCTGCAGGCTGGCGAGGGAATCGGCTCGCGTGCGGGCCGGCTCGGCATCGAAGCCCGGGGACTGGATGGGGTCGGACCGTGAGCAGCTCTGCCTGGCGGCTCCAGACGCGTAGGCGTCCAGCGCGCTCCTCAGGAAGGCGTCGTGCTCGAGGCACCACCCCTCCCCGCCGAACTCCGCGGGGAGCTGCTGGCGGTCGTACCACTGGTCCAGCCTCGCCACGGGAGGGTGCGCCCAGCCACCCAGCATCCTGAGCTTGTTGCGCGTCCGCGGGTGGAACCAGACGCGGAAAATCTTGAAGAAGGTGGAGAACAGCACGTTCGGTCTCAGGAACACGATGTGCGACAGGAACTCCGGGTAGTACTCCGTGCCGATCCTGATCGCCGCGCGGAGGACCGCGAGCCCACTGTTCAGGGCCCCGAACTCCTGTAAGCCATACGCAAGAGTAACCCTACTATGTCCAATGGAAGACAATATGATCCAACAAATCCCCAGACTCCCCCCGGACAACCTGGACAACCCCTCGGGGACGTGGCCGGAGCTGAGGCGAGAGCACCACGCCTACTGATGGGGGATGTGGTCAGAGCGAAGGCGACCCCGGAGTTACGAGGGCGTCTCTGGCGATACTGGCCTGACCACCCCCGATGTTGGCAAGTGTCTCTGAGCGCTGGCCCCATAGCCAGAACTAGCTTCTACCGCAACAGGACCCTAATCAGCGAGGTGCTTGGGGAAGAGCGGTAAAGGAGGGCGTGCGAGTGGGAGCGGAAGGGGGACGCGAGAGACGAGGAACGGACAGGAGGGGAAGGGGGAAAGAGAAGCGACACTTCCAGCTGGGCTTCCCTGGTTATGCCATGCTCTTGATGGTATGCATTATAATGACATGTGCACTTGCTGGCAAGATAACGAGGCCCGGACAACCCCTTGGACAACCCCGCACGGATCTGGACCCCCCCCCGCGGACAACCCCCCTTGGACAAGCCTCCCCAGGATCTTTTCATTAGAAGTAGTAAGCAAGAGTGACCTCTGGTGCGCGACATTCGGGGCCGCGGGAAGGCCAAACCCGAGCGCGCAGGCCGCCGCCGTCGCATCGCGTTCGGTCATCTGGGGACCCCAGTGTGCCCGCACCAAAGGTCACTCCGGCGAAGGGTCACTCTTACCTGTGGCCGATCCTGCAGCAGCGCTTTGGGCGCGTCGGCCCCGGCGCCCCTCGCGAAATGCGGGTTGCGAGACTCGTGCCGCTTCCCGGGCCCTCCGCCGGTGCCGCTGACCGTGCCGGCACGCTCGACGTCGGAGACGTCCAGGATGTACGAGCCGTAGCCGCAACGGCTCTGGAGCACCTTCAGTGCGAGCTGCTCCACGACATCCGCCACCGCGCCCTCGGCATGCTGGGGCGTGTCAGGATGCGTGCTGGCTGTCTCGCAGGGCCTCTGGCGGTGTTCCAGGGCCGCCCCCCCTGGCAGCGAGGGTCCTCGAGTCCCCCACCCCTGAAGCAAGCTAAGATCGTAGGAGGAGAAACACTACGATGGCTTTGAAAGCCGAGAAGGCCTGCCCCCCCCCCGCACCAGCCTACTAAAATCCCCAAGGCTCCCAAATGCTCAAGGATTATCCAAGAGAAGCCCTGCCAGATCCCCAAAGGACCCAAGGAGGTCCCAAGGGGCGACTAAGGAGGCCTTCAGCGAAGCTGAAAGATGCCAGCCGCAGCAGCAACCTTAGGGTGTCCGGCAATGCTTGCTTCCGAGGCTTAGGCTTTCCGGCTTCAGATGGCCTCGAGGAGGCTTCAGGTAGGTGCGGTCGCCTCCCTTCGCGGCCTAAGACGGTCAAAAGAGAGCCTGATAATCCACAGAGACGGCCAAATCTTGGCCCCTAAAGATGTTCGTTTTGGTTCTAAAACTCGGTCGGGCGTGTCCTCGTACTGGCGGGTTGTGGAGGAAGAATGAGACATTGTCAAAGCATAAGCAGCACTTGCTAAAACATAGTAGAAACATCGTCACATTTTTTTATGTTATCTCAGTTTTTTGGTTTTGTGTGTGTCAACATATATATATATATATATATGTATGTTTGAATGTTCTTCCTGTAGAATGACATGCCCGACTTAGTTCTAATACTCGCCCGAACAGACCCGAACAAATCGAACCAAGCCCCTTCGGGAGATCTCGGGAGAATCATCGCGGAAAAGATGACCCTGGAACCTCCAAGAAGCTTCCATCAGGCCCTCAATATGCTTCAAGAGGCTTCACAGAAAGCATCAAAAACGCACCCGAGAAGCCTCCAACCAACCTCCCCCCTCTAAAACTCAGTTTAACAAGCGATCAAAACTACGGCTGTGTCGCGCTATAGCGCCGCGGAGCCGCTTCCTAGTTGACCCCAAGATGGTTCTCCGAGCCTGTTCAAAGCCATCGGTAGGACGGCCACGCATGCCCTTCGATGCTGCGCTGGCGTGGTGGCGGAATTTGCCGTAAGCAACTGGATATATCCCAGCCCGCAAATGGTTCCATGGGTGGATGTTCTCGGCATTCAACAAGCAAGCGCGGCCGACGATATAAGGCTGCCCGTGCCTGTCGGCGTGGAGGGAATACGCGAAATACATCTTAGGCCCAGGGTTGCTTGACTCCAGGATAGGGAGGGGGATAAAAGGGCAAGGGCATCGCACAACGCAATATGAAAAGGATGAGGTCGAAGAGTACGAGGACGAGAGGGATCAGGAGGATGAGGATGAGGATGAGGAGGAGGACGAGGTGGAGGTGGAGCAAAAGGCGAATGACGAACATGGAAAAGCGGAGGAAGGACCGCGCGCGACACTGGTGGTCAACTCCAGCCCCTCAACCAACGCTTTCGAGATGTCCCACTCGTCGAGTGGACGGAGAAGGAGGAGGAGGCGGAGGAGGAGGACGAGGAGGAGGAGGAGGACGAGGAAGGGGGAAGAGGACGAGGAGAGGGGGGCGGAAAGCTCGCCCCGCCGCGCCCCCCCGCGAAACGACGCTCAGCATCTCGGCGCAAGCGGCCACACGGGGCCAGTGGCGTCCATTGGCGGCCCATGGAACTGAAGACAAGCAAACACGCATGGCCATTCGCCCAATCTGGCGTTCCAACGAATCGGTGGCAACCGAAAAGCAGCCGAGAACTCGGGGCCAAGGGGGGGATTCTGCCGGCCAATGGACTCGGGCGACTACCCAGAAGCGAACGACCGAGTCATATGCAATTATGAGTAACGCGTTGTGGGCACTGCTTGTGGTGGAATTCCTATGGATCCACGAGGCGCGGGGCGTGCCGCAACGGGTGGGCGAATGTCATGGTCTGAGGCCTTCGATCGAGCTCTCTGTGGTGCCACGAAGCGCGTGAGGGGTCTGCCGAACTGGGCGGGGGGGGGCGCATGCGGAACCATAGGACCTTCGGTGAAGCTTCCCACGAAGCCACGAAGCTGTGTACTTGGTGGGAGGAGACGCATGCGGGCTGCGCCACTGGGACCTTTCGGCGGAGCTCCCTATGAGTCCACGAAGCACCGTATGGTGTAATGGGCAGGCGCATGCGGGTTGCGCCACTGGGACCTTCGGTAAAGCTCCTCATGAGGCCACGCAGCGCTGTACTCGATGGGGGGGCGCATGCGGGATGCGGCACTGAGGCTTCGGGTGGACGTCCCTATGTGGTCACGAATCGTTGTGTTTGGTGTGGGGACGCATGCGGGCTGCGCCACTGGGACACATTGTGGAGCTCCCCATGGAGCCACGCAGCGCTGTACTACTTGGGGGAGACGCGTGCTGGCTGCGTCACTGGGGCCTCTGGTTGAGCTCCCTATCGGGACGCGGAGCGCTGCACTGGGTGGGGAAAACGCATGCGGGCTGCGCCACTGGGACCGTCGGTGGAGCTCCCTGTGGGGCCGCGAAGCGCTGCACTGAGCGGGGGAGACGCACGCGAACTGCACCACTGGGACCTTCAAGTGGAGCTCTCTATGCCACGAAGCGTGTGTGGCGGGGGGGGGCGCGAAACGTGTGGCGGGGCGCATGCGAACGGCGCCACTGGGACCTTCGGTGCAGCCCCTATGGGGCCATGAAGTGTGTGAGGGTGTGCCTACATGGGTGGCGGGGGCGCATGCGGGCTGTGTCACAAGGAACTTCTGTGGGGAACTCCCCATAAGGCCACGGAGCGTGTGAGGGTGTGCCGACATGGGTAGCGGGGGGCTCATGTAGGCCGCGCCAATTGGACCTGGGTGTGCCTAAATTGGTGGCGGGGGCGCATGCGGGCTGCGCCACTGGGAGCTTCGGTGAAACTCCCCATGTGGCCACGAAGCGTGTGAGGGCGTACCGAAATCGGTGGCGGGGGACGTAGGCGCGCCAACTGGACCTTCGGTGGAACTCCCCATGGGGCCACGCAACGTGTGAGGGTGTGCCGACATGGGTGGTGGGGACGCATGCGAACGGCGCCACGAGGACTTTCGGTGTAGCTCCCTATGGGGCCACGCAACGTGTGAGGGTGTGCCAAAAGTGGGTGGCGGGGAGACGCATGCGGGCTGCGCTACTTGGACACTCGGCGGAGCCCTACGGGACCACAAAACGTGTGAAGATGTGCCGAAGTGGGTGGCGGGGACGCATGCGGCCTGCGCCACAAGGACGGTCGGTTGAGCTCCCTATGGGGCCACGGAACGTGTGAGGGTGTGCCGAAGTCGGTAGCGGGGGGGCGCATGCAGGCTGCGCCACAAGGACCTAGGTGGAACTCACCATAGGGCCATGAAGCGTGTGAGGGTGTGCCGACGAGGTGGGAATGACGCGGGGCGCTGTCTCTTCAAAACGAGGTCCTAACACCACATGAGTGAGCAATTGGCCGCTCGGGGTCAGTCGGGGCCAACGGCAACCACTGGCACCAACTGCAAATCGTTACGCACGGCCAACCAAGGCTACTCGGGGGTAAAGAGAAGCCAACGGGCTTGCCAGAACACCGGGGCCGGCGGTCACTCAAAGATCTAGTCGGGTCTTGCGGCGGCGAACGGAACCAGCACCAATCAATGCCAACGGCTATTCGGGGCTGATCGAGATGATTGGTGGCACACAGAATCGTAGGCAAACCATGGCATACGGCCACCCAAGACTAGCATGGGCGGCAAAGCGAGGCACGGTACCACTCGAGACTAATCGGGGCTAACAACGGCCAACGAGATCGGCGGTCATCCAAAGGAACCGGGCACTCGAGGCTGCTCCAGGCAAATGGCAACCAACGAATTTGAAGGCAAACCAAACAAAGCGGCCAAGTGTGGCAAGCGGAACCGACGGCAAACCGACCACTCATGGCCAGACTGGTCTGCAGACCGAGAACGAAGTTCAACCATTCAGGGCTAATCGGGGCTGGTAGCGACCAGCGGACTCGGCGGCAGACCAAGGCAAGCGCCAACTGGGAGCTAGTCAATGCCAGTGACGGCGAGCGGAGATAAATGCCCGAAAAGTCAAGCGGCTACCCGAGGCTAGTGGCAGCAGAATCGGCGGCACACCACACATTGCCACTAATAACGCTACATGCTCAACTACCAATGCATCTATTACTACAGCTGCATGTTTACCCGCGTAGGCCCCAGACAGTGGGTTCTCGCATTCTCGGTGCTCAAACTTTGTGGAACAATCAGTTTGGCGCAACCGATGTGATTGATGTGATGCACATCTATGGCGTGCAACGTTAAGTCAACTGTGGGGAACAATCTATGTGTTCTAACTTATGGGGTGCAGGTAATGTGAAGATCTTGAACTCCTTCCTCAATTCCGATGATCGAGCAAACATCCCGAACGCCCAACCACAACTTTGTTGGCAATGCTCAAGGGAGGCAGGATTGCAATTACCTGTCAGAACGTGTGAGCACATCCCACCAGGCGCGATGACGTGCGCACGCTACGCATGCAGACCCCTGACTTGGCCCGGCGAGTGGTGATGCCGAGGGACACACGCACCAATTTCCAGTTGGGACTATTTAGTTTGGTTTCGCATGTGTTTTGGAGCTCGGTCTTGAAACGATTCCAAAACACATGGCTCTTGAGTGATTCGGACATGCGCGCGCGGGGCAACCCAGGCTGATTCTATAATTTTTGCCATTGCGTGTGCGCGCGCTGGCGCGCTGAAACATCGACACATTTGAACACAGAGGCCGAACGGAACGTTTTCAGGCACGATGACGAACGGACCGATAATGTTGCTGTAGTGGGTGGGGGGAGGTCGGGGGATATGACATAATTTGCATGGAGTAATGCTTTCACATTGTTTCTGCTTGAATTGCTCTTGCTCCACTTGCGTCAATAATCAGTGGCTGTTGACTGAATGCGACATGCCCGCGCGTGGCCCGCGTGTTGTTGCCATCTGTCAGTGCTTCAGTCGGAAAGGCATGGCTTATTACTTCCTCTGCATGTGAGGGTACTTATATTTTTCTTTTGAAGAGAAAGAATATATGTTGCCGTGGTCGTATTGCCAACAACCAGGTGGCGACAAGTCGGCGAGCGGACGAAACACCGGATAGCCCAACCACCACAGGAGGCGGTGACGAAGCGGCGACGGGCCACGACCGGGCGAGGACCTGGAAAGAGCAATGAATTACTTAGGACATACAGTGGGGGCGCGCGTCAAGAAACCATTTACTTTTCGTCAGGGTACCCTGGGTTTCTTCGCTCCGCGCGCTGCGCGGTGACTTCCTGCGCCGTCAAAGAAGCTGCTGCGTTCAGGGTGCTTTAGGGTTCCCCTCAGGTGCACTTCGCGCGCGGGTTTTCAGGGTTGGGCTTCCTGCGAGGGTATCTTGCGACCGCGCCCGCACTGTAAGAAGCCCATGCTGCAAGCACTGTTTCGCGAACTTGCTGGAACTAAGCTGTCACGTACTTGCGTATAGAACCAAGACTACACCTACAACTATTACCGACAACGTCAAGTGCAACATACGTTACAATTGAAGCTAACACTGCACGTGCATGTGCCAGCAAGGGTAACGTGCACGTGTAAACACGAGAGAGAATTGAAGTACACGTCCACGTGCACGAACAAGTTCGAGTACAAGCACAAGTGCACGTGCAAATACGTATGCGCATGAGTATGCGTGCACGTGTCCGTTCGATCGCAATTTCAAACACGTCTACCACCACAGCTACGGCAACGATTGAACACATATCAACTGCATCTGCAAATGCAGCTGCAAAGACACCAACTACATCGACTACTCGCTGCTGTAATCATTATTTTGCTGCCACTGTTGCCGTTGCTGTTGCTGTGATTCTTGCTATTCTTTCACACTCAGGCTGTCCGCGGGCTCCTTTTGGAGGCGGAAGGCTGTAACGTGCAATGCTGTACTGCTGACTTGGGCTCTTCGTTGTATGTCTTCTCCCTGCCTCTTGATTCCCCAGTCCCGTCTCCATCTCCTGCGGCAAAAACCAGAAGCACGAGCGGAAGTGACCCTCAGCCTCCTGGCCGCTCTGGGTTGCCCCGGGATCCCCGATTGGACGCCACCACACAACCGAGAGAGCCCACTCGCCCTGATAGCCCCTCGCGGCCCCGGGAGCGCCCCCCGAGAGGCCCCGGATGCTCCAGCGTGTCCAAGCGGTGGAGCGAGAGATCCCCCGAGATGCCCCTACGAGGCCCCACGGTGGCCCTCCACGTGTCCCAACGCAGCCGCTGGGCCCCGAGACGGTTCCGCCTGGGGGGCCCAGCGGCCGAGGGCGCGGCTCTCCAGACCTCGGCTGCGAATGCGAGTGCTGTCTTGACCGCCACCGCTGCAGCTGCACCGACTCCTGCTACCACGATTGCTGTTGCGAGTAGTACGGCTGCCACGACAGCCGGTGCTGCTGCTGGGAGTGGTAGTTGAGCCAGTACCTGCAACACTGCTGCTGCTCGCAGTCAGTGGCACTTGGAATTACTAGTGCTGGTACTGTTTCTTGCCTCTGCTCCTGAACGGCTTCCTCGTAACCATTCTCGTTTTCTATGATCTCCCAGGTCCTGTCGGCATGGAGGGAATCCGCGAAATACATCTCCGCTCCAGGGTTGCTCGACTCTGTAAACAAGCGCTGCGCCTCACCTGGTCTGTGGTACTCCAAGATGTTCCACCTTTGGGGTCTATTGTCTTGAAACTGAGAGAGGATGAGGCCGAGTTGATGCCAGAGAGAACGATGGTGTGCCCAGGAGCGAAAGGAGATGGTACTTCAATTGATCATACACTTTATAGGATGCCTCAAAGGTCCTCCAAACCAACTTCCCATTTTCTATATATATATATACTCCCTGCGAACTCCTCGGTTGGAGCAAAGACAGCCAAGCACGAGCACACCCGAGCAATACCCCAATCCACACGGGTGGGAACACGCCATCTGGAGCAACCGGCACGCCTGACTCCAACGCTTCTTTTTGCAATCCCGTGCTGGGGGTGGGGGCATGACCGGCCTGGAATCGGCGACACGCCACAGAGAAATCGGCGATGCGCTGTCGTTAGAGCCCTCGCTCCTGGGCGGGGTGGCGCCCCATTCCCGATCGGCGGCGAGCGTGGGGCCGACGGCCCCCCTCTCGAGGGCACGAGCTGGTCGGGTCGGGTCCCCCTAGCGGCGGGTCGGGTCGGCCCCCCTGGCGGGCGGGTCGGGTCGGGTCGGGTCGGGTCGACGGTCCCCCTCTTGAGCCCATCCTCCCAGAGGCCACTGGATGCCTCTGGACCCCCTCTCTCGAAGCCCCCGACGGCCTGGGCGGGCCCCCAGGGGACCCGAGGGGCCCAGGAACGTGCGAAAACCTCGACCTCGATCCTCCTCCTCCTCCTCCTCCTCCTCCTCCTCCTCCTCCTCCTCCTTCTCCTCCTCCTCCTCCTCGCTCTCCTCCTCCTCCTCCTCCTCCTCCTCCTCCTCCTCGCTCTCCTCCTCGCCCTCCTCTTCCTCCTCCCTCCTCCTCCTGTCTCCTCCTCCTCCTCCTCCTCTCCTCCTCCTCCTCCTCCTCCTCCTCCTCGCTCTCCTCCTCCTCCTCGCTCTCCTCCTCGCTCTTCTCCTCCTCCTCCTCCTCCTCCTCCTCCTTCCTCCTCCTCCTTCTCTTCCTCCTCCTCCTCCTCGCTCTCCTCCGCCTCCTCCTCCTCCTCCTCCTCCTCCTCGCTCTCCTCCTCCTCCCTCCTCCTCCTGTCTCCTCCTCCTCCTCCTCCTCCTTGCTCTCCTCCGCCTCCTCCTCCTCCTCCTCCTTGTCCTCTTCCTCGACCTCCTCCCCAGACCTCCGGTGTCCGCCGTCTCTTCCGTGCGCGGGCCACGGAACTGCCGACCCCCTTCCCCGGGGGCCAGCTTTCCATCCGGAGTCTCGTGCTGACGGTCACGGGGTACGGAGAAAGGCCCAGAGACCGAACCCCGCGAAAATCGTCCGCGTCTTTCATCGGCTAACACTTTTTGGTCTGCGGGTCGAGAGCAGGCCTATTCCGGTTAAGAGCTAGGCGGGGCGCGCAAAGCACTAACTGGGGAGACAGGGCGCGGGCGGGCGGGGCCTCAGGCGGCTGGAGGGGGCGTGGTGCAGGCGGTGCTGAAGAACTTGCACAGGAAAAGGTACGCCTTGGACAGGAGCAAATTTTCATCGGCTAACACGCACTCATGACCCCTGGGGAACCATGGCCTTCCGTGCGCGGCGTCTGGGGGAAGCGTGGAGGCCTTGAACAAAACAACCTTTGAGGAAAACGGCTTGGGGGCCGAACCCCGTGGGCGCAGGCCCGCAGAAATGGCGGCTGCATCATTCTGTCGAGAAGCCAGAAAGTGGCCCTTCGGGCGAATTCGCTAATCGACTTGGCAGGGTGGCGGCTCTATGAACCCCGGAGACCAGCTGCTCCATCTCCTCTCCCACCCTTTTCGATCATCCCTCGCAACCTCTGTCGCCAATCGATGGTGGCGCGCAAGCGGGCCTCTGCTTTGGCAGCGTCGTTATCCTCTGCGATCAGGTAGCGGCAGACGAGACCTTCTAGAATCGAGAGGAGGACAATGAGGAAGAGGACTCGTGTGCACAACGAGCAAGATCAATCAACATCGAATCGGAAAATCGGACCGCATCGGAATGTGCGACGGATCGGGCTACATCAGCATGGAGTCGGAATTGGATCGGATCGGTCGCGCCAATATGCACAACAACGCCATGCGAACAGGTCGCATGGAGTCGGGTCGGCCTGGCTGACAGCGATGTCGAATCGAATCGGATCGATCGGACCGAAATGGACCCTGGAAGGGAGAGGACGAGGAGGAAGAGGACGAGGAGGATTCTTGAAAATAGTGAGTATGACGGGGGTGCGCGTGGATGTGGCGGAAGCATGCGAGGAGTAGGACGAAGAGGAGGAGGAAGGGACATGCCACCTCAACGGGTGACTTCCCGATGATTTGCGCACAGAGCCAAGGGATGGAAACGGAGAAACGATACAGAGAAATGGGGCAGCGTGGAAGAGGAGGAAGAAGAGATGCGAAGATACGGGATGTTTGGGGCAACGATCTCCCTGAAAACAAATATGCCGGCTCAGAACAGAGGACCTGCTCACGGAAGGCAGAGCTTTCACCCACGGCGACTGTTTGCAATTTGCTTGTGTATGATGCTTGAGTGTGCTTGTCTTCGACGAGACAGATGCGTCGAAGCGAAAGCGGCCAGCGGTGCCTTCGGGATCCAGCGTGAGCATGGGGTCCTTCTCGACATGATGGCCACGTTTCTGGGCGTCCTCCAAGATGACATGGTACCTGTCCGTCAGACATCGGAATGCTACTGGATCCACCCGAGGGTCCTGTGAATCGATCGGCCTGCCAACGAAATTCACTTCGCGCCCCGACGCCATGGCAGTCGCCTGGGCATGCCAGCTTACGCAAAATGGCTGCGGCGAGCATGCAGCGAGCCATGGTGCAGTGAGTCAGCCCGATGATATGTTGCAAGCGTGGCTTGGGCTCACGACGCCCTCAAGCGACCAGAACTCACGGAGGCCTCACTAATCCACACGCAGCCCCTCGAATCACCGCGCGTAGCAGCCCTCGGAACCAATCGTGGGATCCGTACACTCATGCGCTCAACAAATTCGAACTTCGATCCTCTATGGCTCTCCTCGGTTCTCCCCTCCCGGGCCGCAGACCCCGAGGCTCCATCACACCACTGGACCCTTGCCACGTGGCTTGAGCTTCCATACGAGGTCCCCGCACTTTTTTTTGTTCAAGCCAACATCCTGGACCCACAAAGTCTGACCAACAGCACACACACACACACCTCACGCGAGAGGTCCGACGAGACGCTTCCAACTATTTCAGATCGTACGCTGCAGGTAACTAAGTCGGGCAACCATCGAACAACGCGCCACCCACATGGAATACGATGTTATCCGCAACTGAATTGTCGCACCGATCGTAGTGTTTCCTGATTGATGTTGAACAATCTTGATGCTACGCTGTCAGGCTGGATTGAGCACAAGCGCGCGCAGAACATCTCGAATCGTTGTGCCGTCTTCTGTCCAATGCCCTACTGTACCAATGTCCGATCGTACTTCCATCTAAACGGCGGTGCCTATCGTCTTGGAAATTGTATGCTCAGCCAACAGCCGCTTTCAGTGCAATTGGTTCCCAGTCTCTCTCTCACTCTCTCTCCCCCTCTCTCATTCTCATTGTAATTACTATTGTCGTTCGCATTCTGATTCTGACTCTCTCTCTCTCTCCGTCTCTCTCTTTCTTTCCTCTTGTCTCATCTTTCTCTATATTCACATCTTTCTCCGTACAGCACAAAATCATCAACGCTTGAAAGAGAGATGCACAAGCATTAAGCGGCCTCTACTCTCGTGATGTTGCTCAATCCTTTCAAGCTTCTACCCCTCAGTGGCCAGCTCGAGTAGCGCGGACGTAACATACTTCCACCTTGCCCAATGCTCTCATGCTACGACTTCCTGGCCAGCAACTTTG
>CAUYUJ010021383.1:47500-70000 GCA_963575745.1 Prorocentrum cordatum
TCCCCATCAACATCCCCATCATCATCCCCATCATCCCCGCCATCCTCGTAGTCCTAATCATCCGCATCACGGATCTCCCAAGCCTTGGGACACGATGTGTCACACGTGACGGTCTCCTGTGCCCCCTTGAAGTCGCCACCCAGAATGTTGGGCTACCATGGTGGAGGGACTTGCCGCTGGCAGCTGGATAACCAAAACACATAATCCACGAGGTCTTTTCGACAGTCCCCCCAAGTTACTTCTTCGTGGCGGGCTTGGCCGACTGGGCAATCCAAACAATTTCCCTGCTGGCCTTTCTGTATATCTTCTGCGCCTCATGGTTCTTCCGCCGCTCCCGCCGCGCTCCCTCCATCCTGTGCACACCCTCGCTCCCGCTCTGTCCTCCTTCCAAGACTTTGCCCCGCAGCTCGCAACGACGTCTTTGATACACATTGTCAATTCCCGGGGCAAACGACGAAACCTGTCAAACAACGTGCCGCCGACGACTGAATCAAGCAGCCCGGGATGGATACGCATCGGCTGCACGCAACGAGTGACCCCGGGAAAGAGTGACCTCTGGTGCGCGGCTCTTGGGGGGCCGCGGGGGGTCGAAACCCAAGCGCGCAAGACGCCACCGTCGCATCGCGTTCGGCGATCGGGGGGAGCCCCGTGTGCCACTCTTGCGTCAAGTCTTAAGCCGGGCGTGTCCCCCTACAGGGGGATTTTCGACGAAGAATTAACAATACCCCAAAATACCCCCCAAAAAGTCAAAACATATTCGAACAGTAGCCCCCAGATCATATTTGGACTATCTTTGGATACCCCCCCTGTAGAGGGACGGGCCCGACTTACGTCCAGTCGAAGGGTCACTCTGACGTCTGGTCGAACGCGTGCAAGCCGACGACGCGGCGGTCGGACTCCCGCCAACTTCTGCCGCCTGCCAGGTCTCTCGGACGCCCCTCTCCGCGAGCAGCCCCGGGCGGGCCCTCGGGACGGCCTCAGCACACGGCTGCGCCTCGGAGCCTCCAGGCGGTGCGCGGGGCCCCCGCACGAGGGATCCGCGGGCTCGCCTCGAGGGGTCGGCGGTGCGGCGCAAGCAAAACAGTGGTACGCGGGGAAGGCTCTCTCCTCCTCGTCGCGCTGGCCGTGATCGACGCGCGAAGGGGGCGCGCTGACCGCGATCGGCGCGCGGACCGGCGGAGCGGGAGCGGGGGGAGGTGGACGTACTGGGGAGGAGGAGGAGGATGATGATGAGGAGGAGGAGGAGGAGATACTGAGAGGGATTTGGGCGCCTTGCCTGCTCCTGGGGTCCCTCGTCGCCGCGGCTGGGGCCGCCCGAAAGGCTGCCGCGGGAGGCGGAGGAAGACTTGCTAAGGCGGGCGCGAGGGGAGGCGGGCCCAGGGCCCGGACAGCAAAGCTCGCGCATCGGCCGACGTGAGCAAGCAGCCGAGGGCGGGGCTCTCTCAATCGAAGCTCCACCTGCGGGGCGTCCCCGCGCTCCCCGCTCCCGTGCGTCATCTCCCGAGTGCAGCTCTCTTTGATCTTGTTTCGAAGATTATTGCTCGGGTGGCCTGGGAACCAACATGCGGCGAAAAGCCTCGGCGAAAACGCCCGCCGTCAAACAATTGCGACGCCTAGATGTCAAGATCCTTCATGCTGCTCCTCCTCCTCCTCCTCCTCCTCCTCCTGCTCCTCCTCCTTCCTGCTGCTCCTCGTCCTGCTTCTCCTCCTCCTCTTCCTCCTCACACCTCCTCCTTCTCCTCCTCCTCCTCCCTCCTCCTCCTCCTCGTCCTTCTCCTCCTCGTCCTCCTCCTCCTTCTCCTCCCTCCCTCCTCCTCCTCCTCCTCCTCCTCCTCCTCCTCCTCCTCCTCGCCCTCGTCCTCGTCGGCGGTGAGAAGGGCGCGGGAAGGCAAAGCGCGGGACCCCGCCTCCGCTGGGATCGGGTAGCACCTCAGGCGGGCAGGGAGCAAAGTGGCCAGCCCCGAGGGGGGCGTCCTTGTCGGGGAGAACGCGGGAGTCGGGCTGTGGTCTTCGATCCTCGATCCCCGACCCTCTATCCCTGGTCATCGATGGGGACCGGCGAGAGGGCCTGGTTCAAGAAGGGTGACCTCGACGGCTGCTGGGGCGCCTCGGGTCGAGCTGCCGGGGGGCCTCAGGTCGGGCTGGGGGAGACTCGGGTCCAGCGGTGCCAGCCTTGCCCAACGAACCCTTCTGCCAGCATCCGCTCCGATCCCCGATCCCCACCCCCCGATCCTCGATCCCTGGTCTGGCAGAGCACCTCCTCTCCCCTGCCTGGAGAAGCTGGTCCGCGCCGCCCTCGGGGGTACTGTGCTCCATCCCCCCCGGGGGAACCCATCGTGCGGACCCTGGAGGATTCCTTACCCGATGAGTGCGGCGGTGATGCCCATGGCCACTCCAGGATTGGAGTTCCACCCAGCTCCTAGACCCTGGATTCCTTATCCAATGCCCTCATCGTGTCGACAGCCTCTCGAGAGGGACGTCGACGCCGATTGTGAGCGGAGCTCAGCGCCAGTGTCGAGCGGATCAGGATCGGGTAACACTGAATTTGAGCGGATTTGGGTCGCGGCCTGGGACGGGATTCGTCAGCACCGGGTCGGAACATCGGACCGGAGCGGTCGCTGGGGTCGCCTCGCCGTCGGCATCGTCTTGGGGGTGTTCGGGTGCTTTGCGGACGTCCTCGCGATCACGGCTGGACGCGGCGCGAAAAGCTGGCCTGCACGGACCCCACTGGAAAGGCCTGGGGCCCTGAGCGCAGTCGGTCCGGGGGCCAGCCAGCGTTAAACCGATGGTTTTTGTGGCGGCCAGCCGTGTTGCCAGAGTGTCCCGCGACGGAGGTCGTGCGGACGTTCGCGCCAGGGCGCCGAGCTCCGCAAAATAAAACACCTGCGCGCGCAAAAACTGATAATTTTGTCGGGCCCTTGCGGCACGATCGAGCCGGGAACCCGGGTCGGGCCGCTCCTGCGGTGCCGCTGCCGCTGATGCGGTTGCGGTTGGGGAGGGGGGAGCTGCCGCGATTTTTCGCGGTGGTTCTCCTCTTCCGGCCGCGGCCGCGGCCGCTGATCGTGCGTCGCATAGGGCCGCATCGGCACTGGAGGCCTCCTGGATGGGGTCCGAGTAGATGGGCTCAAATGATCGCGCCGCATCGCCAATGCATCGCCGTTGTATCGGAGAAGCATCGGCGACGTCGGCGATGCATCGGCGACGTCGACGTGAAGGAAATCGGGCTCCACATCGAGGCGCATCGCCGATGCATCGGCGATGCGGCGCGATCCCCCGACCCCATCCACTCGGACTCGGATCACATCTATCGGGGCCGCGCAAACATGGGTTAGCGATCCATGGATTTGGCGCGCGGTCGCCACATCCAAATCCATAGATCGGTGAAAAAGCCCTCCCCCAAATGCGGCCGGTGCCGCCTGGTTCGGCGGCGGAAATCCGCGGTTTCCCGTGAAAGCGGGTCCCGTCGCTAATCTACGCCCCCTTGATCCATGTTTGCGATCGCCTGAATCCAGGAGGCCTAAATCATCGAGCGTCGGATCGGGCCGCATCGGCACGGAGCCGAGGTCGGATCGGAGCGGCAGCGCCAGGACCCACACCAGCGGCAGGTCTGGCATGTCCTCCCACCGGCGGATTTCGGAAGAGAGATGAAGCGGCAGTCAAAACATCTTCGAACATGCTCAAGCAATGCTCGAGACAACAACAAAAAAAACACCAGCTCCACGCCGCCGCCTCGGGGCAGAAGCCCGAACCGCCCCCCTCGGGACGCCGCCCCGCCCCCTCTCGCGCCAGTCCCTCGCGGGTGCCGCCCCGGCTCGGCTCGGCCCCCCCCGTGGGCGGGGTGCCTCCGCGGGCCCCGCCCCCCGCGAGGGCCGTGGCAGACCCAGGCCCCCTCGAGTCATGAAGACAACTTTTCTTAGGTCGGGCGTGTCCCCCGACAGGCGGATTTCGGCAGAAAAATTTAGCACACATGCGCAAATAGCAAAAAATGCTCGACACATCGTGCCCAGACTATCTTTTTGTCTGTTTTTGAATTTTCCTCCTGTAGAGGGACAGGCCCGAGAGAAGACTTTTTGCGTCGGCGGCGAGGCAGAGGAGGTCTGCGTTTGCGGAAAGGCCTAAACGGGGGCGCCGTTGTGGCGAAGTGTGCCGCCATGCAAGGAGGGGGAGTGGGAGGAGGACGCATAAGTCAGGAACAAAAACACGACGGGACACTTTTTTCGCCATGTTCGGCCCCCGGGGGCCCTTCCCGGGCCTCGGGACCGTCAACAACAGCGACGGGGGAGGAACAAACGGGTCCCCGGGAAGGGGTCGAGACCTCGTGGGGCCGAAGTCATGCAACAAACATGGCGTCGGGGGTCTGGGGAGGGGGCGCAGCCTCCGCTCGTCCATCGGCGGAGGCTCGCTGCACATTCCTCTTAGCCCGAGGACCTGCGGCAGCGTGCGGTTACGGCGAGGGCCTTGGATAAGGAGCCATTGGAAAAGGTTTCCAGAGTCTGTAGGGAAACAAACAATGACATACACATAAGAACTCGGAGGTCCGCGCGGGTTTCTCGGATCCGCGCTGGACTCCCGTTCCCCTAGTCTGGAAGCCGGGTGGAACTCTCATTGTGGATTGGCGATGGGCATCACTGCCGCCCTCATCCGGTAAGCAATCCTCCAAATTCTGAGGCCTCCTGGGCAAATTCCTGGACGAACGCCCCCCGCCGTATGCTAAAACGGTGTGCGTCGAAAAAAGACGGGCCTTTACGCGAGATGACATAGCAACCTTCCGCGGTGGCTTACGCGTGCCGCCAGCGTGGCACACCGCGTGGAAAAAAGGGCGCTTACGCGCGGCCTTGCACTGTCAGCTTACGCGCCAATGTCGGTGAAGATTCGGAAGCGGCCAGGGAGTCTGACGTTGTTGTGACCCCGGAAAATCGGCCAAGAGGGGAGATGAGACCAACTTCGTTCGAAATCGGTCCCCAAACCCCTCCTCGGGTCCATCTGGTACAAGGTTTTCATCCCGGACCCATTTCTGACAGTCCCGGGGCCCGAAAGCGGTTCCTGGAGACCGAGAAGAGCAAGATACCTGCCGGAGCCCAGAACCTCGAACCACTTCAGAACCAGTGTTGGGCCACCTATCGCTTTTTGCAATGCGATGTCAAGGCCTATCGCTGTCTGCGCCCTGCCTGCCGGAACTACCTGCCTGGCGCACCCTCTGGGCCGTGAAGACATGGCTCGGGAGGAGAAACTGGTCCCTGGGAAAGGGTCCAGATCTCTGACTGAGAGAACGCGTTTCGTGGACGCTTGCCTGGACAAAAACTCCTGATACGTTGGAGCCAGCACTCCGTGTCTAAGGGGGGAGGGATTCGAGCATGGAGAGGGCCCTCCCCCGCGTCTTGAGTTGCAAGGGGGGGGGTGTTCGAACGGGGGGGGGGGGCCATCCTGTCCAGGGAGGGTGTGGGTGCCCCCCTCTGTGAGTTGCAGCGTGGGGGTGGGGGTTCGAACCAGGGGGGGCCCGACCCCCCCCCCGCCTGCGTTGCAAAGGGGGGGTCTTCGACCGGGCGTCATTATCCCCCATCCCTGTGCGCGTCGTCGTCGTATTCGTCGTCGTCGTCGTCGTCGTCGCCGTCGTCGTCGTCGTCGTCGTCGTCGTCGTCGTCGTCGTCGTCGTCGTCGTGGTAGTCGTCGTCGTCGTCGTCGCCGCCAAACTCCGTTTGCGTCGCCGTCGTCGCCGTGGCCGTTGCCGTCGCAGTCGCCGCCGTCACCGTCGCCGTCGCCGTCGCCTTCGCCTTCGCCCCACAGGTCGCCATCGCCGTCGCCGTTGTCGTGGCCGCCGCCGTCGTCGTCGTCGTCGTCGTCGTCGTCGTCGTCGTCGTCGTCGTCGTCGTCGTCGTCGTCGTCGCCGTCGCCGTCGCCGTCGCCGTCGCCGTCGCCGCCGCCGTGGCCGTGGCCGTGGCCGTGGCCGTCGCCGTCGCCGTCGCCGTCGCCGTCGCCGTCGCCGTCGCCGTCGCCGTCGCCGTCGCCGTCGCCGTCGCCGTTACGTCGTCGCTGCCCGACGGCACCGTCGCCGCTGTCGTCGTCGTCGTCGTCGCCGTCGTCGTCGTCGCCGCCGTCGTCGCCGCCGCCGCCGCCGTCGTCGTCGTCGTCGTCGTCGTCGTCGTCGTCGTCGTCGTCGTCGTCGTCGTCGTCGTCGTCGTACGTCGTCGTTGTCGTCGCCGCCGTCGCCGCCGTCGTCGTCGTCGTCGCCGTCGTCGTCGTCGTCGCCGTCGCCGTCGCCGTCGTCGTCGTTGTCGTCGTCGTCGTCGCTGCCCGACCGTTCCGTCGCCGGCGCTGCGCTCGCCGTCGTCGGTTGCAAGTGGGGGGGGCCCCTCGTCGTCGCGGCCAAACGGCTCCAGCGCCAGCGCTCGCCGTCGGTTGCAGGAGGGGCCCTTCCCTGGTTCGAACCCCCCCCTGCAACTCAGGTCGGGGGGCCTCCCTAGTTCGAACCCCATCCCCCTGCAACTCAAGGGGGGGGTGTCTCTCCCCCAGTTCGAGCCCTCCCCCTCCCCTTTGGACAAAGGGGGGAGGGGGGGCTGGTGCGAAGCCCCCCCTTGGACAGAGGGGGGGGGCCGCCTGTTCGAGCCCCCCCCTTGAAGGGGAGAGGGCCCTCTCCCTTTTCGAACCTCTCCCTGGTATCTCGGGGGGGGGGTCTTCCCCCTGGTTCGAAGCCCCCGCCTTCCCAGCGTTCACAGAGCGCGCTCTTTCAGGTCTTTTGGGGGTCCACGTTGCGAGAAACCACGACGCTGGAGCTCTGGGAGCCGATCCACCCCGAGATCCTGGAGCCTCATTTCTGTTCGCGCTGGGCATGCTCGCCTTGACTCTAGCCACGGGGCCCTCGCAGGTCGGCCCAGCTCCAAGAGGTGACGCGGCACGGTGGGCCTCAAAGGTGAGGACCCTCGCCACCGCTCGGACGTCCATTCCCTGTGCACTTTTCGCTCGTGCGTGTTTTTCCCAACCATCCTGTGGTGTTGGGTCCTCGTTTCGAAGAGACAGCGCCCCGCGTTCCCACCTTCCTCCCGCTGCCCCCCTCCCTCCTCCCCCTTCTCCCTCCTCCCTGCGTTTCACCCACCCAGTACAGCGTTTCGTGGCCCCATAGGGTGCTCCGCCGAAGGCCCCAGTGGCAGGGTCCGCATGCAGTTCCACCTCCATTTCGGCGCACCCCTCACAAGTTTCGTGGCCCCCATAGGGTGCTCCACCCAGGCCCCAGTGGCAGGGTCCGCATGCAGTTCCACCTCCTTTTCTGCTCACCTCTCACACGTTTCGTGGCCCATGGGGTGTTCCACCGAAGGCCCCAGTGGCAGGGTCCGCATGCAGTTCCACCCCAATTTCGGCGCACCCCTCACACGTGTCGCGGCCCCTATAGGGTGCTCCGCCGAAGGCCCCAGTGGCAGGGTCCGCATGCAGTGTCACCCCAATTTCAGAACACCCCTCACACGTTTCGTGGCCCCATAGGGTGCTCCGCCGAAGGCCCCAGTAGCAGGGTCCGCATGCACTTCCACCCCCATTTCGGCGCACCCCTCACAAGTTTCGTGGCCCCACAGGGTGCTCCACCCAAGGCCCCCTGTGGCAGGGTCCGCATGCAGTTCCACCCCCATTTCGGCGCACCCCTCACATGTTTCGTGGCCCTATATGATGCTTCACCGAAGGCCCCCTGTGGCAGGTTCCGCATGCAGTTCCATCCCCATTTCGGCACACCCATCACACGTTTCGCGGCCCCATAGGGTGCTCCACCCAAGGCCCCAGTGGCAAGGTCCGCATGCAGTTCCACTTCCATTACGGCGCACCTCTCACACGTTTCGTGGCCCCACAAGGTGCTCCGCCGAAAGCCCCAGTGGCAGGGTCCGCATGCAGTTCCACCCCCATTTCGGCGCACCGCTCACGCGTTTCGTGGCCCTATAGGGTGCTCCGCCGAAGGCCCCAGTGGCAGGGTCCGCATGCAGTTCCACCTCAATTTTGGCGCACCCCTCGAACGTTTCGTGGCCCCATAGGGTGCTCCACCGAAGGCCCCAGCGGCAGCGCCCGCATGCGGTTCCACCCCCATTTCGGCACACCCCTCACACATTTCGTGGCCCCATAGAGAGCTCCACCTAAGGCCACAGTGCTGCGTTCGCATGCGGTTCCACCCCCCCATTCCGGCACACCCCTCACAAGTTTCGCGGCCCTATAGGGTGCTCCGCCGAAGGCCCCAGTGGCAGGGTCCGCACGCAGTTCCACCCCCCATTTCGGCGCACCGCTTGCACGTTCCGCGGCCCCATAGGGTGCTCCACCGACGGCTCTGGTGGCAGCGTCCGCATGGCGTACCCGTGCCAATTTTGGCACACCCGTCACACGCGTCGTGACCCCAGAGAGGTTCACCGAGGTCGATACCCACAACTGCGTCACTCACAACTGCACATGGTTGGGCCCCTCGCCAGGATAATTTTGGTTGCTTTTGCCTTCCTGTGCCCTGTGCCCCTGATTAAAGCTGTGAGTAGCCCGCCTAGCTTTTAGCGGAAGAGGTTCGCTCTGGCCCCGCAGAGCCCCCCCGAAAGTGTTTTTTTTGGTTGCTCGATGATCCAGGATGCTCCTCGATGGTCCTCGCCGAGAAAAATGCGCGCGTCCGAGCGATGCCGAGGGATCATGATGCTGCTGATTTCTGTTATTGCCTCGGCCGAAGCAGTAACCACCGCTCCTCAGGCCTGCTGCGCCTTGGACGGTTTCCCCAGGGGCTGTAGGCGACCCGAGGAGGGGATGAGGAGGAGGGGGAGGGGGAGGGGGAGGAGGAAGAGGAGGAGGAGGAGGAGGAGGAGGAGGAGGAGGAGGAGGAGGAGGAGGAGGAGGAGGAGGAGGGAGGAGGAGGAGGAGGAGGAGGACGGGTCGCCAAAGCCCTTCGGAGAAACCCTCCACTGCGCCTCCCGCTCGGGCGATCCGAGCGCGCAATGCAGCCAGCCCGTCGCGCGGAGCTGCGCGAGCAGACGCCTGCTGGCGGCCTCGAGGTCTCGGCACGCGCCCGGACCCCGCGCCGCGACCGAGGGGTGACCCTCCCTTTCGCTGCACGGGTGGTGGCCGACAGGGAGGAGCAGGAGGAGGAGGAGGAGGCCAGCGTACAAGGAGGAGGAGGAGGAGGAGGAGGAGGAGGAGGAGGAGGAGGAGGAGGGGGAGGAGGAGGACGGAGGTAGGCTCGAGGAGGAGGAGGAGGAGGAGGAGGAGGAGGAGGAGGAGGAGGCGGCGAAGGAGGAGGAGGGAGGAGGAGGAGGAGGACGGAGGAGGAGGAGGAGGAGGAGGAGGATGAGGAGGAGGAGGAGGAGGAGAGGAGGAGGAGGAGGAGGAGGCGGAGGAGGAGGAGGAGGAGGAGGAGGAGGAGGAGGAGGAGGAGGCGGAGGAGGAGGAGGAGGAGGAGGAGGAGGAGGAGGTGTACAATGCGACAAGGAGGAGGAGGCGGAGGAGGAGGAGGAGGACGGAGGTAGGCTCGAGGAGGGCTCCGGTCGTTATCTCGCGCGCTGGCAGCCCTCCGCCCGCCTCCCTCTCGAGGGCCCCTTGGGGCGGCGGCCCTCGGGCGACATCAAGGAGCTCAGGCACGGCACCCGCGGGCGCCGCTCCAGAGAGAGAGAGGGAGAGGAGTCCGAGCCAGTTCTGCCCCGCTCTGCCCCCCACCCCCTCGGGCTCAGAACGGGAGCTCTGGTGAAGCTTTTGGCAAGCTTGTGGTGCAGCTATCCGATGTGGTTGGAGGAGCAAGACATGGTACAAACACGAGATCTCGGAGGGGCGTGCGGATTTCTTGGATCGACGCTGGACCCCCTCCTGTCAGGTCGGGCCTGTCCCCCTACAGGGGGATTTTTTGTGGAAAAATGAAAAATACCCCAAAACTGCCGCCCAAATGCTAAAACATACTCAAATTATCCTGGCGAAGGGCCCAACCATGTGCAGCTGTGTGTAACGCAGGTGTGGGTATCGTCCTCGGTGAACCTCCCTCTGAGACCACGACGCGTGTGACGGGTGTGCCAAAATTGGCACGGGTACGCCATGCGGACGCTGCCACAGGAGCCGTCGGTGCAGCCCCATCTGAGGCCACGAAACGCGTGAGGGGTGCGCCGAAATGCAGGGTGGAACCACGTGCGGGCGCTGCCACCAGGGCCTTTGGTGGCCGCGAAACGTGGAAGGGGTGCGCCGAAATGGAGGGGGAACTGCATGCGGAACCTGCCACTGGGGCCCTAAGTGGAACACTCCATGGGGCCACGAAACGTGTGAGGGGTGCGCCGACATGGAGGGGGAGCTGCATGCGGACTTGCCACGGGGGCCGGGTGCGCCGAAATGGAGGTGGAACTGCATGTGGACCCTGCCACTGGAGCCTACAGCGGAGCACCGTATGGGGCCACGAAACGTGTGAGGGGTGCGCCGAAATGGGGATGGAACTGCATGCTGACCCTGCCACTGGGGCCAGCACCCTATGGGGCCACGAAACGTGTGAGAGGTGCGCCGAAATGGAGGTGGAACTGCATGCGGACCCTGCCACTGGGGCCTTGGGTGGAGCACCCTATGGGGCCACGAAACGTGTGAGGGGTGCGCCGAAATGCTGCATGCTGACCCTGCCACTGGGGCCTTCCGCGGAGCACCCTATGGGGCCACGAAACGTGTGAGGGGTGCGCCGAAATGGGGATGGAACTGCATGCTGACCCTGCCACTGGGGCCTTCCGCGGAGCACCCTATGGGGCCACGAAACGTGTGAGAGGTGCGCCGAAATGGAGGTGGAACTGCATGCGGACCTTGCCACTGGGGCCTTCGGCGGAGCACCCTATGGGGCCACGAAACGTGTGAGGGGTGCGCCGAAATGGGGGTGGAACTGCATGCGGGCCCTGCCACTGGGGTCATCGGCGGAACACACCATGGGGCCACGAAACGTGTGAAGGTGCGCCGACATGGGAGTGGAACTGCATGCGGACCCTGCCACTGGGGCCTTGGGCGGAGCACCCTATGGGGCCACGAAACGTGTGAGGGGTGCGCCGAGATGGATGGAACTGCATGCGGACCCTGGAGGGGCTTCGACGGAGCAGGGGCCCCGAAATGTGTGAGGTGCGCCGAAATGGGGGCATGCGGAAGCACCCTATGGAGCACCCGACCTGCATGCGGACCCTGCCACTGGGGCGGCGGAGCACCCTATGGGGCCACGAAACGTGTGAGGGGTGCGCCGAAATGGGGGTGGAACTGCATGCGGACCCTGCCACTGGGGCCTTGGCGGAGCACCCTATGGGGTCGAAACGTGTGAGGGGTGCGCCGAAATGGAGGTGGAACTGCATGCGGACCCTGCCACTGGGGCCTTGGGCGGAGCACCCTATGGGGCCACGAAACGTGTGAGGGGTGCGCCGAAATGGGGTGGAACTGCATGCGGACCCTGCCACTGGGGCCTTGGCGGAGCACCCTATGGGGCCACGAAACGTGTGAGGGGTGCGCCGACATGGAGGTGGAACTGCATGCGGACCCTGCCACTGGGGCCTTCCGCGGAGCACCCTATGGGGCCACGAAACGTGTGAGGGGTGCGCCGAAATGGGGTGGAACTGCATGCGGACCCTGCCACTGGGGCCTTGGGTGGAGCACCCTGTGGGGCCACGAAACGTGTGAGAGGTGCGCCGAAATGGAGGTGGAACTGCATGCGGACCCTGCCACTGGGGCCTTTGCTGGAGCTCCCTATGGAGCCACGAAGCGCTTTAATGGGTGGGTGAAACGCAGGGAGGAGGGAGGATAGGGAGGAGGAGGGAGGAGGGGGAGGGGGGAGGGGGGCAGCGGGAGGTGGGAACGCGGGGCGCTGTCTCTTCAAAACGAGGACCCAACACCACAGGATGGTTGGGGAAAATCGTCCCCAGACGATTTTTTGGAATATTTTTGAATATTCCTCTAGTAGAAGGACAGGGTTGACTTAACCCTGCTGGCTCCTCCCAGCGCCAGAGGCAGCTGGTCTTCCCGGCGGCGCAGCGGGCCGCCCGTCCAGTCTCGACACTGCAGCTCGCCCGGACCCCCTCGCGTAGGCCACGCGCACTCACGTGCCGTGGCCCCGCCTGCTCTTCGATCCGCCCGCTTTCGCAAGAGAGGCCGCGCTGAGCCGTTCACGTCCGTGGAGATCGCTTGATCTCCCCCGCGCTCTCCAGCTTCAACAGATACAGGACGCATAATATTGCCATGACCACCTTCGGGCCGCCTTCCGCTTCAGTGGCCCATGACATCCCACACGTACTCCATCGAACACTGCCTGATCATGCTTCAAGACGGATCATACAGTATCTTGCCCAAACTCAAACCATACTAGTTTGGAAGAGAGCGAATCGCTCTACTGGCTGGACTGTCCGAGCTCGGCAGGGGGTAACTCGACGACGACTGCTAAGCCTCGCCGACCTGTCTTCAAGCCACACGCCAGAACTTCAAGCCGCAGAGCTGCGACGAGCATCTGCACAGCGAGCGCGACTGTAATCTCGGAGTGTGCTCGTCCTGAAGAGCTTTGCCCGACCGACTCGCGCGACCACCGAATCTGCGACAAACAAGTGCTCGTCCTGAAGAGGCCCTCAACCCAAGCAACTCCTACGCCCAAAGAAGACGCTGAAGCCTGGTGCTGGGCTGCCCTCTCGACTGCAAGCTGGTAGTTTACTGGCGGCCCACTGCGTCAACGACATCCCCTTTCAGCACCTCTGTCGCTTCCCCTGTGCTATCTACACTGTCCTCCTTCACGTGCCGCAAGCGAAGCTCAGGCACACTGAAAGACAAACATCGGGAATTGACCCGATAACATAAATCCGCCATGGTGCCGTAGGCACTGCGTTGAGTGTCCTCAGGTCACTTCGAATTCTCTGCGTTATATTTGTTTGTGATGGGCGGGTCTGGAGCCCCAACTCGCCGGCGCTGCCGGGGCCGGTCGCTGCGCCACTCACTGAACAATGTTTTTCTGAATTCATGTTTTCGGCCTCACCCTGGGTGCCCCCTGATGCGAGGATGGCTCCCGAGACCGCCAAGATGCGCCCAAAGGCGCCCAAGAGTCTCCAGGAGGACTCCAAGAGACTTCAAGACGCCTTCAAAAGGGACTCTGGCCCACAGCCCAAGCCCGGTGGCGGCATGGGCCAGAGGTCACCAGATCCGCCGGCCCCTTCGCTTGCGAAGGGGTGCTTGGCGTGCCGAACTCTCTGTATCTGCTCGGCCCTTCCAAACACTTCTCAGTGGTCTTCGGCGCGACCCGCGGACCGACCGGAACCTACCCGCAGGCAGAGCGCTCAAAGGCTGCTCCCCTCACGATGGCTCCAGAAGGGCCTCCACGAGAGCCCTGGTCGATCTCACGTCGGCCCAATAATTTCCAAGGCGGCTCCAAGAGGGCCGAACATGCTCCCAAGGCGGACACAGATGGCTTCTATGCTGCCAAGAAGTCTCCAAGACACTCCAGGACAGGAGGGCAACAAGAGGATCCTCAGGAGGACCTCAAGAGGCACGCATCATTGATTTCCCATAGGTCTTAAACATATAATTCGTGTTCTCGCATGTTCGGGCATCCGACAGCCTAAGACGGCCCAATAGGGCCCCAAGACAGGCCAAGAGGGTCTCCAGACGGCCCAGAGAAGCCCCCAATATGTTGTGGAGGCGCTGGACGTCCCAAGAGCGCCCTAAGATGATCCAAGAGAGCCACAGGATGGTCTGAGTATGCCTCAGGAGGCCCCAAGAAGTTCAAGAGGCCAGACAGGAGCCCCAAGACAGCCCCAAAACAGCCCCAGAGAGCCACTCCCTAGCGTTCCCCCAGTGATTTGTCCAACGACTGGAGGAACATGTAGCCCACTAGCGTGGCCACAATTTCGCTCGAAGTTTTACGAAGCAGGGGCTTCCAACAGGCGGGGGACGGCGGTGACTCGACGTAGGCGTCCTGGGAACAAAGCAATACGCCAACTGCAAAGAGAGAATTGCAGCGTACGCGGCATAATTGCATCCGTGCCTCCGCGGTGATCGCCCACCTTGCTCACGCGTGGGCATTGTGGCATTGTCTCCAGAACGTGGTGGCTGCAACGTTATGGAGATGTACGATAAGAAAACCATGAAACTGCAATGTGGCAAAGCGAAAAAGGAGGATCGAACAATACAGACAAGATAATTTCTGGCTGCAAGCCGACACATTACACAATGGCAGATGACAGGCCGCCAGCGTCGCACAAACAGCGCTACATGAACACCACATCGCAACGATGAGCCCAGATAATGCGACATGTTCCCCCTGCGTCATCCGAGCATGACGAATCAGGTTCGAACGCCTCCACCCTTCGCCACGCACAGAGGATTGCTAGCGTGCTTGGCCTTCCTGGGCCCCAGCGTGCCCCAGTCCTCCAACTCTTGCTGCTCCTGCCTCTGCCCTGCTCTTACCCTTGAAGGGGGCCGGCTCAAGGGGGGGAAACATCGACCTGGAATTGGCGGTGCATAGACGATAGATGGGCGATAGGCCCCCGATAGCGAACCCGCACGGTCCTGGGCGGGGTGGGGCTGTCGGGCCCCTTTCGGCGATCCATGGGCGATTGGGAGTCGAGGAGTCGATGCATCCCCCCCAGAGCCTATCCCACCCCAGAAAGTCGTCCCTGAAACCTCTTCCCATCAGGGGCTCGCGGCCTTCTGGGGTCAAGCCCAGGGTCTCTTCTGGCGTCGCGCACAAGTGGGTAGGGGAAGGGGGGAAGGCTTTTCAGGAGGTTGCTTCTCAGAAGGTGACGGCCCCGGATCCATAGAGAAGGCCCGCGCCTTCTAAGCAGGGGTGCTTCTGAGAAGCCTTCCCCCCTCCCCCGATCCCCCTCTGCGCGTGGCCGACGTGGGCCCCTTTGAGCCTCCACGCCTCGAGGACCCCCCAAGCCTTGCATCGGGGAAGAGGGGGGGGGGAGTCGCCGCGCGGCCTCTGGCCATGCTGGGCCCGGTATGCGCCCAGACATCCGACGACAGGACTCTTCAGTCCGCGGCCCCCCCCGCGGTCTCGACCACTCCCCCGGGGGCACTGGGAGGCCGGAAACACACACTTTCTCTTCCCCGTCGGCGGCCGGGCAGAGGCACTGCGCTGGCGAAAGAGGTCTCGGTGGGGTGCACTGAACGCGAATCCGGCCACCGAGGCCGGCTGGAAACACGCGCGGAGCACACGTGTAAAGGCTCGCCGGGTCTGGCCACACGGCGGCCGAGCGCTGGCAGCACGCGCGGCCACATGCCATTCCAGCTCTCGCCCAGGCCGGCCGAGGAGGAGGAGGAGGAGGAGGAGGAGGAGGAGGAGGAGGAGGAGGAGGAGGAGCCTGGAGCTTCCTGGCAGTCTTTCGGCCCGAGGCAAGGCCCTGAGAGGTTGAGGTCGAGCGGAAGGCGCTGGGGCTGACCAGCAGCATGTCCTCGGAGGTCTGGGCCCGTGGCAGCCGCGCTGGCCTCTCAAGCGGAGCCGATCCGCGGCCGGAGCCGGCACCGCATGGGCGCCGCTGGCCGACAGATGCGAGGCGGGGACTGAGCCATGTCTACCGCCTGGGAGCCGCCGTCCTGGTGCACCAGCGGGCCGTGGATATCTGGATACGTTTTGGCCCCCGGGGGCCCGGATATATATATATATATATATATATATATATATATATATATATATATATATATATATATATATCTCTCTCTCTACCTATCAATCTATCTATCAATCTATCTATCTATCTATCTATCTATCTATCTATCTATATATATATACATCTATATACATATACAAGACTGCAGTGGCGCTTCGCGCCATGCACCTTGGTCCTTGAAATTTGGTCTGCAGGCGGAATAGCAGGAAAATCAAGCTGACAATTTAACGATAACTCCTTGTTGCCTTTTCCGGCATCGCCGCTATGATAATGATATTCGTTATCCTTCCTCCATGCTTCTTTTTCCTCATGTTCGCCATACCCTGCGCATTCTCCCTATCCTCCTCAGCTTTTTTTTGCGGAGGCTCCTCCTGGGAGAGCCTCTGGGGGCCTAAAAAATAGTCTCAGGCTTTCTGGGGGCCTCTGGGGGCTTCCTCGGGCCACCCTGCCTCCAACCACGGTCTCCCTGAACGACCGGGTCACGATTTGGAATGCTTCGGATGGTGTCTTGGGGCCATTTTGGGCCGCCATGGGGCTCTCTGAGGGCCATCTTGGACCCGTGTTGTGCAGTTTGGGGGCTCTCTTGGACTGCCTGAAAGCCCTTTCGGATGGTTGTGGGGCGATTTGGGAGCCTCCCAGGTGGCTTCGGACGCCCAGAAGACCGCCGTCTTGGAGCGTCGGGAAGCCGAAAAGAGGAGAACCCCAAAATTCACCAAAAACTCATAGAACATCAATGATTTTTGCCTCTTGGGAGTGCTCTTGGAGGCCTCTTTGGGGCCGTCCTGGAGGCCTCTTGGGCCATCTTGAGGTCACGTCGGTCACTCTTGGAGCGCTCTTGCGCTGTCATGGGGGTCTCTGAGACGTCTCCGATGACCCCCTGATCGCCCTAGGTGTGCTGGGAAGGCTTGGCAAAACGCCCTGCAAGGCCAGGGGGGCCGCTTCGAATCCCGTCCGGAGGGTCCCAAAGCCCCAGATCCCGGGAGTCCGGTTTTTTTTTGGGGGGGTGATGGGTTTTCCCCCCGCCCGGGCTTATAAACATATAGGAAGAGGAATATATATATATATATATATATATATATACAAAACTGCAGTGGCGCTTCGCGCCATGCACCTTGGTCATTGAAGTTTTGTATGCAGGCGGAATAGCAGGAAAATCAAGCCGACGATGTAGCGATGACTCCTTGTTGCCTTATCCGGCATCGCCGCTATGATCATGTTATTCGCTATCCTGCCTCCATGCTTCTTTTTCAATCCTCCTCAGCTCCTTTTTGCGGAGGCTCCTCCTCGAAGAGCCTCTGGGGGCTTCACCAAAGTTCTCAGGCTTTTTTGAAGCCTTCTGGAGGCCTCCTGGGTGTGTCCTGGGGGCCTCTGGGGGCTTCCTCGGGCCACCCTGCCTCCAACCACGGTCTCCCTGAACGACCGGGTCACGATTTGGAATGCTTCGGATGGTGTCTTGGGGCCATTTTGGGCCGCCATGGGGCTCTCTGAGGGCCATCTTGGACCCGTGTTGTGCAGTTTGGGGGCTCTCTTGGACTGCCTGGAAGCCCTTTCAGATGGTTGTGGGGCGATTTTGGAGCCTCCCAGGCGGTTTCGGACGCCTAGGAGATCGCCATCTTGGAGCGTCGGGAAGCCGAAAAGAGGAGAACCCCAAATGCACCAAAAACCTATATAGAATCATGTTTTTTCCCTCTTGGGGCCTTCTTGGGGGTGCTCTTGGAGGCCTCTTGGTACGTTTTGGAGCGATCTTTCGGGGTATGACGGCTTCTTGGAGCGCTCTTGTGCTGTCTCGGGGGTCTCTGGGACGTCTCTGGTGACCCCCTGATCGCCCTAGGTGTGCTGTGAAAGCTTGGCACAACGCCCTGCGAGGCCCAGGGGGCCGCTTCGAGGCCCGTCCAGAGGGTCCCAAAGCTCCAGATTTCGGGGGTCCAGTTTTAGGGGGGGTGGGGGACGGGTTTTCCCCCCGCCCGGGCTTATAAAAAATAGGAAGAGGAATATACATATATATACATATATATATATGTATATATATATATATATATATATATATATGTATATATATATACATATATGTGTGTATATGTTTATATATACACAAGAGTGCAGTGGCGCTTCGCGCCATGCACCTTGGTCCTTGAAGTTTTGGTATGCAGGCGGAATAGCAGGAAAATCAAGCCGACGATGTAGCGATACATCCTTGTTGCCTTTTCCGGCATCGCCGCTATAATAATGTTATTCGCTATCCTGCCTCCATGCTTCTTTTTCCTCATTTTCGCCATACCCTGCGCATTCTCCCCATCCTCATCAGCTCCTTTTTGCGGAGGCTCCTCCTTGGAGAGCCTCTGGGGGCCTCACCAAAGTTCTCAGGCTTTTTTGAAGCCTTCTGGAGGCCTCCTGGGTGTGTTCTGTGGGCCTGTGGAGGCTTCCTCGGGCCACCCTGCCTCCAACCGCGGTCTCCCTGAACGACCGGGTCACGATTTGGAATGCTTCGGAGGGTGTCTTGGGGCCATCTTGGGCCGCCATGGGGCTCTCTGAGGGCCATCTTGGACCCGTGTTGTGCTGTTTTGGGGCTCTCTTGGACTGCCTGGAAGCCCTTTCGGATGGTTGTCTGCCGATTTTGGAGCCTCCCGGGCGGCTTCGGACGCCCAGAAGACCGCCATCTTGGAGCGTCGGGAAGCCGAAAAGAGGAGAACCCCCAAATTCATCAAAAACCAATAGAAATTTCATGATTTTGCCTCTTGGGGCCTTCTTGGGAGTGCTCTTGGAGGCCTCTTTGGGGCCGTCCTGGAGGCCTCTTGGGCCATCTTGAGGTCACGTCGGTCACTCTTGGAGCGCTCTTGTGCTGTCTTGGGGGTCTCTGGGACGTCTCTGATGACCCCCTTGATCGCCCTAGGTGTGCTGGGAAGGCTTGGTAAAACGCCATGCGAGGCCCCGGGGGCCGCTTCAAGTCCCGTCTGGAAGGTCCCAAAACCCCAGATCCCGGGAGTCCGGTTTTTTTGGGGGAGGTCCTCCGCCCGGGCTTGTAAAAAGATAGGAGGTGTTTTGGGGGGGGTGTCCTCCGCCAGGGCTTGTAAAAAGATAGGAGGTGTGTGTATATATATATATATATATATATATATATATATATATATATATATCCATATCCACCGCTTGTGGAGGTCCAAGAAGATCGATCCCCCAGGTGGTGGCTATGGATAACTTCCCGCCTCGGAAACAAGGGTGCGCGCGAGGCTTGGGTGTCGGCACGCCGGCCACAGGCCAGGCATGCCGCCCCCAGGGCGGCCGGTGCCACTTGTGCGAGGACCAGGGGCCCCGGACCTCCGACAACACGTATGCTTTTACTGTGTCCCGGCGTTTCTCCTCGACTTCAGCTGCTGGGGCCCGTTCCCGGGCAACGGGGGCAGCAGCAACGGATTCGGGGCGAACAGCTACACCCGGGGGAGGGGGAAGGGGTCGGGACCCCTGGTGCCGCGCACTGAACAAACCATATTGTCGGATGTCTGGGGCTGTTTCTTTTCAGCATGTAGTTCCTGGAGTTCCTTGCCCTGTCCCCTCAGGGCCGGCTTACCATCCCAGGCCGTCTTTAACTGGTACTGGGCCCCAACGAGGACCCCAGAGGTGAGGCGGAACGTTAGGGGGGACCAGCTCAGGGGGGGAAACATCGACCTGGAATCGCTGGTACATCGACGACAGATCGGCGATAGGCCCCCGACAGCAGATCCGCACGTTTCTGGGCGGGGTGGGTCAATCGGGCCCCTATCGGCGATACATGGGCGGCGCGGGGCCGCCTGGGCGCCAAACAGCCCCGCGCCCTCCGCAGGCGTCGCCGACGACGCCTCCCAGCTAGAGGACTGGGAGCCGAGATGGCCAGGTACGACACCGCGTGGACCGTTCAGCCTCGAGCGATCGCGGCTCTGCGAGAGGGCATGTCGTTCAATGTTGCACGAACGTGACTATCGTTTTCCCGATCTCCATCCCCAGCGGCGTGGCCTGGGCCCCACTGGCCGATTTAGCACTCTAGATGGGGATGTAGGCCGTTCCCTTCGGGTTTCGAGGGGTGTATCCCCAACTGGGGCGGTGATTTGGTGGGGGTCTCGAAGGGGATAGGGATGGGGATGGGGGTCGGATAAACGAAACTGAGCGATCGCGGCTCTGCGAGAGGGCAAGTCGTGCAATGTTGCACGAACGGCCGCTGGTGGCGTTCCACCTTGAAGGCCTCCAGTGTCGCCGTCGCCGAGCCGGCACGCTTCCATGGCGCGCCGTGGGGAGAAGCGAGGTGGAGCAGGCCTTCACAGAGGGCGTCGGGGCGTCGGAGAAGGCCCAGACAGCTTCTCATGTCGTCTGATTTACGAAGGTCCACCCTCTCTGCCTTCCCCCATGGGCGCGCCGCCGACTGACGACATCGACGACGACGACGACGACGAGGACGAGGACGAGGACGAGGACGACGAGGACGACGACGAGGACGACCACGAGGACGAGGACGAGGACGACGACGACAACGAGAGGCGGCGACGAAAGGCGGCGATGACGACGATGACGACGACGACGACGACGGCGGCGGTGACGGCGACGACCGACGAACCTACCGTAGGCTGGCGACGACTGAAGGCGGCGGCGAAGGCAGGGCCTCGACCGAGACCGACGGCGGCCGCCACCCGTCCCAGCCTCGTGCAGCTCTGCATGAACTCGTTCTCCGGCTGGCAGGCCGCGGGGGTGCGAACGAGAGAGAGCGACAGAGAGACACGGGGGGACAAACAATGACATACGCATAGGAACTCGGGGGTCCGCGCGGATTCCTCGGAGCGGCGCTGGAGCCCCCTGGCGGCGACTCCGGCGCCGCCCCCAGCGCGCTCCGCGCGCCAGGGAGGGGGGTTTCAGCGCAGATCCGAGAAATCCGCGCGCAGCTCCGAGTTTTGAATGTTCATGCCATTGCTGGTAAAGAGGGGAGTGTGCAGGAGAACGGGGTCCCAAGATGGGTAGCTCGAAATGACACTTCGAGCCCTCCGCCCCAAGAGGACCCCCGAGACCGCCGGCAGGCGCCCAAGAAGGCCAGAAACGACCCCAATAGGCCTAAAGGAGACCCCCCAAAGGGCCCACCCGTGGACTTCGTTCTTCCTCTGGGGGTTGGCGGAATGGCGTAAGCCTCTTGAAGCGACAGAGAGAGTGCAGGAGACACAAACAACAAGAAGTACTGGGGCACAGAACTCGTCGATCTCTGAGGGTCTTGAAATGCTCCAGAGCTTCGGTGGGCCCCCAAGCCCATCGGGGGATAAGACACTTCCGTGGTGCAGCTGCTGGCATATATGGTTCCTTCTGTTACCCATCTGTCGGAAGAAATAGGTAGAAACATAAAGTAGGAAGGCGTTGAAAGCAGATTGGGTTCCGTCCGCCCCCTTGGGATGACGGACAAGGTGAAGCCACTCGATCATTGAAGTAGGAAGGCGCTTAAAGTATATTGGAGTATGGGAATCCCAAACGTACCTACCTTCCACTGACCGATGGGTAAACGCGAAGAGAAAAAAAAAAACACGGAGAGACATGTATTCCTATCTCATGCCCGCATAGCCCTGGACTGGGCTCCCTGGGCCTACTGGAGGGCGCCACCTCGGCCTTCTTGGCATCCTGGACGTCCCTGCCGGGCCTAGCAAGCGGGCCCCAGGCGGTCAGGATGGCGCCCACACGGCCCGTTGACCCCCCGAGTCGCCTCAAAAAGACCCAAGGAGGACATCCAAGACTCCCCCGAAACGCGAATTCATGGACAAACAACAGTGTGCGCATGATTCTTGGATGCTGACTTCTTCGGTCTTCTGGGCGTCCGGGACCGCCCAAGAGGCCCCCCAAATCGCCCCAAGACAAGCCAAAAGGGCCCTGAGACGGCTCCCAAGCAACCCCAAAACGGTTCAAGATGATGCTAAAATGGTACGGTTGAACGGTACCATGTCGGAACCATCTTTGGGCGTTCCAGGGGGGCATCCTGGACCACTTGGGCGCTGTCCAGGGCTGCTCGGAGGCGGTCCAGAAGGCATACGCAGAAAGACTACTGAGTCCTCGAGGGCAGCAGCGCGAAACATATTGGAGAACACCTTGAGACATTATGGGTCTGAATACGTCTGGCCCTTCCGCTGGCTGTACCAAAGTTCCATTTGGATATCTGTGCCCGTGGACTCCAGCGAAGACACGGCGGGGCCATCGCGATCCGAACAGTGGAGCGCGGCGCAAATGCACGAAACCATCATCAATGCGGTAGGTGTTTGACGGATCTGTTAGGACATGTTCGGCCAGATTGCAACCTCTTGCGACCTCTCGGGCTCTCTCGCATCCGCCCTGGGGCCCCTTGGTGCTAGATGCGGCGTTATTGACACAACTCGGCCGCCCGCGAGCGCGCTGACGCCTTCTCGGGGCACCCTTGGAGTCTCCCTTTGCGCTCTCGGGGGTCTCTCGAGGGGGCTTTCGTGCCTCTTCTGCACTCTCGCTGGCCTCGCCGAAACACGCTTGGATGCGCCCTGGGCCGGTGAAGGTCTGAAGGGGGTGAGCAGGCGTGGGGCCCATCATGCTTTTCAGCTCCATCCTGCTCCACCTCCTCTTCCTGATGGGCCTGTTTTCCACCACCACCACCATAAGTTGGAGGGGGAGGGGGGGTCCTCCTCCTCCCTCCTCCTCCTCCTCCTCCTCCTCCTCCTCCTCGTCCTCCTCCTCCTCCAACTCCTTCCCCCCTCCAACTTATGGTGGTGGTGGTGGTGGTGGAAAACAGGCCCATCACTTCCTACTCCTCATCATCCGTCGCAGAGCTCTCCAGCGGCCATCCCTGGGCTGTCGTGGGGCCCTGTGGGCCTCATTTGGGGACCTTTTGGGGCTCCCTCGTGGCCTGATAGGGCCGTCTTAGGCCCCACGAGGCTCTCTCGGGGCCGTCTGGGAC
>CAUYUJ010021383.1:75000-140021 GCA_963575745.1 Prorocentrum cordatum
TTGCGGGCCCAACCATTATTTCAGCAAGCTGTGGATAGTTAAGCAGACACGGCCTTTATCCCCTCGCGGTCATCACAATCACCCTTCTCGCAATGTAGCTGTGCATGTAACCCCTCAATATCATGACGCATACCCCGCTCACGGCTAACCCCCCTTTCATGAGGCTCACCGTGACCCATCCCTTTCCCGTATTGCCGACAGCCCCTAGCTGGTCACGATTTGAGCCCCATGTCACGGCCATGCCACCTCCGTGAAAATCATGACTGGGACCACTCTCGGATCATGACTTTTACGTTCCCGGAGGTGATCTTATCGGTTCTTGTTCCCACTCATCGGCTTCAAAGCTACTGCCCAAGCCCCGTGTTGCCGTGACTTTCAGATCGCTGGCGGTCATGGCGTTCACGCTCTCGACGTCATAACCGTCACTCCTGTTGGAGTTATGGCTAACTCTGGTACCGAATGCATCATGGCGTGAACATGCCTATAGGCTCTGCCCTGCCCATGACCCGCACCCGCCTCCTGGTTTACCTATCCGCTCCGGTGAGCCCCTTGGCAGTCCCCCAACAGTGCCTGGACGCCTGGACGCAGGACCAAGATTTGAAGCGAAGCGAACCCTCAAGCCCTGTACACAGATGTACACAGCACCACCGCCCCTGGCCTCCCCACCGTGCCTGGCCAAAGCCATCCTGGGCCCTGAAATGGTGTGTGCCATCTCCTGGCCGAGGCCTTGGGGGTGTATGCGCTACCCCACGGCCCAAGATGGCCCTGGTGTATAAACGCACGTCTTCTGCAGACAGGCTCCTCCAAAGCATTCTCCTCCCCCTCCTCCCGCCCACGGGGCTCGCGCCAGACAGAAGAGCGCACATGCCGCCCACGACGCAGATGCCCAGCATCGGCTCCGACCTGAGCCAGACTGCTGGCGGTGGCCAGCGGTGCACAAGTGAGCTGAGAACCGCTTGGAAACCCTCGGCTCAATCGAAAATAATCGACGTCGACGAGGTAACTTGTATGCATCCTCGTACGTCGGAAATTGCGGAAGGTGGGGTGGGGTGGGGTGGGGTCGGGACATCGGTTTCGGTTCGTGCCGTGGGTTAGGCCGAAGCGAAGCTGCGCATGAGCGAAGACATGTCGGCCAAGGCTAGGGCCAACCCGGGCAACATGTTTCCTCCTCACCCGTCTCACAACGGCCCGCGGGGTTGACCCGTGGTTGTCCTGTGGTTGTCTCGTGGTTGTTCCGTTAGATATCCCGTGGGTGGTCGCGTGAATATCCCGCTGTTGTCGTGGCCTATCCCGTGGTTGTCCAGCGAATTGCTCCGCGGGTTGTGCCATGCTTGTTCCCTGGATTGTCTTGCGGCTGCTTCGTTCGCTGCCGACGGTCGATGGAGGATGGCGTGGCGTATGGTGTTTACGGAACAACGTTCGGTCGGACAACCTGTATATATGTATACGGCTTAGAACTATGTTTATACAAACATAGTCAGGCGGCGTGAAGCTGGCTTCGTATGCACATATTTATATACATCGGAGGTGACGGGGTGAGATCGAAGTGGAACGGAGAGCCCCCCTACCGGGAAATCGGCTTCGGCTTCGTGTTCGTGCGTGCCGTGCGTGCGGGCGAAACGAGCTGCGTGGGCGGGCGAGAAATGTCCCGCCTCTGGCTGAGGCGCGGCCGGGCCAAAAATCTCCCTTCGGGCAACCGGTGCCCCGCGGTGTCCCGCCGGTGTCCCGTCGGTGTCCCGATGATGATGATGACGATGTTGTTGATGATGATGATGATGGCCATGGTGGTGATGATCATGGTGTCCCGATGATGATGATGATACTGATGTTGCTGATGATGATGATGAAAGTGTCCCAGTGATGATGACGATGATGTTGATGATCCTGATAATGTTGATGATGATGAGATGATGAGATGATGAGATGATGGTAATGGTGAAGATGATGATATTGATGACGGTGTTTCGATGATGATGATGATGAGGTTAATGCTGATGCTGTTGATGATGATGATGATGATGATGATGAGGTGTGTCCCGATGATGATGATGTTGATGATGACGATGATGGTGTCCCGATGATGATGATGTTGATGATGAGGGCGATGCTGCTGAGGTGATGGTGCTGATTTTGATGGTGGTGGCCCGATGGTGCTGATGATGCTGATGTTGATGATGATGATGGTGTCCCGATTATGATGATGGTGATAATGATGGTGACGACGATGATGGTGTCCCGATGATGATGCTGCTGATTATGATGGTGTTGCTGATGATGATGATGATGGTGTCCCGATGATGATGTTGATGATGCTGTCAATGATGATGGTGATGATGGGATGATGCCGATGGTGATGGTGGTGCTCCGATGATGATGATGATGATCATGATGGTGTCCTGATGACGACGTTGATGATGATGATGGTGGTGACGATGATGGTGTCCCGGTGATGGTGATGATGATGGTGATCATGATGATGATGGCCATGGTGGTGATGAGGACGGTGTCCCGATGATGATGTTGATGATACTGATAATGCTGATGGTGTCCCGATGATGATGATGTTGATGATCATGATGATGCTGATTGTGATGAGATGATGAGATGAAGATGATGAAGATGATGGTGTCCCGATGATGATGAGGTTGATGATGATGCTGTTGATGACGATGGTGATGACGATGGTGTCCCGATAATGATGACGATGTTGATGATGATGACGATGATGGTGTTCGATGGTGACGATGATGATGTTGATGAGGATGATGGTGGGGTGGCGATGATTTTGATGATGGTGGCCCGATGATGATGATGCTGATGTTGATGATGATGATGGTGTCCCGATGCTGATGATGATGGTAGCGATGATGATGCTGTCCCGATGATGCGGATGTTGATGATGATGATATTGCTGATGATGGTGATTGTGTCCCGATGATGATGTCGACGATGTTGTTCATGATGATGATGGGGTGATGGTGAGGTTTCTGATAATGTTCCCATGCTAATGACAGTGATTGTGTCCCGATGATGATGATGATGTTGATGATGATGGTGATGATGTTAGTGTCCCGATTATGATGATGAAACTGCTGATTTTGCTGATGATGGTGATGATGTGGTGGTGTCCTGATGATGATGATGATGATGTTGATGACGTTGATGACGATGATGTCGATGATGCAGATGATGATGATGACGTTGATTGTAATATCGATTGTAATATCGATAGTGATATCGATAGTGAGGCCGACTGTGGGATAGATTGTGAGATTGAAAATGAGATCGTCGATAGTGTGCTCGATAGTCATATCGAGTGTGAGATCGATCGAATGAAACGGATCGAATGATATCGGTTGTGAGATCGATCGAGTGAGATCGATCGAGCGAGACTGATAGTGAGACCGCTAGTGAGATCGATCGTGAGACCGATCGAGTGAGACGTAGGTTCCTCCCCCCCGAACCTCCTTATCACCCGAAGGCTGGTCGTATAGGTACAAAACATATATAAGATAGTACGTGTGCATATGCGGACAATGTGTACTTAAATGGTTGTACATAGAGGTACACGTGTAACACTGTGCACTTAAACACAATGTCATAATATAAAATGGGGCTGTTTGCATCTGCTTGCAAGTGTGTTCATGGGTAGCTATGTAGCCAAGAAAACGGTAGGTACGTCTATCTGCCACCGTGCCTCGAGGCACGCGTTGGAAGGTCTTCAAGTTCCCATGTTGAATACGGTGAGCGCCCGTGCAAGGTCTCACATCACCGGGTTGCTTAAGCTCCTGGGGAGTGTCGCGTGACTTTTTCTGAAGCCAAGGGGGCTTCAAGACGGGCCAACAATGCCATGCCCAAGACGGCCAGCCCAAGAGCGAGCTACCACGGCCAAGATGGCCTCAGGACTGCCCAAGAGGCCCAGAAAGTGCTGCAAGAGGGATCCAAGAAGATCCCCAATATGTCAACAACACTAATATCCCAAACATGTTTTGGAAGTATTTTAGCGTGCTCGCCTCTTCGGGCTTCCAACGCTCCAAGACAGGCCAATACCCCCCCAACATCGCCACAATACAATCCAAGAGGCCCGAAAGAGGGCCCCAAGACGACTCAAGAGGCTCAGAACCCCCGCGCGGACTAGAAACTGCTTCCAAGAAGCTCCCGAGAAGCATCACGTGAGACCCTAACATGCATCCAAGACGCCTCTGACCTACATCCCAAACGTGGTGGCGTGGTGGGCCGACGGCCGCTATATGTACATATGCACATCTATATCTAGATGTACATACATATCCATATGTATTTATGTATGTAAGAAAGTAGGTGGATCGGTTGTACGAATGTATGTATTTGTATATGTGTCAGTCTGTGTGTATGTGTATGTGCATGCGTATGTGCACATGTATGTGCATGTATATGTTTATGTATGTGTATATGTAACTGTGTATATGTACAGATATACACTTCTATGCTTATGTCATGCACATACATATGCGTCGATGTAGTTTGGGGGGGGTCCTGGGGGGGTCAGACGCCCCGGGGAGTCCCGGAGCCCCAAAAACCCCAAGACGGGCCAAGAGTGCCCCAAGAGGCCCCGAAGACAGTCAGAGAGAACCCCGAATCGCCGAACGATCTGTCCAAGACGCCTTGACGGCCTCCAGACGGCCCAAGAGGCCTGCAAAGCGCCCCAAGAGGCCTCCAGGAGCTTTCCCACGAGAGCCCCTAAGAGGCATCATTCATGGATTTCTCATGCGTTTTTGACAGATTTTGGCGTTCTTGCCTCTTCCGCTTCCCGACGCGCCAAGATGGCCCAAGAGGCCCCCAAGATCGCTCCGAAACGGCCCAAGAGGCCCCCAAGAGGGCCCTCTAACGGCCGAAGGGGGCCCCAAGACGGCCCAAGACACCTCCAAGACGGACAAAGAGGCCCCCACGATTGCCCCAAGACAGCCCAGGAGAGCCCCAAATTGCCGAGGAGGCCTCCAAGAGTGCCTCGAGATGGCGCAAGAAAAGCCCTGGACGGCCCAAAACGGCCTCAAGAGAGCCCCAGGCTGTCCCCAAAAAACCTCTGGCCTCCTCCTCTTCCTCCTCCTCCTCCTCCTCCTCCTCCTCCTCCTCCTCCTCCTCCTCCTCCCCCCCCTGCTCCCCCTCCTCCTGCTCTCCTCTGCCTCCTCTTCCTCCTCTTGCTTCTCCTCCACGTCCTTCTCCACCCTCCTCCTCCCTCATCCACCGCCCCCACCCTTCCTCCAGGCTCCACCTTCCACTGATCCTCCTCCCCCTGCCCCCCCTCGTTTTCATCTTCGTCGTTCTCTGGGTCGGCGGCACTGGCCGTAAGGCCATCGCAATACATATATGCACGCACACAAATATTCCTATTTACATATTTTTACAGGGCCGGGGGCCCCGGAAAAACGGCACGCGGTCCCCCCCCAAAAAAAAACGAATTTCGGCCTCCCCGAACCTTTGGGGCGCTCCTGCAGAGTGCTTCGTGTCTGTCCTGCGAGTGCGACGCGAAAAAAAAAACCCACGACGGCCAAAAAGGGCCCCGAGGCACCCGAAGATCGGCCCAAGACGCCCAATCTGGGCCCAAGACTGCCCAATACGCGTCCAAGACGCCCCCAGAGACCCCCAATAGGCCTCCCAAGAGAGCCCCGAGAGGCTACAATTGTTGATTTTCCTATGTTTTTCGATGTTTTTGGCCTTCTCGCTTGTCCCGCTTCCCGACGCTCCACAATGGCCCAGGAGGCTCCCTATATCGCCCCAGTACTGCCCAAGAGGCCCCCAAGAAGGCAGCAACACGGCCCAAGAGGGCTCCGAAACCGCCCAGTAGGCGCCCAAAACGGCCCAAGATAGCACCAATACGGCCCCAAGAGGAGACCCGAGAGGGCGCCCAAAAATTCAAAAACTAAATTTTCCGCCGCGACAGGGCCCCGAGAGGCCCAGAGAGAGCCCCATGAGGCCCCAAGAAGCTCCCAAGAGGCCCCAAGGAACCCCCCAAAGGCCCCCAAGAGGCCCCGCAAAGATCCCAATAACCCCAGAACACCCCCAATACGCTTCAAAACTGCCTCACAGAGGGCCCCGAGAGGCGCGCCGCGAGATCCCAACGCAGCGGTCTCCCCCTCTCATTATCCCTTCTCTTTGTCGTCACCTTCTTCGTCGTCGTCGTTGTCGTATCCAATGGCGCAGCGAGGCCATCTTCCGTTCAAATCACCGAAGGACCCAAGAGCTCCTCCTCCTCTTCCTCATTCTCTTCCCCCTCTACCTCCTCCTCCTCCTTCTCCTAATTCCCCGTGGTGTTTCACGTTCCGCCCCGCCAGAGGTCTAGCAGAAGCAGCTCTCCTCACTCTCCCAAGTCTCTGCTGCGGATTTCTTCCGCGACACCTCGCCTGTGCCCCAAATATCCACATAATCTGTCCTCTTCATCCTCTTCCTCCTCTTCATCCTCCTCCTCTTTCTCCTCCTCCTTCTCCTCATCCTCTTCATGTTCCTCCTCCCGCCTCGACTGAGCTTCTCGCAACACTCAATGCAAACCGTCGGGGCCACGACGCCATCTCATCCGGACGCGCTGTTGGGAACCGGGGTTTTTGTGACATTTCGGAGATCATGCCTTCGGGAACCCTCGGTTTCAGCATGCATCCTGGGGGAACACTCCCGGGGGACTCACGGCCGCGCGAACACTTGCATCGTCCTCCTCCTCTTCCTCCTCCTCCTCCTCCTCCCCCGCTTGACTCGCAGAGAGGCCGAGCGGCACCGCGCCGCGCCGCCGGGGATGGGGGGCATGGGCAAAAAAGAAGCGGAGAGGGGGGAGAGGAAGAGGAGGAGGAAAAGGAGGGGGAGGAGGAGGAGGAGGAGGAGGAGGAGGAGGGGGAGGAGGGGGAGGAGGAGGAAAGGCAAAGGGGAAGGAGGAAGAAAAGATAACGGAAAATAGTCTAATCAACTTCGCCAGAGATATGCTCGCAACTCCGACTTCAGAAGCACTTTGCTTCGCATCGGTCCCGCCGTTTTCGCTTGAGACATCATCGCAGCTCTGGGGCCCGAGACACTCTCAGTTGAGGTGTTCCAGCCACTGTCGCCTGAGACACTCTCGCAAGTCTCACTTCGGAGGTGCCTGGCACCATGGTGGTTCGGCCACTGTCGCGTGCGACTTCTCACAACTCTAACTTCAATGATGCCCTGAACAGAGGTGTTCAGACCACTCCTCGCTTGAAACTTCCTCGCGCGGCTGACTTCGGATATGCCCTCCCCTGAGCGGAGGTGTTCAGGCCATTTTCACCCGGGACGTCCTCGCAACACTGACCTCGGCGACGCATTGTCCCATGGTAGTCTGACCCTCGCGCCTTTTAGTGGCGCGATGATACGAACAACTGGTCAGGCCACTACCGCCTGATATACGCATGTGTATGCGCACGCATAGTTACACTGACCATTTGCATATACATGTACATATCCATACAAACGTATATATATACACATACATACATATATAAATATATACATATGTACTATGCATGCATAGACGTATGTGTGTGCGCATGTACGCACGCTCGCACTCCGCTAGCGTGCGAAATCCAAAGGACCAAGGTGCATGGCGCGCAGCGCCAATGCAGTCTTGTATGTATGTATATGTATGTATGTATGTATGTATGTATATATATATATATATATATATATGTATACTAGAACCACGCGCGCGCTCAGGTTCTAGCGCAGACTGGGGCAGCTGCTCACCATCGGACCTGCCAGCGTCAACTCACGAAACCCCAACTCGCCACATATCGCCAAAACGAGGGCCCCCTCCATCACGTCGTGCGCGTTCTATTCCCCCCTGATCATTCCTCTCTCTATCCTCCTAAAATCCCATCATTCTACCTCCTCGCACTTTTCTGAGTTCCTCATTCTCTGCTCCTCCTCTCCCCAACCTTCATCCTCTACTACTCTCTTACTCCATTTTTCTACATGTAGCCTTCTTGTTTCTCTTCCTCCGCCGCCTTGTCCTCCTTCCTCCTATGTGTTCCACTCTCCCTCTCTCTCTGCCTCTGTCTCTCTCTCTCTCTTGCTCTTTTTTGTTTGATGTTTCTTTCTTTCTTTATCTCTCTCTCTCTCTTTCTCTTTGGCTTCCTCATCCTCATCATCGCCATCAAGAGATTCATCCCTCGAGGCGACGGATTGGAGCAAAGATAATCGAGGAGTCGAGTCGGATCGGCTCCCCTCCCCTCCTTTTTTTTTTGTGCATCGACCCACAAGCTGCATCCCTCTCTTGGCACCCCGAACGTCAGAACGCACTGCGCGCTCGCTCCTGTTCAAGCCGAAACAACGAGGATGATGACGGATATCCCGCGGAACTTTGAGGCTAGCCTCGGGTGAAAAGGGGGCCGTTACGTGGAACCTTCGAACTGTTCGGGATCGGTGTGGGCGAACATTCAAATTGAAGTGGCCAACTTTGGGAAGCAAGGTTACTTTGGGGCCTCTGGGGGGGTCTCTTGGGGCGTCCTGGGGGCCCCTTGGGACCGAAAATGGACATGTCCGTTCGGCCCTCCCGTCTGGGTCCCCTATTGGGGCCTTCTTGGGGGCCTCTTTGGGGCGTCGTGGAGGCCGCTATGGCCGTTTTGGGACCCTCCTGGGCCGTGTTGGGGCTCTTTTGGGGGCCTCTTGGGCCATCTTGGACCGACCTTGGAGGCCTCTTGGGTCCTTTTGGGCATCGGTGAGCCGAAACGGCGAAACACCCAAATCCTTCTTCTGCACCTAAAGAACATCCATTATTTTTGCCTCTTGGGGGCATCTGGGGCATGCTCTTGGAAACCTCTTGGGGGCATCTTGGTGCCTCTTGAAAACCTCTTGGGGCGTCCAAAGGGCTTCTTGAGGCCAAGGGATCCGTTCGGATCACCTGTATGGGCCCCCTCTTGGAGCCGTCTTGGGGGCCCCTCTGGCTGTCTTGGAGGCCTCTTGGACCGTCTTGGAGCCCACGTGGGCCGTGTTGGGGCTCTCTTGGAAGCCTCTTGGGCCGTCTTTGACCGATCTTGGGGGCCTCGTTGGCTGTCTTGGAGCGTCGGGGGGCGAAACAGCGGTCACGCAAAAATCACTGAAAACCTAAAGCGCATTGATACGTTTTGTCTCTTGGGGGCCTCTTGGGAATGCTATTGGAGGCGTCTTGGAGGCCTCTTGGGGCCTCTTGGGAGCCTCTTGGGGGCTTCTTGGGGCATCCTGGGGACCGCTTGGGGCCGAGGGGCGGAATATCCGTTGGGGTCCCCCGTCTGGGCTCCCTCTTGGAGCCGTCTTGGGGACCTCTCGGGCTGTCTTGGAGGCCTCTTCGGCCGTTTTGGAGCCCTCGTGGGCCGTTTTGGGGCTCTCTTGGAAGCCTCTTGGGCCGTCTTTGACCAATCTTGGGGGCCTCGTGGGCTGTCGTTGAGCGTCGCGGAGCCGACGAGGCGATAACATCAGAATCCTTCCAAACCATTCGAACATCAATGATTTTAGCTTTTGGGCCCCTCTTGGGACTGCTCTTGTCGGCAACTTGGGGCGTCTTGGAGGCCTCTTGCACCGTCTTGGGGCCATCTTGGGCGCCTTGGAGCGATCATTCGGCGACTCGTGGTCCTCTTGGACCGTCTTGGGGCTCTCCTGAGCTGCCTGGGAGCTCCCTGGGAGCCCTCTTGGGTCGTCTTGAGGCCTCATGGAGGCCCAGGGGAGGGGCGGCACACCAATCGCGAGTCGAGGCTCCAGCCTAGGGGGCCATGGCCCTGGTCCCCCGTTGTATGCATGTACGTATGTGCGTATGTACGTATGCACGTATGTACGTATGTACGTACGTACGTACGTACGTACGTACGTACGTATGTATGTATGTATGTATGTATGCATGCATGCATGCATGCATGTATGTATGTATGTGTGTGTATGTATGTATCTATGTGAATTTGTGCATATATATATATATATATAGAGATGCCATTACATCTGGGCAGATATCTGCATGTGTAGTTAGCCGGACCGATGGATCGGTGAGAGGTGAACACGCAAACCGGTCTGGGAATTAGTGACAGTGACAAGACCAGGTGCGAACACACGGTGAAGATGCAGGACGGGGGTGGGGAGGCAGGAACCTGAAATGGGCAGGGCGAGGCGAGGAGGAAGGAGTACAGGGACTAAGAGGGAGAAGCGTCAATGAGAAGACGGACGAAGAGGACGCGGAGGAGGATGGGTAGGAGGGGCACGAGAAGGCAAGGGCGAAAAGGGAGAGTTAGAGTGATTGATTATTGATGGGCATGGATGGGCAACTAGAAGTGTGCAGATGGTGTCTAGTATATCGAGGGTCGGTCGTAGACCGTTGCACAGTGTAGGTTAAGTTGTTGCACAGGAAGATGCATAGTTCAGATATGGGCAGCTAGAAAACTAAGATGCGGTACACCAAAGCTTGCGAGTGCAGCCATCGAGGCCCTCTACTGCTACGCCACCTGCTCCCAGTGCTTGTAGCTTCTCTGGGTATCGCGGCAAATACACCCTGACGGTGTGACAAGGAGCATTACATCACCACCAGCACTCATTCACATTAAATGCGGCGAGAAATGCAGGGAGAGCTATATTAACTCGAATACTTAGAAATGCGACGGGTTCGATCATTTGGGGGACCTCGAAGTGTGGCTGAGTTGCCAATCCATGGTGAGGCCAATCGCAAGCCGAATGATGCAATCTTTGAATGGTAAGGAGGTTGGGAAGAGACAGGTCGGTGAAGGGCGCGCAATTATACAGATCTTTACAAACAACCACGCGCCTGCTGCGCAAACCACCGAGCCATCGTGCAAACCGACAGAGTTCCTAAACCCCATCCCCAGACCTCCTTCACATTCGAAGGGTGGTCTACGATGCACGTACCTTGATCGAAACCTGGCCGAACGGGATGAACATACACTCCCTCACTTTTTCTGTCACGCGTCTGTTCCGATTCAATTGCGCATTAGTGGGGGAGGAGGAAATACTGCGAGCCATCCTGCATCAATCCCTACCTCCACGAGATCCGACGTTACGCAACAATTCAGCATCGTGAAGAGTGAAGACCAGAGCCCTAGACCCCGTCTTTCTGCGGCACTTCTCGAGCCGGACCGATCTGCGTGGGCCCCGGGCCCTCGAAACTGGGCGAGACCTCCCGGTGTGAAACAGACGCGAAGCACGCACCTCGAAGTCTGGGCCTCGCCGGTCGAGCCCCAGACCCGTCCTGGGAGGGGTTCCGACCAGAACATCGACGGGAGTCTGGCCGTGGCGACAGGAAGCCTCCTGGAAGCCCACAAAGCGGGAGGAGGAGGAGGAGGAGGAGGAGGAGGAGGAGGAGGAGGAGGAGGAGGAGGAGGAGGAGGAGGAGGAGGAGAGCCCGCCTCCCTCCTCCTCAGGACCTCCGACGCCGTGAGCTTTGACGGCGCGGGCCCCTGGAGGTCTCGACCCCTTCTCTCTGGGGCCGCTTTTCCAGCCCGAGCCGTTTCTCGACGGCCCCGGGACCTGGCAGGGGCCCCCGGAAGCCGAACATGGCCCACACCCTTCCGTCGCATTTTTGCTCGCAGCGCGATGGGGGCCTGAGCCTCAGGGATGAGAAACGCATGCCCCAGACCCATCCTGTGGTGCGTTCTGGCGAGAATTTCGAACTCAATCTGGCCGTGACGATGAGAAGCCTCCTGGAAACGCTCCAGCTCCTCCCCCTCCGCCTGGGCCCCTCCCCTGAAATCCGCTCTTCTTCCCTTTTAACGTCGGGCGGATTTGAACGTCTTGGCGGTAGCGCTCCAATGAAGAATCGAGACGAAACAAATGTCTTTTTCCTGCTCCTCCTTCTCCTCCTCCTCGATGCTCTTCTTCTTCCGCCTCCTCCGCAATCCCGAGGAAGTCTGCGTCTGGATCCCTCATCCGGAGATCCGCCAACGCGAAACGTCACAACAGCGTGGAACGACACCACCAGAGCCCTGGACTCCATCTTTCTGCGGTATTTTTCAAAACGGACCGAGCTGGGAGGGTCCCAGGTTCCGAAATCAGGCGAAACAGCGAAGCGCTGTTCACACGATTGGCGCGCGCCGCTTGTGCAACAGAGACATCGTGCCGTTCGAACGAAACTTCTGAGCGGTTCTGCGATGGACCCTCTGGTACGGTAGAGGGAAACAATTAGTGAACACCTCCCCTTCCCCCAATGTTCAATGTTGGCACGCGGGGGGGAGACTGCGGTCGAGGTGCAACTCATCAGACCCACCGCCAACTTTGAACATTGGGGGAAGGGGGAGGCGTTCACAGATGAATGTGGCATGAATGTTCGCTAATTTTTTCCGAGGCCTGTATCACAAGAACCGCTCATCCTTGCCATGCGAACGGCTCAGAGAGATCGGAAGAACCAACGACCTTTTATGCGAAAACGCTCGGCTCGACAAATCGAGGCGTCAGGGGTCTCCCTCCCGCCGGCCGAGCGGGCGGAGGAGGAGCAGGAGGAGGACGACCACTGTAAGCAGAAGCCTCACCAGCGATGTTGGAAGAAACCCTTCCTCGAAACTCCCTTCTCATAGGCCCCTAGGAGTATTGATTTCCACTGAGGGGGCTGCCCCGTTGGGGGACAACCGTTTGATGATCGTGAAGCGTGCCAGAACACCATTCCTGGGACTTCACCACCGCGAATCAACGTAACTGTTGGGCCCAGATCGTCCCGAATCGTTCCAACACGCCATTTCTGGTACGGTAGCAAGTAGAATCAGTAAAACCCTTGCAAATGTTTGAATCGAACTTGCGCGGCGCTAAAGCGAGAACCGCATTATTTTGAAAAAGAGCCGCCCTCACTCCGTGAGGCTTTTGCGAATTCTTAAGACGAGCGTGCGCGGCGCTAAGGCGAGAACTACATGTTGATGAAAAGGAACCGCCCTCAATCCGTGACACACTTGCAAATCTGACAAAACGAAGGGGCGCGACGCAAAGGCGAGAACCACATGTGGAAAACAAACGCCCTCAACCCATGGAATTCTTTCAAATATTTACACCGAGTGTGCGCGGCGCTAAGTCGACAGCGACATTTCGAAAACGACCCGCCCTCACTCCGGGAAGCTCTTGCAATCTCTTCGAACGAGTGTGCGCAACGCTGCGGAGAGAGCCACATTTTGGAGGCGACCCGCCCTCCCGCCCTCCATCGGCGGAACTTTTGTAGTCTCAGGCGAAACGCCCGGCCCGCCCTTCCGACTGGCCTCAGGGTGCGAGAGGGAGGAGTTATTGATGAGGGAAACATTGACAAGGGGGGAAGAGGTGGATGGGGGGAGGGATGGAAGGGGAAGAGGGTGGGGAGGCCGGGGATGAGAAGGGGGAGGGGGGGAGGGAGGGAGGGGGGGGGAGGGAGGAAGGCAAATTGAGGAGGGAGGAAGGGAGGGAGGGAGGGAGGTGGGAGGAGGGGGGAGGAGGGGGAGGAGGAGGGGAGGGCGGGAGGGATGGAGGGAGGGAGGGAGGAGGGAGGGTGGGCGAATTGAGGAGGGGGAAAAAAGGAGGGAGGGAGGGTGGGAGTGAGGGAGGAGGAGGGAGGGATGGGGGAGGAGGGAGGAAGGGAGGGATCGAGCGTCGGAGAGAGCGCGGGTCTCCTCGCCCACGGCGCCGAGAGGGCCGGCACGGGTGGAAGACTGAGACGGTGCGGGTGTAGCTCAGCAAGATCACCGATGTCTACATCAGGGGAGTACGACAAAACCAGTGAATCGTCATCAGCCTCATGTTGCGTATCCTCAGCCCTTCTGAGCACCTGCTGGTCCACCTCAACGTCCGCAGGCGGAGTTCTGGGGGTCGCGCACTCTCATTCAGGGGTGCATCGCCACCAGTATGCGCAAGAACAGGTGGATGTGGCTGGAGTGCAGGGCTGGTCACGATGGTGTCGATATGAACACTCAAGCGGTCATTCACGATCGGGGTGAATCTTGGCAAGGCAATGCGAGCGAAGACCGGCAATCACCACATCACGCACCGCATGCACCTCCGCCGAGCTCGCGAAGCGCATCCGATGATAAGCTGCACATGAGACAAATCTGAACTTCACAATGGCCTCGCTCATTACTTTCAGCCCCAACGTTCTAAAGGGTCTGTAGGGAGGAAAGCGCCCGTCTCTGTGGTATAAACCAAATCTATCACTGGACATTATGCATAATGGGCTTGTTGGTCCCAGCAGCTCTTGCTCCCAACGAGACACCGCAACTGTCCACGAGGATGCGCGATTAGGAAGCTTGTCAACCACCCTCCAGACATAGTGCGGAGAAATGAGAAAGCCCAGGAAATAGGAATTGAGGCAAGATGTGCACGAATTTGGTCTCAAGGAATCTCAACAATTTCATCTTGGCGTAGAGGCCACCATCGACGCGGTTTCGACTCGAACAGCGGGATCAACAATGGAGGGAGCAAGTGATGTGTGAGCTGTGCGTGCGCCAGGCACTGCGGACGCCAACGCGCGTCAGCTGGTAAGACACGTGCGGCAGCCACGGCATCTTTAAACGAATCGCCCGCATGAAAACGATTCAAAGGTCGACCAGTGGCAACGTCGGCCAGGTATTCGGCGAACGACCGCATCTTCCAGAAGCGCGGAAACACATTGTCACAGTGCGTTAACCATAACGAGCGGCCGTCACCCATGTCCGCCACTGTGCGACGCATGAAGGCCAAGAAACGCCCATCAACTGCCAACGCATCGAGAGAAGAACGAATCAGACACCTAGTCGAAAAGGCAAGCGGAGATCGAATGTGCGGTCCTGACCAATGGTGCAACGCGAAAAACGCGAAAAAGTCCCGGCACTGGAACGACCCGGACGGGAACCTGCACAAGACAGCCACAAAGTGGAAGATCTGCCTGCACATCTGCGTCGCTAGCGGCATGAACAGGGAAGAATGGAGGGAGGGGGGGAGGGGGAGGAGAAGGGAGTGAGGGAGGGGGGCGAGGGAGGGGGGGGGGGGGCAGGGAGGGAGGGATGGGCAGGAGAAGGGAGGGATGGGGGGAAAGGGAGGGAGGGATGGAGGGATGGGGGGGAGGGAGGAGAAGGGAGCGAGCGAGGGAGGGGGGAGGGGAGGGAGGATGGGGAGGGAGAAGGGAGGGAGGGAGGGATGGGGGTAAGGGAGGGAGGGAGGGAGGGAGGGGGAGGAGAAGGGAGGGAAGGATGTGGGGGAGTGGGGGGAGGGGGGAGGAAGGGAGGGAGGGGGGCGAGGCCTCCCGCCGGCTGAGCGGGCGGCCAGTAGCCCTGCCCCCTCGCTGGCAGCTCCGGGAGCGAGCGCCAGTCCAGGGAGCCCGTGCAGGAGGCCTGCGGCGGGTGGCGTGCTCAGGGGGGGGGGCACCGCCCTCCTCCTTCTCCTCCTCCCTCCTCCTTCTCCTCCCTCCTCTTTCTTTTCCCTCCTCCCTCCTCCTCCTCCTCCTCCTCCTCCTCCTCCTCGCCCTCCTCCCTCTTGTCCTTATTCTTCTTCTTTTTATTATTCCTTCTCCCCCTCCCCCTCCTTCTTCTTCTTCTTCCTCCTCCTCTTCTTCCTCTTCCTCCTCCGTCCTCGTCCTCGTCCTCCCTCCTCCTTTTCCCTCCTCCTCCCTCGTCCCTCCTCGTCCCTCCTCCTCCTCCTCCTCCTCCTCCTCCTCCTCCTCCTCCTCCTCGGCAAGGGTTGGCCGGCTCAGGGCGAGATCGATCAGCATCGAATCGGGAAATCGGATCGGATCAAGACGTGCGTCAGATCGGGCCGTCTCAGCACGGAACATCGAACAACCATAATGTAGGAATCGAATTGGAACGGATCGGTTGGAATCGATGTCAGATCGATCGTCATCGATCGGATCGAACGAGATCCTGCATGGGGAGAACATGTACTTGGAATCGGCTGCACATCGCCGATGTGTCGGCGATAGGCTCTTGATGGCGGAACCGCAGCCTTCCTAGACAGGCTGGGCTGTCAGACCCCCATCGGCGCATCGGCGATCAGCTTCCGATAGGGGGTCGAACGCCTCTCTCAGCGATCAGTGGGCGCATCGGCGATCAGTGGGCGACTGGGGATAGCTGGTTGTGCTCTCTTTGAACATGTCTGAACTAGTCATCACCAACGTCAGCTGTTACAACTCCCCAACATCTCATGAGCTGGTGGAAGGTGTTCTTGATGGTCCTGACCCTTTTCTGGCAGGCCAGGTGATTCGGGCGACGCCACGAGCTCAACTGATAATACTACAGCTGTCGCCTTTGACGTCTAAGAGCAAGCTGAAACGATCCATGTCCTCCTTCTTCCATGTTTCCATTTCCTCGAAGGTTACGCGTTCTCTTCTTCTTGTTTTACACGGCCGCATGAGTTACGACCCGGCGAGAACGGCGTTCCAGTCAGAGGGCAGCACGCTCTTGGACTCCAACTCGATGTTCAAGAGCCCACTCGTCAAACTCCTCCTTGTCCTCCTCCCACCCTCGGTGAATCTTATCCCTCCATTCCGTATCCAGATATCGCAGTATAAGTCATCCCACGCAGTTCTTTTCATCTATCCTGCTCTGTGTTTCCACCTATCCACCTCTTTGCGTACCCGTTCAGGACCAGGGACGAGGAGGAAGAGGACGAGGAGGTGATGGAGGAGGAGGAGGGAAAAGGAGGAGGAGGAGGGAAAAGGAGGAGGCTCCAGATGAAGATGAGGGGCTTCGAGGACGAGGCGCCAAGCCACCAGAAGGATAACTCATGGAGGGCGTTCGCCACACGGTATCTGTGCGAGAATATTGGAATGGGGTAGAGGAGGAGGAGGAAGAGGAGGAAGAGGAGGAGGAGGAGGAGGAGGAAGAGGAGGAGGAGGAGGAGCAGAGGAAAGGAAAGCTTCCCCACACTTCTCGTCGCCATGGCTAGTTTGACCTCGAAATTATGGTCAGAACGCACAGCGGGAAATGTCTCAAATCGATTTCTGCTGACCCCCAAATCCAAATCCCTATCGCGTTGTGAACAAACTTGCGGCACGAGGTGTTTGGTAAGCCGTAAACCCCTCCACATGCTTCTCCCCATCTTCTTCCCTTCCTCGTCGTCGTCGTCGTCGTCGTCGTCGTCCTCCTCCTCCTCCTCCTCCTCCTCCTCCTGGTCCTCCTCCTTCTCCTCCCGCTCCATCCTCCTCATCTCGGCTGCCGTTTCCCATGGGGGCGGCACCCACCTGGCAGCTGTGTCGCGCCTTCGAGGGCGACCGAAGCAAACTTCCTCTCCTCCTCCTGTTCCGCCCGCCCTCCTCCCTCTGATGGGCAAACTTTCCACCACCACTACCGTATGTAGGACAGGGGAGAAGGGGATGAGCTCCTCCTCCTCCTCCTCCTCCTGCTCCTGCTGCTTCTCCTGCTCCTGCTCCTGCTCCTGCTCCTGCTCCTGCTCCTGCTCCTGCTCCTGCTCCTGCTCCTCCTCCTCCTCCTCCTCTTCCTCCTCCTCCTCCTCCTCCCTCTCCTACCTATGGTAGTGGTGGTGGAACATGGGCCCACCACCCTCTGCTCCTCCTCCTCCTCCTCCTCCTCCTCCTCCTCCCCTCCTCTTCTCCTCCTCTCCTCCGTCCTCTCTCATCTCCTCCTCCTCCTCCTCCTCCTCCTCCTCCTCCTCCTCTACCTATGGTAGTAGTGGTCATCACCTCTGCTCCTCCTCCTCGTCCTCCTCTCCTCCTCCTCTCCTCCTCCTCCTCCTCCTCCTCCTCTTCTCCCTACCTATGGTAGTAGTGGTCCATCACCCTCTGCTCCTTCTCCTCCCTCCTCCTCCTCCCTCTTCCTCCTCCTCCTCCTCCTCCTCCTCCTCCTCCTCCTCCTCCCTCTCCTGCCTATGGTGGGGGTGGTGGCACATGGGCCCATCACCCTCTGCTCCCGCTCCCCCAGCCCTTCGAGTCACGAAGGGTCCAAAAGGCGCAAAGGGCAAGGGGGTCCGAGGGGCTCTGACCCCCGCGCGCTCTCGAGCCGCGCGGGCCCGCGATCGGCAGAGGCAGCGGCCGGAGGGGCATGGGCGGGAGAGGCCCGCCGTGGCTTCCGCGTCGTCGGAGTCGCTCTGGTACTGGCGGCGGGGGGCACGGCGGAGGGGGAGGAGGAGGAGGAGGAAAAGAGGAGAAGAGGAGAAGAGGAGAAGAGGAGGAGGCGGAGGAGGAGGAGGAGGAGGAGGAGGAGGAGGAGCAGGAGGAGGAGGAGGAGGAGGAGAGGAGGCAGGAGGAGGAGGAGGAGGAGGGAGGAGGCGGAGGACTGGCAGGAGGAGCAGAGGGGGACCCCAAGATGATGGGCAACGTTAGGGGGGGCGCTGGCACAGGGGGGGAGCCATCGAGCTGGAATCAGCGGTGCATCGCCGATAGATCGGCGATAGGCCTGGGATGGCGAATCCGCACGTTCCTGGACGGGGCGGGTTAGCGAGTCCCCATCGGCGATGACTGGGCGAGTGGTGGTCGATGTATCCCCCTCTGAACCTATCTTCCTAACATTGCCCCTGAGGAGATCTGGGCGTCGCCATTTTTTTCGCACCCGGCTTTCTCGCCCAATTTCGGGCCCCAGGGCCCTCACAGGAGGATCTGGCCCGAGAAGCGCCGCACAAGGATAGGGACCGCGGCTCTGGTCGTGATATCTTCGCGACGTCGGATCTCAAGGATTCAGGGAGTGATGCTCCTACTGCAAGTGCGCCCTGAAGACGGGAGACCTCCAGACCTGCCGCACTCGACCTGGAGGCGGTGAATACGCCAGGTCGGAGACACGGGTCGCCGGGCTCGAAAATAGGGCAAGCCTGATCAACTTATGACTGGATGAGGAACTGGGGTACGAGGAGGGCGCGGAGGAGGGAGAGGAGGCGGCTGCACGCACGGGTGGCCCCAGGCAAGAGTGAGCCTTGGTGCGCGGCTTGGGGGGGGGACAGGGTCAGCTCGGGCACGCCCCCCTGCAGGCAGATTAATGGACGAAGCATCGCCCCAAACTGCCCAACAAGAGCAAAAACATCGCCCCCCGACCACTTTTGGACTATTGTAGACTTTTCCTGTCGAGGGACATGCCCGACTTCAGGCTAATGGAGGCGGGCCAGGCCAGAGCGCGCAGGCCGCCGCCACTGCACCCCGCCCCGCGGGCGGGCCCCGCGGGCGGGCCCCCCCCCCCCGGCGGGCCGGCGCCAGAGGCCACCCTGGCGAAGGGCCCCTGAAGGGGCCCTGGGACACACAAGTAAATACACAGAAATGACAGGATCCCCCAGCTTTTCCCATATTTTCTGGGTTTCTGTCTCCCCCCCCACTTCCCATATCTTCCCATATTTTCTTGGGAATCGACGATTACTTTTTTTTTTTTTTTTTTTTTTTTTTTTTTTTTCCTCCTGAGCCACCCCTGCGCGCACACCGCAAGCAAGTCGGAGGAAGGCTGGCTGAGACGACGGCGCCGCTCTCCCGCCTGGCCCAAATGCGCTCGCGATCTCGAGGATCTGCCGGCCCGAGTCAATTCCGATCCGGGTCGGTGAGGCTTTGCGGGGTCCTGCAGGCTCCTGCTGGCTGCTGCGCCCAAGCCCTGGGTCAATGCACCCCTGGCGCTGCAGGGTCCTGCAAGATCTGGCGCTCTGACTGGCTCCCGTTTGCAGTGGCCCTCATCTCCAGACCCCCGACGTCGTGACTTTTTTTTCGCAGCGTGGACCCCCAAAAGTCTGGACCCCTTCCCGGGGACCGGTTTTTCATCCCGAGTCGTCTTTCGACGGTCCCGAGGCCGGGGAAGGGCCCCTGGAGGCCGAAAAGAGCGAGAAACCTCCCGTCGCAATTTTTCCACAACGCGAGGGGGTCTGGGCCTCTTGAGCCCCGAGACTCGGCCCCCCAAACCCCTCCCGGGGTCCGTCCCGACCCCGCTTCTCGAGGCGAACCCGGCCGTGGCGCCGAGGAGCACCCCACAAAGCCCGCGGGAGCACGAGCAACGCCAGGGAGGGCTGCCGCTGCCTCGGTCGCCCCCGTCCTCCGAGCAAGGGGGCCGCCGAGGGGGGGGGGGGGGGGGCGAGCCGCTGCCAGGGGAGGCCCCTCCTCCTCCTCCTCCTCCTCCTCCTCCTCGCCTTCTCTCCCATCCCTCCATTCCCACCCCATCTCCTCCTCCCTCCTCCCCCCTCGCCCCTCCTCCCTCCCCCGCCCGCCCCTCCTCCCTCGTCTTCGCCAGGCCGCAGGCTCGGGTGACGCCAGCCGTACACGCCTGCGCCGGCCCTTCCTGGCACGGCCGATCCTGGGCCTGGGGTCGGCGCACACGCCCTCCTGCCTCGGCCAGAAGGGCGTGCACCCAACTCTCGGACGACACGTGCTCTTCTTCAACGTCCTCCTCATGCTCCTCGTGCTCCTCGTGCTCCTCGTCCTCCTCGTGCTCCTCGTGCTCCTCGTGCTCCTCGTGCTCCCCGTGCTCCTTGTCCTCCTCGTCCTCCTCGTTCTCCCCGGCGTGTGCCTCGATTTCGCCCCCTGGGGCCCCTCTTCGGGCCCCGGGACCATCACGAGTATATATTCGCGTAGACGACCTGCAATTGGGGTTAGGTTGTCCCTTTCGTACTTCAGTGCCACATCCCAGAAACAACTTCGAGCACCCAGCAGAATACCGAAACAGTGTCTGCCCGACGCGATGGCGAAGTGTCGAGCGAGCATCGCCCCCCAAGGCCCGACACGTGCAAACCCTCCGGTTTCGGCACTTTTTTGGGGCTCGGCATCCTTTCTGGCGATCGAGGCGGAAGTCGGCTGGAACATCACAACCCTGGGGGAGGGGTCGGGAGCCCTGGAGCTTGGACAGACCAGATCTGGGGGATGCCTTAGCATACCCTTCCTGGGCCCAGGGCCATCCTGGCCAGGGTCGGCGCAGGTGCACAGTTGGCGTCCTCTGACGGGCGTGTGCCCTTCGGACGCGGCGCGCTGCAAAGCGCCAGAGGCGCGGAACGCACTGCCGCAGGGCACACCGAGCCATTGGGGCAGCAACTGGCGAAGATCGGCAGAGGCTCGGGCGGAGCACGGCAAACTGTTGCCGCGACGACTGGCGCCTGCTGACAATCGGCTACAACATGGTCGCCAAACTTATCCTGAACCAGATGCTCGATGGAGGCGTCGATGACAAAATGAGGGACACCCAATATGGATTCCAGAGACAGAGAACGGCCATTGGCGCTTCCTTCCTGGTGCAAAGGGCAGTGGAGAGAGCATGGGCAACAAAATGGCGCTCAGCTGTCAGCCATCCTGCCTGATTGATCGAAGGCGTTTGACAGCGTGAAGCTTGCAGTGCTACTCCTCTCACTGCCACGCTGGGGCGCCTACCTTGATATGGTTGCTCACATTTACAGCCACCGTGTATTTGAGATAAGCGACACATTTGGGAGCTCTAGCGTACGACAGCAGGGATCAGGCATCGCGCAAGGATGTCTTCTAAGGCCATTCCTATTCATGACCACGTTGTCGGTCCTCATGACAGACGTCGAGCACGAGCTGCGCAAGGAGTTTTTGCTCCTTTCCAATGGAAGTGTCTGCTTTGGTATTGACTACTCCAGCGACGCTGCCCTGATCACCGACGACGTCGGCCGGTTGCAAGGTTTTCCGACATGCCTCATCCATAGAGCAAGCGCTTATGGCTTGGAACCAATTGAGGAGAAGACAGTGCGCGTTAGAGTAAAGCGCTCCAGGGACGTGCTCGCGACAGGAGTCAGCGACTTCGAAGGGTGTGGTTTGCAAAGAGTGTGGTTTGCAACGCGCACCAGGGCGGGCGGGCGAGGACCTCGACAGAGTTCGCCACCGCGGACGAAGGCAGCGTGGTGCCCCCCCAAATCCCCGACGACGTAACTCGCAACTCGCTGGAGGAGGGGCATCGGAACCGTGACGTCAGCAGGGTACCTGGGCAGCCTAAGACGAAGCCAGGACGAGGATAAACTCGGGTGAGGATAACATCCAAAATCTCTGAGATCCGGCAGCTCTGGAGGATTCACCGGGCGCCGCAGCCTTCTCAGAGCGTTCCAGAACGCTCTGAGAGCGTTCTGGAACGCACTGGGAGAGGACCAGTCTGGGTGCGCGCCGCAGACAAGGCCGCGGAGGCGGGGGCTCGCTCTCGCTTCGACGCGTGCGTCATCTCACAGCTCGCCTGCTGTCAGGAGAAGCGCTCTGCGTCGTGGAAGCTGGCCAGGACAGGATTGACGCGTTCCATGCAGGCGGCTTTCGTAGGACCCTCAGCATCCCGCGCCCTATGATGTGTCTCATGTATCCTCCCACGAGGAGGTCAGGAATCAAGCCAAGAGTGCACGCCTGAGCCAGAGCCTTCCTTTTCGGCAAGTGCTGCTGCTCGGCGGGATCTCCGCCATACCGAACACGGCGCTCCAGACAGGGACCCGGGAGGCCGCCAGTCTGGGTGCGCGCCGCAGACAGGGCCGCCCGCGCCTCGCATGCAGGCCAGTTGTCCGGGCGCAGGCACGCTTGGCCATCCAGGGCGCCGTCGGTCCCCTCTCGCCCCTCAGCGGCTGAGGGGCGAGAGGGAGGGGGCCGGCGGCTGAGGCTCAGCCGTCCTCCCCCCTCCTCCTCTGCTCGCCCCCCCTCCCTCCTGCCCCCGCCACTTCCCCCGAATCCGCGGTCCTCGCCATCTTCCTTGGCCCGGCACGGTGCAAGAAGTCCGCGTGGAAGGCAGCAGTTGGACGACCTGAATTTACCACGTCAGCGCTGCGACTGCAGACTTGATCCTTCTCCGCGGCGCCTAGGACAGACGTCCCCCTGACCAGGGCGCGACGGCGCAGGGCGAGCTTGCGGGGAACTTCGGCAACACAACACACCTCCCCAGCTACGACTGCATCCATGACCCACGTCGCCGAGCAATCCGTGCCTCCAGTGGGTCAGAGCCGAAGTCCCGAAGCCTTCCCTGGGGCCAATTTCTCATCCCGAATCGTCGTCTGGTGACCCACTGGGTCCGGACCGAAGCCGAACATGGCGAAACGCTCTCCCCTGAGATCCGACGTTGCGGGACAAATCCAACATCGCGTGAAATCACGACTGGAGCCCTGAACCCCATTTCTCTGCGGCACTTTTCGGACTGCATCAACACGTGAGGGTGCCGGCGCCCGAATCTGGTCGGAAATACCTGGTGCGAAAAAATTGTCACGCCAAGACCTCAAAGGGTCAAAACTCAATCCCTGGACCCTGTCCTGGGGTGCGTGCGTCCTGGCCGGGATTCCGAGGGGAATCCAGCCGTGGCGACGAGAGCGCCCCAAGCAGCCCAAGCGGCTCCCAAAAGATCATATGCCTTGACTTTTCGATGCGAGGTCCCCGAGAGTCCCGACCCTTTCCCTGGGGCTGGCCTTTCATCATCCTGAGCTGTATTGTGACAGGCCCAAGGCATGGCGAGGCCCCCCAGAGGTCGAAAATAATCAAACACCTCCCGCCGTTTTCTTTTCACGATGCGAGAAGGTCTGTCAGCACGCCTGACATGGGTACGGAAAACACGGGTACGATGCCCCCAAACAACATTTTGTCCAAACTCGACAACGGCCGCTGTTGGGCAAGTGGCTTTCTGACTCGAATGACAACGTCCGCGGCGACGCCGACAGCGAATCATAATCAAAGGGGACAGGAACTGCTGTTTGTCTGCGTGCCTTCTCTTTCCGTACGGCCGGATCGTGTCCTGCCGACCGCAGCGTTGCTTCCTCGTTCAACCTGAAAGATCGGCCGTCTCCGAAACGTCAGATCGTTCACCATCGACCAATTCTGGGTTACCCGCGGCGCTCAACGTTGAACGCTGGCGGCGGTGTCGCCAGCACGACGCGAACCTACAGCACACTTCTGTTGTCGAAATTGTGCCCTGGGAGGGGTCTGGACGCCGCCCGAGACATCCTCGCAACTCGGCGTTCTCATATGTTGCGCGCGAGGTGGTCCAGCCCGTTTCGCCTGAGACCTCCTCGCAATTCGGGGCTCTGGGATGCCGCGCATGAGATACCCACTTCTTCCCGAGCCCTCTTCGATCGTTCCGAGCCTGGGTCATCGGTCGGGAATCTGCTGACCCAGGTCAATGCAATCCTGGGTCAGTCGGGCTCTGCAGGATCCTGCGAGATCTGGCGCTCTGACCGACCCCGTGTTGGCGGCGCGCACAGGGGGGTAGGGGGAGGAGGAAGGCTTCTCAGAAGGAGGCCGCTTCTCAGAAGGCGCGGGTCCTACATCTACAGATCAGGCCCGCGCCCTCTGAAACGCAGGGGTACTTCTACGAAGCCTTCCTCCTCCTCCTCCTCCTCCTCCTCCTCCTCCTCCTCCTCCTCCCTCGCCCTGCCCCCCTCTGCGCGTGGTCGACTTGATACCCGTCTCTTCAGCCCCGACTCGGTACGCTCTGGCGACCTCCGGCCGGCCGCGGGGCACGCGCGGCCGCGGGCGCGGCCTCGCCGCACAGCGGCGGCATGGCCACTTGCCCCCGGCGGCCCGCTGGCGGCGGCCCCCCCCCCCGCCGCGGGCGGCCGCCCCCCCGGCGGGCGGCCGCGGGGGCCCCGGCTGTACCAGCGCTCGGCAGCGCTCCGCTCTCCGACGGCGTCGGCGAGGGCGGCGGCGACGTCGACGACGAGGGGTCCTCGGCTCGGGGCCTCTGGGGCCTCTGGGGCCGCGCGCTGGAAAGAATCGTACCCAGTGGATGTGACGTGCCAGCGCTCGGCGGCGCTCCGCTCTCCGACGGCGTCGACGAAGGGGGCGGCGACGACGACGACGCGGAGGACCTCGGCTCGGGGCTTGGGGGTGCTCGAAAGCCCTGGCTGCTGCGCTTCCAGTTTGGCCTCTTACCGCCACGGCGGGCGCCCCGCCGGGCTGCCGAGCCGCCCGGGCGCGCGGGCGCTCGCCAGCGTTCGACGTCGCTCCGCTCTCCTGGGCATTGGCTGAGAGATCCCTGTCCCCATTGGCGTGGCATTTGCCCCACTGGCCGACCTACCACAGCTCGCGCGCTGCTGCAGCAGCAGAGGCGAAGCTTTGGGGCAGAGGGCGCACTGTCAAGGCGGAGGTGGCTGAGGTGGCGTTGTCCCATCAAGTTGGGCACGACACGAGAGGCATCATGTGCCTCAGGTGTCTCACTCGCCCGTCAGCTGAGTTCAGAATGCGTGACTGGTTGGCCTCCCCGTGCTCTGAAGCCACCGCGGGCATCGATCCCTCTCGTAGGCTGGAATTTTGCAAGGGGGATTTCTGGCGCCAGCTGTGTGGGGCCACGGGCACGGGAAGCAAATTCGTTAAGCTCGGCAAGCCGTGTCGACCTGACATAGTTGGAATCTGTGGGAGGAGGGTGATCAGCGCCCTCGGGGCGGGAAAACTCCCCCTGTGGGTCACGACCTGGCCCAAGCCTGAGCAGAATCGCAATCCGCTTCGTTTTCGGTTTTGGCGTGCCCGAATCTGGGATTCCACGCTGCAGTTCTGGAAATGGAGGAGGAGGACGAGGAGGAGGAGGAGGAAGGGAAACGCCGTCACATGTGACACCAGTCGTCTTCCCGTGTCAACGAGCCAGCGTGGCCCCGAGCTGGGTAGTCTTGGGGCTGTATATGTATATGTGTACGCAACTGTTTTTTTTTAATATATATATATATATATATATATATATATATGTGAGTATATATATATGTGTGTATATATATATGTACTGCATTGGCGATTCGCGCCATGCATCTTGGCCCTTCAAGATCGGCGCGCAGGCGGCAGGCGTCGCGCGCGAGAGAGAGAGAGGGAGAGAGAGAGAGAGAAAGAGACATCTATATACATACATATAGAGAGAGAGAGAGAGAGAGAGAGAGACATAGAAAGAGAGAGAAAGATAGAGAGAGAGCGAGAGCGAGAGAGAGAGAGAGAGAGATACTGCCCAAAAAGGCGAACGTCCCTTGTTGCCGTAAACCCCGTCGTTGTTACAGTCCTGTTAATACAGATATCACCAACCCCTCATGTTTTCTCTTCATTGTAAATTGTCGTTTGCGACCGCGCCCCTGTTACCATTTTCAAATTTTATTGCGTGGCCTACTGCTTGGAGGACTTTCCTGAATCTCGCGTTTCTGTTTTTATTCTTCTGGTGGTCTTTGAATGCCTGTTGGGTTCTGCTGGAAACTTTCTGGGGCCACCGCGTTACCTTGTTACCGCGAATGACGTCGGTTGCGAAGAAATGCCAACCGTGATTGCGTGTTTTTTCTGTAAATCTGAAATCAACGCCACCCCTGTGGCGGTGAGACAGACAAGCGAGAAGACAGACACGCACAGCTTTATCCGATATGGCCCCAGGAGCGCCCTCAAGGATACCGCGAGGGTCCCGATCAATCTGGAGGAAAGCCAAGCTCCCAGAGTGGGCACTGAGAGAATTCAAGATATTACCCGAGGAGGGCGGAAGCGCGATTCTTGATCTTTCAGCGCTTCCCTGGGCGCAGTCCTGAGCCCCGCCTTCCAATGTGTGCGATGTAAGGTGCGACAAGTCGATTTGCCCGAAGGCAATCACATAGGCACGGGACGTTGCAAATGAAGAGCGACATATCCTCTTCTGATTGGATTTCCAGACAACACCACTTATGAGAGAACCAAGGCAAACAACATGCACACGTGAGTGTGTGCATGATAAGGATGCCAAGCCATCTGTGTCATAGGAAACCCAAACACAACCCCTTTTGCGCAGAAATGCATCTTCCTCATGTGTAGGGATCCAACTAATAAGTCCGAATCCGCCGGCCCCTTGGTGTCCCAGCTTCTGGAACAATCGTGGGCACATAAGGGGGACACACGAGCGGAGTGGGAGGCAAGTCCCTGTGATTGGTCGCTTCCAAGTTTTCTTTAATGCCCTCCTGGACCGTCTTGGGGCCCTTTTGGACCGTTTGGGGGCCCTTGTGGGCTGTCTCGGGGGGCTCTGGCCGTCGTGGGGCTCTGCTGAGGGCTTCTTGGGATTGTCTTGGGGCTTTCTTGGGAGCCTCTCTTGAGGCCGTCTTGGGCCGTCTCGGGGCTCTCGTGGGCCGTCTTGGGCCGTCATGGGGCTCTCGGGGGTTGTCTTGGGGACCTCTGGGGGCTTTGTGGGGGCCTCTGGATCAATTTTCGCGCGATTCTGGAGCCTTGGAAAACAACAAAGCGAGTATGGCTAAACATGAAAGTTTCTCCGAAGGAATGGAACGGTTTTGGCTTGCCGGGAATTCTCTTGGGGCTCTTCGGGGCGTCTTGGAGGGGCTTCCTGGACCGTCTTGGAACTGCTTGGGGGCCTTCTTGGGCGTTTTGGGGTCTCTTGAACTGTCGCGGAGCAATATGAGGCCGTCTTGGAGCGCTCCTGGGCCCTCTTGGAACCCTATTGGACCTCTTTGGGGCCGTCTTGGGGCCTCCTGGGCGCCTGGGGTGGTCGAAATTCGATCGCGCGCGCGCGCGCGTGTGTGTGTGTGTGTGTGTGTGTGTGTGTGTGTGTGTGTGTGTGTGTGTGTGTGTGTGTGTGTGTGTGTGTGTGTGTGTGTGTGTGTGTGTGTGTGTGTGTGTGAGAGAGTGTGTGTGTGTGTGTGTGTGTGTGTGTGTGTGTGTGTGTGTGTGTGTGCGCGCGCGCGCGTGTGTGTGTGTGTGTGTGTGTGTGTGTGTGTGTGTGTGTGTGTGGCGCCGCGGGCCATGTATATATACATATATAACTGTAAGCATACATGTACACAAGTAAACAGATGCCATTACATGTTTTCCAAACATGTACAGTTGTACACATACGCACGTATATGTATGTATGGGTGCATGCATACATGTACATACATATGTGTGTGTATGTATGTATGTATATCTGTATGCATGGATGTATATATGTCGGTATGTATAGGTGTTTGCACATGAACCTGTATACCTGTATACGTATATGTAGATGAACATGTATATGTATATGTATATGTATCTATACACATACGTTAATCCTATCTCAATGATCTCACACCAGGCAACTGACACAGATGGGCGGCATAGAATCTGGCGGGCCCCAGAGGCCCCAGGGGTCCCTGAGGCTCTCTCTGGTACTCCACTCGGGCCGCCACTTGGGCCTTCCAGACCTCGCGGAGCCGCCACTTGGGCCTCCCGGACCTCGCGGAGCGGCCCAATATCGCTCGCGGCAACCTCGACACAGGCCCAAATGCCACGAAGAGAGCCCCCAGAGGGAAGGCTTCAAGATGGCCCCCAGGAGGCCCTCCGACAGGGTCCCGAGGGGCCCCCAAGACTCCCCAAGAGGCCCCAAGTTGTCCTCAAAAGCCCCGAGAAGCCCCAAAGAAGCCCCAAGACGCTCAGCTTGGGCCTCTGGGGGCTTTACTGGGCCACCCTGCTTCCAACCGCGGTCTCCCTGGACGACCAGGTCACGATTTGGAATGATTCGGGAGGCGTCTTGGGACCATCTTGGGCCGTCATGGGGCTCTCTTCGGGCCATCTTGGGGCCTTGTTGGGCCGTCTTGGGGCTCCTCTTGGACTGCCTGGAAGCCCTCTTGGTTAAATTTGGGGCGATTCTCTGGCCTCCTGAGCGGTCTCAGACGCCCGGAAGATGGAAGAAGTCAGCATTCCCAACATTATACCACAACTATAGGACATCAATGTTATTTTGCGTTTCAAATGCCTCTTGGGGTTCTTCTTTCGGTCGTCTTGGGGCGTCTGGTGGGTGTCTGGAGCCTCTGTGGGCTCCGGCGGGGCCATCCGGCCGCTCTTCTGACCGATTTGGGCCCGTTACCTAGGCCCAGCAGGGGCTTCAGAAGCCCCGGAAAGCACAGGGGACCGTCTGCAAGGGCGTCCAGGGTGCCCCGGGCCAAGGATTTGGAGGTGTCCTGTTCAGGAAAATTAGATGAGAATTCGCCGGCCCAACGGGCCAGAGGCGTGCTAAGATCTCCGGTAACTGGTTAAGAATTCTCTAGTTCGCGCGCGCGGGGCGGCCCCTGGGGGTCCCCGGACGAAAAGTACCCCGGCAAGGTCCTGAGAGAGTCCCGGGAGGAGTCCCCCAGAGCGCTCCAGGAGCGCTCCATGAGCGCACCAACAGGGCTCCGAGACGTCCCCGAGAGCCCCAAGAAAGGCCAAGAGGCCCCCAAGAGGCCCCCAAGATGGTACACGAGGGGTCCGACATGCCACAAGATCGCTCCAAGACGCCCAAGATAGCCCCCAGACGCCCCAAGAGGCCTCCCAGAGCACTCCCAAGAGGGCCCCCGGAGGCAAAATTCATTGTTTTTCCTTAGGTTTTTGAGAGATTTTGGAGCTTCCACCTTTTCGGTTCCCGACGCCCCAAGACGGCCCCAGAGGCCCCCAAGATCGCCCCAAGAGGGCCCAAGAGGCCCCCAAGAGGGCCCCAAGATGGCCCAAGAGGGCTCGAAGACGGCCCAAGAAGCCTCCAAGACGGTCCAAGAGGGCCCCAAGAACACCCCCAAAGGGGCCCCAGAGAGGGAACACGAAACAAAATTTCGCGCCCTCGGCCCTAAGAAGCCCCTACGAGGCCCCAAGAGGCCCCTAAGAGGCCCCAAGAGGCCCCCACGAGGCCCTCAGGAGGCCCCCAAGAGTCCCCCAAGCGGCCCCAGGAGGCCCCCCAAATGCCCCCCCGAGCGCCCCAGGAGTCCCCCAAGCGGCCCCAGGAACCCCCAAAGCGCCGCATTGACACCAGGCCCTCGGGCAAACGGCAGACATGAGACCGTATGGGCCGGCGGAATGAGCGAAGCGATTCAATAATATAGAAAATGGAGTAATGTATAAGTACATGTGGATGCATATGTATATATATATATATATATATATACATGTATACGTATATGTATATGTATATGCATATATATATATATATGAATGCCTATATATATGTGTACGTATGATTGTATGCATGCATGTCTGTATGCACGCATGCATGCATGCCTGTCTGCCTGTCTGTCTGTATGTATGTGTGTATGTGTATGTATGTATAGATGTAAGTATGCATGTATGTATATGTATGTATGCATGCATGCATGCATGAATGTATACATGCATATATGCTGATATGTATGTATGCATGCATGAATGCATGCATGCAGGTAGGTCGGTAGGTCGGTAGGTCGCTAGGTCGGTAGGTCGGTAGGTCGGTAGGTCGGTAGGTCGGTAGGTCGGTAGGTCGGTAGGTCGGTCGGTAGGTCGGTAGGTCGGTAGGTCGGTAGGTAGGTAGGTAGGTAGGTAGGTAGGTAGGTAGATAGGTAGGTAGGTAGGTAGGTATATATGTATATATATATATATATATATGTATGTGTGTGTATATATATACATATATCTATATTGAACAACGGATTCCCTGGAAATCCCTACCTTCTCTCCAAGGCCAGCTTCTCGTCCCGAGTTGTTCTGTGACTCTCCTGGGGCCTGGTGCGGGCCTCTCTGAGGCCCAAAGCTGCGGGAGACGTCCGTTTTGTTATTTTTTGTTTGCCAGCGCGTCGGAGCTGCGGGCTGGAGTTGGCGGATTCGGGAAACCTTGAACCCAAAAATGTTGCCATCCCTTGGGGACGCATCTCTTACCTCCGCCGGCTTCCGCCTTCGGAGGCGGCCTCGTTTTGCTTTCACCGGCTTCCGCCGTGGAGGAGATGGCGGCTACTTCCCCAGACCCACGACGTCATGATTTCTTCATGACGTCGACCCCCAGAGGTCTCGACCCCTTCCCCGCGACCGTTTTTTTATCCATAGGCGTTTCTTGACATTCCCGAGATAGGCGTTTCTTGACATTCCCGAGGCCTAGTACGGGCTCCCAAATAAGGAAAAACCTCCCGTCGTAATTTTTCCAAGACTCGAGGGGGTCTGGCGAGGAGGCGGAGGAGGCGGAGGAGGAGGAGGAGGGGGAGGAGGAGGAGGAGGAGGACTGGAGAAGAAGGAGGAGGAGGAGGAGGAGGAGGAGGAGGAGGAGGAGGAGGACGAGGAGGTCCTCGTGTCTTTCTCGGTCGATGTTTAACGGTCCTTCGCCCCTCGAAAGCCAGGCCCTTTCTGGAGGCCGCCAGTTCTGGGCAGGGCCACTGCGCCGAGCGCGGGCGGGTCCACCCCCTGTATATAGCTCGAGGAGGGACCCGACCTCGGCGCTCTCGAGGCTGCAGATCGTTGTGATCGTTGTCGTCGTGATCGTTGTTACCGTTGTTACTATTGTTGCCGTTGTGATCGTTGTGATCACCGTTGTGATCACCGTTGTGATCGTCGTTGTCGTTGTCTCGGCGCTCTCGAGGTTGCAATGTGATGCTTTCGATCGTGCCCGATCGACCGGCAAGCTCGGGCCGTGGGATCGGCCCTGCCCGACCGAGGCTGAGGCTGAGGCTGAGGCAGCGCCTACGTCGTCCCGGGGGGGGCGGCCCTACGCGGGGCTAGGCGGTGGCGCCGGGGCGCTGCCATCACTCGAACGTCGCATATCATATACAGGCCAACTTATTCCATACCGAGGAGGAGGAGGAGGAGGAGGAGGAGGAGGAGGAGGAGGAGGGAGGAGGAGGAGGAGGAGGAGGAGGAGGAGGGAGGAGGAGGAGGAGGAGGAGGAGGAGAAGGAGGAGGAGGAGGAGGAGGAGGAGGAGGAGGGGTAGGGCGAGGGGGGAAACTTCTTAGAATCAGGCTGCTTCTTAGAAGGCGCCGGCCCACGAGGCCCGTGCCTTCCAAGAAGCAGCCTCCTTCTAAGGAGTCTTCTTCCCTTCTACTCCTGCACCCCTTGTGCGCGCCGCCAGGGAGGGGGGGGGTATGCAAATCTCCGACGACGTGTTTCTTTCAGCCGGTGTTGTGTTCCTCGATTTCCGCGTTCGGGGGGCCGGTTTCCAGGCCCGGGGCCGTCAAAAAATTGATCCGGGACGGAAAAGCAACGCAGGGGAATTGTGTCGGGACCTTGGATCGAAAAACACATCGTCCGATGTCTGGGTACACGTTCGGTTCGAGCTGGTGGAGCCCCCTGCGCAGTCGAGGGGGAGAGAGGAGGGTGGTCCACGTTCGGCTCGAGCTGGTGGAGCGCCCTGCGCTGAGGAGACGAGGGGAGAGGGTGCCACGTTCGTTCTGGGCTGGTGGAGCGCCGTGCGGCGTCGAGGAGAAGAGAGGAAGGGGGTCCACGTTCGGTCCGAGCTGGGAGAGCACCCTGCGGCGAGGAGGGCAACAGAGGAGGGGGAGATGGGGGAGGCAACTCCCTGCGTCTTCCTCTGGCGCTGGCTGTAAGGTTCGCGCTGCTCTCCGCATGCATGCGCGGAGAGCCGTCGCGGAGTAGCAACTCGATCACGAATGTCGCCGCAGCTGGTGCTTATTGTGGCTGCGATTGGCCGATTTCCTTGTGAACCAGCTCTTTGCAACCGCATGCGCTGCGGACCCTGTCATGCTGGCACGACGTTGCCATGGAAGCAAGGTCATGGGGTCGCCGTTCAAGACGTTGTCAATCAAAAGTTAATTATGGCTGCTCTGATGACATGGCGTGCAACAGGCGCAGCAGACTGCCCCACTGTAAATCTCGACGCTACGTCAACCATACCTTCAGATGGCAATACCTGCACTGCCAGCTCGGCAGCCATGTGCACGGGCAGCAGTTGCCAAGCATTGAAAACATTGCAGGTGAGGGCCTGCTGAGGCCATCCCCAGTGTCTGTGCTGTACGCACGCCGTGCGTGCTGTACACTGGGCCAGCGTGGCCTACCTGGCCTTCCATTCGACAGGCGGAAGCAAGCAGACTGGGACGCTTGTCCCAGCAAGGCAGATTTTGTCCTTCCGTCCCATGGGGGAGGTCGTGGAGATGGACGTCTCCGACGGCCCCGGGGCCTGGACAACGGCCTCCAGAGGCCAGGAGCGCCAGAACACTCGGCGTCGATGGAGGAAGAAAACAACAATATAAACATTGAAGGGGCCCCAAGACACACAAATTCGCCGGCCCAACGGGCCAAAGGCGTGCTACGATCTCCGGTAACTGGTTAACAATCTTTCTAATTCGCGCGCGCGGGGCGGCCCCTGGGGGTCCCCGGGCAAGTCCCGGGAAGGTCGGGTCAGAGATGCCGGACCAGGCAATTTTTATACACCCCTCACGAGGATCGTGGCCTCCGAGGGGGGGGCGCAATCGACTACCCCCCCTCCCGCCCCAAGAGGCCCACAAGAGCCCCCCAAGAGGCCCTGGAGGCCCCCAAGACGCCGCCAAGGAGCCCCAAAAGACTCCCAAGAGGTCCCCAAGAGGCTCCCAAGAGGCCCTAAAGATGGCTCCAGGGCCGGCGGAATGAACGAAACGATTAAACAAAAACGCACAAATCCCAATATTCCCAATATTTTCCTATGTTTTCTGGGCTTCCGTCTTCCCCCCCCGCTTCCCATATCTTCCCATGTTTTCCTGGGAGTCGACGATTCATTGTGTCTGTGTGTTTTTTCTCCTCCCGAAACCAGAACTTTCGGAGCTCCCCGCGGAGCACTTGGCTCTGTGCTGGACACCGCTCCCTGGCGCGCGGAGGGCGCCAAGGGCGGCGCTGGAGGCGTCGCCGGGGGGGTCCCAGCGCCGATCCTAAACATCCGCGCGGACCTCCGAGAAGTTATGTTTATGGTTAGGTCGGGCATGTCCTCCTACAGGCGGATTCTGGAACAAAAACGAGACATAGTCAAAACATATGCGAAAATAGTCAAACGTGGTCGAACCCTCGTCCTCACACTATTTTTAAACTATTCCTGCATATTCCGCCTGTAGAGGGACATGCCCGACGTAAGTTTATGGCGTTTTCTGTTCTTAGAATAGATTTTTTTTGTTGCGCCGCCCAGATCTGCGGGTTGGCCCCCGAGGCCTCCGCAATCCCCCTCCCCCCTCTCCTCCATCCTCAACCCTTCACCCCTTCTCCTCCTCCTCCTCCTCCTCCTCCTCCTCCTCCTCCTCCTCCCCCTCTTCCTCACCCCCCTCCTCCTCCTCGTCCTCCTCCTCCTCCTCCTCCTCCTCCTCTTCCTCACCCCCCTCCTCCTCCTCGTCGTCCTCCTCCTCCTCCTCCTCCTCCTCCTCCTCATGCTCAGCGTCCTCCTCCTCCTCCTCCTCCTCCTCATCAGCATCATACTTTGCCGCAGCCTCGTCGATCCTCGATGCCCCCCCCACGGAACCGAAGACGCCCCTGCCGCCGGGGCCGCCGCACTCCCGGGAGCGGCCCCTGGCGCGGTGCTCCCCCCCGCGGCCGCTGGCGCGGGCACTCTCGGCGGCGCGGGGGGCCACGGGGCTGCATCGGGGCAGGTGTGAGGAGTTCGGGGTCGGATATCACGCAACAATCGGGGGCGCGCAAACATGGACTAGCGATCCATGGATTTGGTGCGTGGTCGCCAAATCCGTGCATCTGGGGAGGTGCCCTCTCCAGAGTGCGGCCGGTGCCGCCTCGTTCGGCGGCGGAAACCCGCGATTTCCCATGGAAACGGGACCCGTCGCTAGTCCACGCCCAGTTGATCCATTTTTGCGATCGCCTGATGCAAGAGCAGGTCCGAGGACGGTCACCTGAGTGCACGGCTTCCCCCAGGGCCGTAGGCGACCCGAGGAGGAGAAGGAGGAGGAGGAGGAGGAGGAGGCGGAGGAGGAGGCGGAGGAGGAGGATCCAGGCCCCCTCAATCCATGTTTGCGATCGCCTGAAACAAGAGTGGGACCTGCACAGGGGGGGGAAGCGTCGAGCACAGCGCGGATAGGTCGGCGACGGGCCCCCGACGGCGAATCCGCACACTCCTGGGCGGGGTGGGGCCCTCTCGGGCCTCTCTTGGCGATGAGTGGGCGATGGGGGGTCGATGCTCCGGGGGCGCGCGAACATGGATCAGCGATCCATGGCTTTGGCGCGGGGTCGCCAAATCCATGGATCGGGGGAGGTGCCCTCCCCAGAATGCGGCCGGTGCCGCCTCGGTCGGCGGCGGAAATCTGCGATTTCCCATGGAAACGGGACCCGTCGCTAATCCAATCCATGTTTGCGATCGCCTGAGATGCGCCCCCCCCACCCCGAGCCGGTCCCCCCCTGACGCTGTCCCCGAAGTTTGCCGCCGATGGGATAGGTCTTAGCGTATCCCGCGAGCAAACACAACAAAAATGCCGACCACTGGCAGAGCAAATTGGCACTCGGCTGCCCGCAAAAATGGCCTTCAGGTCAACGTGCCCTTTGGTGCGCGGCTTATCTTTTAGGGGTGGTGGGATGGTGGGGTGGGCAACTCAAGCGCGCAAGCCGATGCTATCGCATCGCGCTCAGCGATCTGGGGACCCCAGTGCGCACGTCCTAGAGGCCACTCCGGCGGATGGCCACTCTTATGCGCAGCCGAGGCAGGGAGGGGAACACTCTCCTCCGACGTCGCAAAATTCTAATGAGCTTTGTCTCCCCGGGATCGTGATCCTTTCCCATGGGGCCAGCTTGTCATCCCGACCCGCTTTCTGACGGTCCCTGGGGCTGCGAAAAGGCCTCAAAAGGCCCAAGGCATTGAGCAACAACCAACCGTCACATTTCTTCGCAGACATCCGCCAACACGATTTTTCAGTCCTGGATCTGTTTTTGACAGCCCGGGGGCCCGAAAATGGGCGCTGGAGGCTGAAATCGGGGCAAAGCGCCAGGATTGAAAAACCCAAATGCTTGGAGATCTGGGTCTTCTTTCTGCTTGGCCCGGACCCGAGGGAAGCCCTGGCGAGGAGGACACGCCGCTCATCTGGACGCCCGCAGAGGGAACGGGCATGGAGGGGTACGACGCCCAATAACACACGCTGTCCAGATCCGACAGCGGCAGCTCTTGGGCAGGCGACCTCTCGCAAGCCGACCACGTCCGCCGCGACACCGATTCCTGCTCAAAACGGGCAGGGACTGCTGTACGTCTTCGTCGCCATTGTTTCCCTACCCACACAGTCCACCCGCATAGTAAGGATGGGCAAGCTCCCCAAGGGTACCCTTGCATCATTGCCTCCTCGGCCCATCCCTGGCCACTTTCCTTGGCCGCACCCCGCTCGGAACGCTTTGATAAATTGCCTTCCAAGGTCCTTGCATCCTTATCGTGCGTCCTTCTGATACGGGTCGACTGCATTAGAAGAACAAAAACGCCATAAACATGAACTTTTGGCGCTCCGCGCGGATTTCTTGAATCTGCGCTGGGCCCCCCTCCCTGGCGCGGGGAGCGCGCTACGGGCGGCGCCGGAGGCGCCGCTGGGGGGAGCCAGCGCGGATCCAAGAAAGCCGCGCGGAGCGCCACAAGTTTATGTTTATGGCATTTTTTCTTCTTCGAGCCGAACTTCTAATGCGGGTCACGTGACTCGTATGGCGCTCTCAAGCCCGTGCCTTTTTTCGGTGGCTCTGTCTAGCTTTCGGCCCCAGGGCCTCTCCAGGACAGCTCTTGACTGAAATGGCTGAGGCATATGAAGTCCGCAAGTGTACATGTGACACTGACACACAACTGACTGCAATGCTGTATCTCGGCGGCGAGCGAGGGGGGGAATGAGGAGGAGGAGGCCTTCTCAGAAGGCTCGGAACTCCCCCAGCCTCCTGGGATTTTTCTGAGCCTTCCCCGAATGCGCAGAACACTTCTCAGAAGGCGCGAGGGCTTCTGAGAAGTTTCGCCGCCCTCTGAGAAGGCCTTCTCCTTCTCACTTCCCCCCCCCGCTCGCCGCCGAGCACCGACCGCGCCGAGCTCAGACCGCGCTCGCGACGGGTAGGACAGCGCCCGCCGGCCCGCGGGCGGCCGGCTTCCCCCCGCCCCCCGGGCTGCTGTTGCGGCCGGCGGCCCGCAGCCTCGCGGGGTCCCTGCGCGCGGGCGCCGCGGCGGCGGCGGCGGGAGGCGCGGCGCCCCGGGGCCGCCAGTGCAGGTAGCACCTTTCGAGTAGGGGATCGACTGCAGAATCGATGTATTCCCAACTTTTTTCCCAACCATCCTGTGGTGTTGGGTCCTCGTTTTGAAGAGACAGCGCCCCGCGTTCACTCCTTCCTTCCTCCCGCTGCCCCCTCCCTCGTCACCGCACCCATGTCGGCACACCCCTCACACGTTTCGTGGCCCCCTAGGGAGCTCCACCGAGGGCCACAGTGGCTGCGTTGGCATGGCGGCACCGCGCCCATTTCGGCACACCCCTCACACGTTTCGTGGCCCCACAGGGAGCTCCACCGAGGGCCCCAGTGGCTGCGTTGGCATGGCGGCACCGCACCCATTTCGGCGCACCCCTCACACGTTTCGTGGCCCCATAGGGAGCTCCACCGAGGGCCCCAGTGGCTGCGTTGGCATGGCGGCACCGCGCCCATTTCGGCACACCCCTCACACGTTTCGTCGCCCCATAAGGAGCTCCACCGAGGGCCCCAGTGGCTGCGTTGGCATGGCGGACCGCACCCATTTCGGCACACCCCTCACACCGTTTCGTGTTTCGTGGCCCCATAGGGAGCTCCACCGAGGGCCCCAGTGGCTGCGTTGGCATGGCGGCACCGCACCCATTTCGGCACACCCCTCACACGTTCGTGGCCCCATAGGGAGCTCCACCGAGGGCCCCAGTGGCTGCGTTGGCATGGCGGCACCGCACCCATTTCGGCACACCCCTCACACGTTTCGTGGCCCCAGGGAGCTCCACCGAGGGCCCCAGTGGCTGCGTTGGCATGGCGGCACCGCACCCATTTCGGCACACCCCTCACACGTTTCGTGGCCCCATAGGGAGCTCCACCGAGGGCCCCAGTGGCTGCGTTGGCATGGCGGCACCGCACCCATTTCGGCACACCCCTCACACGTTTCGTGGCCCCATAGGGAGCTCCACCGAGGGCCCCAGTGGCTGCGTTGGCATGGCGGCACCGCACCCATTTCGGCACACCCCTCACACGTTTCGTGGCCCCATAGGGAGCTCCACCGAGGGCCCCAGTGGCTACGTTGGCATGGCGGCACCGCACCCATCTCGGCACACCCCTCACACGTTTCGTGCCCCCATAGGGAGCTCCACCGAGGGCCCCAGTGGCTGCGTTGGCATGGCGGCACCGCACCCATTTCGGCACACCCCTCACACGTTTCGTGGCCCCTTAGGGGTTTCCCTCTCATTCGTTCAACCTGCTTTGCGGTACTCGTAACTGCATATGGTTGGGTCCATCGCCAGGATAATTTTTCTCGTCGAAGCCATGGAAACGCGATTTTTTGTCGTATATTTTTTGATGAGAACATCAAGTTTGGGGTAAATCGATCTGTAGTCGATCCCCTACTCGAACTTTTTCGGGCGCTGCTAAGGAGGTTCGGGGGTTGCTAGAGGTGTCCCCTGGCCCAAGTTTGGAGCCCCTGGGGCCCTCTGGGCCTCGTAAGGGGTGCTCTGGAAGCCGCGGGGGCCTCCCTGGAAATCCAGGAGGGCACCTTGGGCCAGGAGTACTTCTCGCAACACCCGAGAGGCCGTCCTGGCCTAAGGTGTCCCCGGCTCTTCGCGCCATTTTGGGACCTCTGGGGCCACCCCAAGGCCTCGTGGGGGATGCTCGGGAGGCCATCTGCGCCGCCCCTGACAATAGCTGAACCTGTCCCAAGACTCGGCGGCGAGCGAGGGGGGGAAACGGGAGGGAGAAGGCCTTCTCAGAAGGCGGCGGGGCTTCTTGAGAAGCTCTCGCGCCTTCTGAGAGCTCCCCTGTGCCTTCGGGGGAGGCCGAGGGAAACTCCTCAGGAGGGCGGGGGACTTCCGAGCGCTCTGAGAAGGCCCGCCACTCCTCACTTCCCCCCCCAGGCTCGCCGCCGGAAAGACGGCGTGGTGGCTGCGACCTCGACAGATCCACCCCGGAGAGGACGCCGGCCGCGCGGCTCGCCTCCGCACGAGCGTTAGGTCGGGCATGTCCCCCTACAGGTGGATTTGGGTGAAAACATATAAGAGAGTCTAAGCGTACTCCGAAAATGCTCAACAGTAGTCATACAATCGTCCCCATACGATTTCTGTTTGACTATTTGTGAATATTCCTCCAGTAGAGGGACGTGCCCGACTTCACACGAGCGGTGGGCGGGGGCCTCGGCGGCCCCCGCCGCTCTCCGAGGCCCTCCCTCGAAGGACGGCCCGAGCCCCGAGGCCGTTGCGCGACTGCACGCAAGAGGAGTGGGGCCCTGGGCGGGGAGCGGCCGCTGGTGCGCAGCTCGTCAGGGGGCCGCTGCCTGGCCAGATCCGAGCGCGCCAGCCAGCGCCAGGAGGCCCCCTGCTGAGGGCAGAAGACCCACCCCCTCTATGGTGATCACCCCGACGCGCGAAGCCGTCTGGCAAACGCACCCGCAGGAGGGATCGGACGGGGCAGGGCTGTCCGGTAAACGCCCAGGGCCGTTCAATAAAAGCCACTTGTCGGGTCCGGGTGGAGGAGGAGGAGGAGGAGGAGGAGGAGGAGGAGGAGGAAGAGGAGGAGGAGGAGGAGGAGGAGAAGGAGGAGGAGGAGGCCCTCCCTTGGCCCTGTGAGTCCGCACCAGAGGTCACTCTGGCGACGGGTCGCTCCTGCGTGCAACCGACCTGCCTGCGCTCCCCCCGCATCCCCCACGGACTCGCCCGGCGGCGTGGCCGCCGCGCCGCTCTGGAGAACCTCCCGCGGCACCACCACGCGAGGGCGGGCAGCGGGGCCAGCAGGCCGCACAGCGCCCAGAGCGGCGGCTCGGGCCCGCCCTCGTCGGGTGCCCGCTCCTCCTCGGAGCCCAGGAGCGCGGTCAGGCCTGCGACCAGGGCGGCGGCCTTGCTCTGCACCTCCGCGAAGTCGGAGGCGGAGGCGAAGAAGGGGCAGCTGTCATCCCGCGAGTCCGCGCAGGACGTGATCGCCCTGAGGGCCTCCTGGCTCACGCTGTTGGACCCCACGTAGATACCGAGGATGCGAGTGCTGCTCGCAACCATCTCCCGCAACTTCTCTGGATCCGTCTCCCCCGACGTTGCCTGCCCGTCCGTGATGAGCACGCAGAGGTCGAGCGCTCGACTGGTGGTATCCTCCGTGGGCGCAAGAAAAGGGGCGTCCATCGCCACGAGATCATCGTCCGGGACGTCGGTGACGCCCTGGATCCAATCCGTGACCTCTCGGCTACACGCATGAATGGCTCAAGATCGCCCCCGGCAGGGGTGACCTCTGGTGCGCGGCTTGACGATCGTTGCGCACGATGCGTCAGCAGTGGCCTGCGTGCTCGGGTTGGGCTCCCCCGCGCTCCCCCAAAGCCGCGCACCAAATGACATCCTGGCGAAAGCCATCTACAGTAGACACGCGCGATAAGAAGTCCTGATATCAGAAATCATGGGGCACACTCTCCGTCGATCTTTGGGGGCACTAAGGTACCCCCTGGGGCACGCGGGGGTCAGGACATTTCCGTGGTGCACCTGCTGGCAGGCCGACTTCCTAACTTGGTGTGCCTGCCGTGCTGCGTGCAGCCAGACCTCGCTCACTCTGGCCCACACGCCGGGGACGTCGGGGTCGGCACACTCGCCGCCGAACGAGGTGACGCCGTGCAGCACCCACTGGCCGCTCGTGCTCTGACACGCCAGCGGGCCGCCGCTGTCGCCCTGGCAGGCGTCGGTGACGTCCCCCGTGGAGGGGCTGCGGCCCTGCGCGCACATCATCTCGCCGCCCATCGCGCCCGGGATGCCGTAGTAGGCTACGCTGCACTGCGCCTGCGAGTCCAGGACCTCCACTGGCGCCTCCTGCAGGGCGGCGGGCGACGGCCCGTCGGTGTAGAGCGTGCCCCAGCCTGTGGTCACGCACTTCGTCCCCACGGGCACCTCGCCCGACGGAAGGCACGCGGCGGTCACGCAGCCGCCAAGCGCCACTGGCTCCGCGAGCTCCAGCAGCTCGAAGTCGTAGGTCGGCAGCGGCTCGTCCACCCATTGCGGGTGAGTCACGGCCCGCACGACATCGACGCTCTGCGCAGAGGCGTCCGTGTCGGAGTCTTTGTCGAAATCACCGACGACGACGTAGTCGCCAGGGGCCCATTCGCAGTGCGCGGCTGTGAGCACCCACTTGTCAGAGATCAGCGTCCCTCCACAGTAGTGGGCACCCCAGGACTTGCGCAGACTGACCTGCCAGCCCCATTCGCACTGCGAAGCCTGCTCGCCATTGACGATCCTGAGTTGAAAGTCCCCGTCCTCTTGGCCCTTGCGGCCACAAGTAGGGAGAACTGGCGTGTCCGTCACGCTGCTGCTGGTGCTATCCAACTGAGCCTGGCAAGCACGCAAGGCCTCCTCGAAATTAGTCCCGGCTTTTTGCTTCTGGACTATGCTATGGATCTCGTTGGTCGCGCTCGAAACGTCGCTAGTGAGGGGCACTTCTACGGTCGCCGAGTCAGAGAACTGTGTGGCACCGACACGGAGAGTGCCAGCCATTCCGCTGTCGAAAGCATCGATGATCTGTGCCGCGGTTTCCTTCTCGAGCTCCCATGAGGCCGTGATCGAGCCAGAAGCATCCAACAAGAAGACGGCGTTCATCGGGCTGTGGAGCTCTGTAACTATCGGCGTCGCTGGGAAGCAGCGCAAGCTGATGCCCGGCTCGATGGCAGCTGCCAGGGCGATCGTGAGCAGGCCGAGGCCAGCGAGGCATATGCACAGCTTGGCGATCCACTCCAGGCGGAAAATCCCCCCCTTGACCCACACGTTGGGCGTCTGACTGGCAGCAGCTGCCGCCCAGCAGATGGCGTTCCCGTCGAAGGTTGCTGTGCGCGGCAGGCCCTGGATCACACCTACGAGGTGGGATCATGAGACGTGATGATTCTGCCACGCCGTCGCACGTGCGGCCTTTCCCCCCCCTCTCGCACCCCCCTCGCGTCTGGAGCAGAGGGGAGCTTGCGACTGGGAGCTCGGCCGCGAAGCCCTGTTCCTATTGATCACGGGTCTCGCGGCTTCACCAGACGGCCGCTGGGGCTCCTCCTCCTCCTCCTCCTCCTCCTCCTGCCGCTGCTCGTCCACCGCGCGCCTCGGCATTGAGAATGACATTCCGACACTCTTCCCGCACGCGGTGGTCCGCTGGGAGCCCGTCCCCGCGCTCCCCTCCCGGATACCATCCTGGCGGCATCCGGCTGGGGCGACGGGCCCCCGTGTGCGGCAGATGGGGGGGGCGAATAGCAGAACGCGGCACGCGGACAAGTGCAGATGCGGTCCGACAGCCCTTGTTACCCCCGAGGGAGGAAGATCAAGAGGGGACGAGACGAGGAGCGATCCCCGAAGGCCAGGCCGCCCTGAAGACTGCATCGAGGACTGTGATGATGCTGCTGCTGCTGCTACTGATGATCGTGGCGATGATAATGCTGATGCTGCTGATGATAGTGGTGGTGGTTGTGATGCTGATGATGCTGATGATGATGGTGATGGTGATGCTGATGCTGCTGATGATGATGACGATGATGATGATGATGATGATGATGATGATGATGATGATGATGATGATGATGATGGTAATTCTGATGAGGATGATGACGATGACGATGACGATGCTGCTGATGATGATGCTGATGCTGATGCTGCTGATGATGCTACTGCTGCTGATGGTGATGCTGCTGCTGCTGATGGTGATGGTGATGCTGACGATGCCTCCCTGTGGATGCACTTGTCTGCTACATGCAAGAATACCCCTGGGCAATAGTGACCTGGTGTGCTAGGTTTCACGGGGGTGCAGGGGGGGATGCAAACCCTAGCGCGCAGGTCGCATCGCGTTCACTGATCAAGGCACCCCAGTGGGTCCACACCAAAGGTCACTCTGGCGAAGGGTCATTTGTGGGCGTGGCTTTCTGGTCACTAGTGTGGCCTCCAGCGGCAGTTCGTGACGACTCGGGCACCCCAGGAGCGCTCTCGGCGAGCCGCAGCTGCTGGAACGCATCCCGAGGCAAGAAAACCTTCAGAAACCGACGATAACGTCCGAATGCGATGGACTTCATCATGGGCCGCTGAAGCGCGCACTCGAGCTTAGGACGGGGCTTTGCCCCCTCGCCCTGGCCTCTGGGGCCGTCCATGGCGAAGCTGGCCGCGCTGCCGTCCAGGCGCATCGAGTCGCACGAGACGCTGAGGTCCCGCGGGCCCTCATCGAGGACGACGAAAATGAGGGACACTGAGCGAGGGGGAGGAAGAGGAGGAGGAGGAGGAGGAGGAGGATGAGGAGGAAGAGGAGGAGGGGAAGGAGGAGGATGAGGAGGACGATTATGATGATGATGCTGATGATGATGATGAGGATGATGATGTTGAGGATGAAGAGGAGGAGGAGGATGAGGAGGAGGGGCGGATGAGGAGGAGGAGGAGGAGGACGAGGAGGAGGAGTAGTCGGAGGAGGATTAACGTACACTTGGCGGAAGGTATGGGGTGTCTAGCACGGTTTTCTCTATTGGACGCTGCTCGGCGAGCTGTCCGAATCTGGGGTTGTGAACACCGTGTGGGCACCTGACTGGCCCGAGCTTGAACGTCAATGGCAGCGGCAAACGACAGGAAATGACCGCACATGCTCTGGGAGAAGGAGAATATGACGAAACACCCTGACTAACTTCATCGACTGGAGAAGAGAGGGGGGGGGAGCAGGACTGCCCCCCAATCATGGTGGGAGGCCAAAAGCCTGACCGCACACCACGCCAAGGGGATCCACCTACCTCCATCCAACTCCTGCCGCAACGGGTCGCCCAAGAAAGTGCGGCGGCAACAGCACGGCTGGCGGAAGCCGAGAGAGCGGCTTCGTTCTCGAGGCTGTAGAGCCTGGAGCGGAAACCCGCGGCGTCCGCGAGCATCTGAACGTACTTGGCCTCGGTGCGGCGTGTGACGCGCAGGGTTCACCAGGCCTGCGCGACATCAGAGATCGCCATGAAAGAGGACCGATCCATATCAGCTGAAACTGTCGATGACGATGGGCTTGAGGCCGCGACACTCATGTAGCTGACATCTGGACCCGAGTCAAATTTTTCACCCGAAGAAACACCTGAGTGCGACCAGCAAGCCTCATAGCATAGTACGCACACAACCAGACCACATACTACACGGAGAATTCGTGTGATTATCACGCGCAACTCTGTTGACCCTGAACACGGAGAGGACTGACCTTGGAAAGCAGGGCGGGCTGCCGCCAAAACGCTGCAATTTATCGACGTTTACCCAACTGCCATTGATCTACTGGTGATTACTGGTGCTGACCACTGAACGGAAACTCGGAACTGGATGGAGACGGGATGGCTGGGGAGTGCAGAGAAGACCATGTAGAACAACATGCAATTGTGAGACCACTCGTGTCCCTCATGAAACTCCACCGTGTACTTTTGTGAGACCCTTTGGCTTGAGGTCTCTCTCGTTCGGATGCTTGAACTGAAACGTAACCCGATGTCACTCAGGCCCGTGGGGGATGTCAGCAGCGCGGGGCGCCCGCTGCTTGAAGTGTCTCGGGATGGACTTCTCCGCGTCGACCGATGCGATCATCAACCTGGCCCTCTCCTTCGCCTCGCTGTCCTTGGAGATGCACTCGGCGAGGAAATTCGTGGTGCTCTCCTTAGAGTGGTCCTGGGGGCACCGTCGCCGCGCCGACGAGGCTCTGGAGCCAGGCCTTCGCCGTCTGTGACAACGAGCCTGGCGTGGTCGGTGGCGTCGGCCGAACCGGAGGAAATGCCGTCGTAGTCGCACCACTCGCTGACGGCATGCCTGGTACGAGTCCACCTGGGCCAGCGCTTGGTGGAGCGGCCACCGACTGGGGACCAGAGCTCTGGCCACAGATCTTCAGCATGTGCTCCTCGGAATTGGACTTCGTGGCCTCTGCGAGGATCTTGCCCTGGGCCCGCAGCTGCTCCTCGTTCTTGGCCTGGCGGGTCTCCGCGAAGAAGTTCGCGTGCTCGGGGCCCGTCTTGGCTAGGAAGCATCTGGTTCGCTGGATCTCCCTGGACTTCGTGGCCTCGTCGCTCGAGTCGGAGGTGCAGCCGCCGGGCCGGCGCCGAGCTCGACGACCTTCTTGGCCATCGCGAGTGCCGCCAACGTGGGGGTCCCAGCCGCGGCGATCGCCGCGGTCGTCCCCGTCGCGGCGGTCGCCGCGTCCATCGCCGCCGTCTCTGGGATAGCCTTTGTCGCCGCCGTGGCCCTTGCCGCGCGCGGTGTAACTGCAGCCGCTCCACGGGGGCCCCGTCGTCTGGCGTCAGGGTGAATGTCCAAGCAGTCGGAGCCGCAGCCTGAGATGGCAGCGGGCCTCTTGAACCTCCAAGCTCCACGGACATCGATGAATTAGAGCACGAAGGAGAGGCGCCGGGTAGCCGAGGAGAAACATCTCGAGGAGAAGCTCGAGCAGCCAGTACGAAGCCATAAACGCCGAAAGTCTCATGGAGCGAGCACGTGAGAGTGGATTGGTGATGAGACTAGATGGACCAGCAAAACCACGAGATAAAGCACCACCACAGGGTAGAACCATCGCCCTCTTCCGTTTCCTGGTTTGGTTGTATAGCCATTCGCGATTGTCTTTTTTTGGATGATGATGACCACCGATCCGACAGCAACCGCATCTAAATCAAGCCAAGTAGCTGAGGATAACGAGAGAGCCGAGGTAGTAGAGTGCTTAACGTCGTATGTGGTGTGTGTGTGTGTGAGTGTGTGTGTGAAATGTGCCGTACACGCCCTACAAAGCGAAGTACTCAAGCCCAGAATATCAGCGGCAAGTCGACGGAGTGCCACATCATAGGACTCATGGGGCTGTAGTTGTGGAAAACCCTCCTGGACAGTGCGGGACAGGCCGCGTTTTGCCCTAAACTCCTGAAAACAAAATGACACTGGGAGCTACCCCAGCTAGCGCGCCAATCGGGAGGCCTTTTCTCGAATGTGATCCCGAACGCGCTGACCAGGGATGCCCGGCAGTGGACAGACAAGGCTAAGGATGCATCCGACATCGTTGCGCGAAAGGAGCCCGGTGGGGCCGCCGACTCAGACATGGCCAGGGACTTCGCAGATGAGAGGGCCCGCGAGCGTCGCCTCTCCTCGCCAGGCAAGCCTCAGAAGGTGCCGCTGACTGGATGGTCTGCTTCAAGACTGCCCATGCCGACGCAATAGCCGTTGCGCCACGCTGCTCATGCGCCTGGTCCGCATCGCATGACGCCGCGCTCGCGTCTGAGAATGCGCAGCCACGCCGACGACAACGAGGCGTGGGGGGCAGCGAGGAGACCCGCGCGAGGGGAACGAACATCGTCAGCGGCGAACCTGATATCAAACACTCGCGTCCAGCATCGGACCGCTGCAAAAAACTCCGGGCAGCGTGCCCGATGCTGCGGGAACCGTGCGTGCCAGAGGACCCTGATGTGTCAATTACCCGTTTGCAACAGCTGTGGGCTACTTACTTCGCGCGGGATGAGGTCAGAGGGTGTGCAAGCTGAGATGGGCCACGGAGCCACGGGGGGAGGGCTGACTGTGCTCTTGCCCACGCCCGCGCGCGGGCATCTTCTTCCAAGGGATCAGGGCGGGGCTTCCACGCTGGATCCTCAGGAATTGATTCGACCAAGTAGCGAGCTAGGTCAGTTCCGCACGCAGACCAGATGCGATCAGTATTTCTATCACCACCAATGATGATGGCACAAGTCCAATACGACTGACATCGCCTGCTCAAGCTCTGCCTGTGCATGCGGTGGCTCGCCTGGCAGCGGGCCCTGGGGGTGCCCCCCCATCGGGGATGGTGGCGGGGATGCCGAGGTCGCCGATGTAGAACGCCTGCCTGATGTTGGATGCCTGCTTGGGCCCGTCGCCGTGCGTGGAGAGCTCGGGCTGGCGCGTAGCCTGGTAAGTGCACGGCGTGGCGGAGCGCGATGGATACCGACTCGTTGGCCCCGACAGTAGACAAGTGCCGCGCGCTGAGCCGCCTCGACCTAGGTGGGGGCCACCGTAGATGACGCCACGTACCTCGCAGGCAAAGAAGACCATGTGGAGGGGGGGTGGGGTGCGGGCGCTGTGTCGGTCGATGTAGGTCCTTCACCTTGTAGGTGTGGCAGAACGTCGGAGCATTGACCCTGTCCTCCGTCGTCGGTTGGCGGCAGGGCGTGAACGCGGGCCTGCTGCGGATCCACCTCTGATGCTGTGGATGCCGAGCGCATAACTTCTGAGCGCAGCGGGATACGTATGCACGGGGGTCCAAGGCGCCCGAGCATGACGTCGATCAACTTGAGCGCGCGAGCTGTGCGATTGTGCGACTGGGGCAGATCGGGGGCCAAGGTCGCGGTCCATGCTAAGGAGGAAACCAGCTGCTGCAAAGGCCACCGTGGCGTCCGAAGGGGAAGGTGCGGGCGTGCGAGCCACGCCGACGATCGACCGGTTCGTTGGCGTTCCCACTGCCATGGTGGGCCCACTTCGCCCGTGTCGGCACGATGTCGGCGCTGCTGTGCCACGTGGAGGGCTGGGGAAAAAGCCGTGTCAGACAGTGTGCCAGGACACAGATCAGCAATAGGAGCAACCGTGTTGAGGAGCGATGGGGCGGGATGACGTCTGGCTGCGCAGACTGGGGCCGTGGGGGTGCACGAGAATGGGATATCCGCGTGCGCCTCCAGCGTGGTGGGCGTCTGCGGGGAGAACGATGGAGTCGAACGCCTTGTATTGGATGGTCTCCCCTGGCCGCCTTCTGCTTGGTGTCCCGCGATGGGGTCTGCCTGGTTGCAGAGGGGCTGGGAACGTCGTATCATCAAAGCCTCATAATGATATGCCGCGGAAGCCGTCGGCATGAACAGCGCTGGTAAGAGCGCGAGGTCGCCGAGACTTCTGCGGAGAAGAGCGTACCTGGGTCGGTTGCCGTCGCCGTGTGATGGACAACTGATGCACCTGATATGCTCGGATAGTCTGCCTGCAACTCCAGAAATCCGCGCACGTCTGAGATGTGTCATGCCTGCGTACATGCTAACCTGGTTGTACAGAACATAGACACTCGATGAGAGCTCAGCTGCGCCATGTGTGATGAATGCAATCGACGCTTGTCGCACCCAGTGGGCAATGCGGCCACCTGGATTCAAATGCTTGCAGAGATAGGGCCATTCCGCTGGGAGCAGCCCAAGTACATTTGCTGCCCGCGACGGTGTTGGAGCCTGCTGGAATGCACGGTGAAGACGTAAGATACCTGACACAATCGTGATATGCGCCACTGCCGAGAAGAGAGCCTGCCCACGAAGAAACGGCTTCCTCCCACTGCGAAAGAGTTAGCCTCCAAGGTGGTGTAGTATCATTGAGAGTCGACGACGCCGTCGGACTGGAGAGTCAATACCAAGTGGACGCAACGGTATCCTGAAATCGATCCACAAGTGGCTTTGGGGGTGGGTGGGGCGAGGTAGTATTCTGGATGAAAGTTCAGCCGCGGCGATACCAGCTGTACTCTGAATTCGACCATGGAAGCCGAGATCTATAAGGTGTAGTTCCGCCTTCGCACCATCCACATCCACATGACACGGACAACAAAAGAGAACTGATGTAAGAAAACAGCCGCTTCCCGATGATATGCCTTATGTTCAGCATGCCCAGCAGTCGTCCTGGCGCCTCGTGTCGAGGAGTGGGTCGGAGAACGGGGAGTCGGGAGTCCTGTGGGGATCTGGCGAGCGACTCCAACCAGGCTGGTACCGCCAGCTTCCCGCGGAAGAGGACGCCGGGGGGTGTGGCGGAGGAGGTCCACGTGGGTCTGGGCCGACCTCTGGTTCTGAGGGCGGCGTTCTGCGAATAGGTGCCGGCTGCATCGCCAATGTGTATACCCGATCGTCGTAGAGTCTTTGCCACAGCTCTCTGCGCCATACTGTGATGCGTAGTCTGTTTGTATCGTCAGCAACCGCAAGATGTCCAATGAGGTCGAGCAATTCTGGGACTGCAGGAATATCCACTATGCGTACCTAGGTACTGACTGCCATGCCAGGATGGCGTCGGAGAAAAATAGATGGACAATGCGCACGAGCGCGCTCACACTGAAGGAATTCGCGTCCACACCGTCGGCGTCGGGTCCCGGCCTGTGAGCGGTGATATGGAGGGCACACTTGGCGGAGAGTATGGGGTGTCTAGCACGGCTTTTTCTCCTGGGCGCTGCTCGGCGAGACGGCCGGAGTCTGGGGCTGTGAGCACCGTGTGGGCCCCTGACTCGCCCGAGCTTGAACGTCAGTGGCAGCGGCAAACGACAGGAAATGCACGCACATGCTCTGGGAGAAGGGGAAAAGGACGAAATACCCTGACTAACTTCATCGACTCGAGAGGGGGAGGGGGAGGGGGAGGGGGAGGAGGAGGAGGAGGAGGAGGAGGAGGAGAGGAGGAGGAGGAGGGGAGAGGAGGGAGGGAGGAGGAGGGAGGAGGAGGAGCAGGAGGGAGGAGGGAGGAGGAGGAGGAAGAGAGGAGAGGAGGAGGAAAGGAGGAAGAGGAGGAGGAGGAAGGTAGAGAGGGGAGGGATGAGGAGGAGAGAGGAAGGATGAGGAGGAGAGATGAAAGATGAGGAGGAGGCGGCGTCCTTCGCCCGCTCCACCCGCGCGCGGAAGACCGTCTCCCCAGCGCTCTCGTTGGTGGACGCGGTGGCCCGCCTCGGGGGCGCGCCCGCCTTGGCCCTTTCCGTCCATCGCTACTTCCCTCCTCGACAGGGGAGGAGAAGGAGGGGGTGGAGGAGAAGGAGAGGAGGGGAAAGGGGGAGGAGTGTGTGGGGGGGCCGCCCGCTGTTCTGAGGCATTTGTTCGTCTTGCAGTTCAGCGGTAAGGCGCGACTGGTCTCGTCAGTCTACGTCGGTACAGCGCAAAAGGAGGAGAAAGAGAAGGTGGTGGAGGAGGAGGAGGAGGAGGAGGAGGAGGAGGAGGAGGAGGAGGTGGAGGAGGGATGAGGGCGAGGGGAGAAGAGAGAGGACGGACGATGACGTTAGGGGGAGGAGTGAGGAAAGGAGGCGAGAAATATGTCGCCTTTCGACCTTGCCCCCTCCGCCGCCTGTAGCACCACCAATGGCCGAAGGACGTGGGGCCCGGCAACTGCTGTGGGCCGTCTGGCGCCTTCTGGGAGACGGAGCCAGGACGCCCTCGCCGCCTCTCCGCCTTGCCGCCCCTCCGCTCCCCTCCCCTCCAAATCCTCTCTCCCCGCTCCCACCTCTTCCCGCCCAGTTCCTGGCCCTCCTTTCCCTCCTCCCTCCTCCCCTGAAGTTGTCCGGAAGATATACAGCCCCCTCCGATTTTTTTCCGACACAAAGGATTTCAACCATTGATTTTCCATATGGATTTATCCAACTGTTTTCGGTGTTTCGAAATGGTGCTCCCTCTGCAGAGTGGGCCTCATCATCGGATCGGCGCGTTGCTCCCGTCGTTCAGATTGGCGCTCTCGCCCCAACGCGGGCCACTTTTCAGGATCCGAGTCTTGCTCCATTGTAGTCCCCCCCATCATTTCCCCTCGTCCGTTTTCCCCTGGTCATCCTGTTCCTCCTGCTCCTTCCACTCCAACTCCTGCTGCTGCTGCTGCTGCTGCTGCTGCTGCTCTTCGTCTCACCCCAGCGCGGGCCACTTTTCTGATCCGGGCCATTATTCATCGTTGTCGCCCCCCTCATTTCCCCTCCTCCGCCTTCCCCTGATCCTCCTTTCCCTCCTTGTCCTTCCGCTTTAGTTCTTGCTGCTGCTGTTCGTCCTCATCCTTTTCCTCCTGCTCATCCTCCTGCTCTCCCGCAACCTCCTCCTCCTGTGCACGCAGCTCCCCTTTGTTCCGAATGCGCCTGACACGAAGTGGTCTTTATGTGTGAATCGCACTTCGGCTATGACACGCGTCCGCGGATAGAGAAAAATCAGCGCCATGGGAAGGGATGGGAGGGAAAGATAGGATGTCAGACGAGGCGCGATCGCGCCTAGCTTGCCCCCCACCCTCCCTCTCCTGCCTGTGCCCACCTCCCCTCTCCACCCCTCCCGTCCCCTCCCTGCCCCTCTCTCCCTCGATCCCGCCCAAATCCCTCCTCCCGCGGCCCTTCCAGCTCACCCTCGCCCCCCGCCTGCCTTCGACGCACCTCCCTTCGGCGACGCTCGCGGCTCCACCTCCCCCCTGCTCGTCCTCTCTCTACTCCGACCTTCGTGCCACGGGCGGGAGGGTGCCCTTCTTCTGCGGCACCTGGCCTGGAGCTCGTGCAGCTCGCGCGTCGGCGCCCACGCCCACGGGGCCCTGGCAGCCTTTAGGGGAACAAGCAAAAATACATGAACATGAAAACTCGGAGGTCCGCGCGGATTTCTCGGATCGGCGCTGGGGCCCCCTGGCGGCGCCTCCGGCGCCAATCCGAGAAATCCGCGCGGACCTCCGAGTTTTTATGTTGATGCCACTTTTTGTTCCCTCATCCTTGGCGCCGACCGCGTACCTGCCGGCCACCAGCCGCCAGAGCAGCTGCTCCCGCCGCCACCGCCAGAGGGCGCCGAGGAGGAGGAGCGGCGAGCACAGCAGGAGGCCGCCGAGGGCCAGCCACCCGCGCAGCGCGCAGCCGTGGCCCTGGCCGAGGGCGAGGCAGGGCAGGGCCACGCCCAGGAGGGCCAGCAGCTCCAGCGCGAAGGGCACCGGGCGCCGCGACCTGGGCCGAAGCAGGGACTCGCGAACGGCTGATGCTTTCAGTGCTCTCTCTTTCTCTTTCTGGTTCTTTATTTCTAACTTTTTTGTTTGTTTTTCTTTCATTCTCTCTCTCTCTCTTTTTTTTTTTTTTTCTATCTCTCTCTCTCTCTCTTTCTCTCTCTCTCTCTTTCTCTCCGCCTCCCCCCCGAGCTGACAGCGAGATATAGCCGAGTTGAAACATGGGTTGCCGCGGTGCGCACTCCGACATCAGCCTTGAAAGCGGGCGGCTTTCCCCAGACGGTGCTCGCACCTGAAAGGGGAGCTACAGGCCACCTTGTGAATGCAGCGGGGTGGGCCCCATCTCTCTGTTTCTTTTTCTGTGTACTCCTCGCGGCCTGGGCGGTAGCGCCTCTTGTGCCTGGCCGTCGAAGGAGCAGGAAGATGGTGGGGAGCATCGGAGCTTCTGCCATGCAGGGAGGAGGAGGAGGAGGAGGAGGAGGAGGAGGAGGAGGAGGAGGAGGAGGAGGAGGAGGAGGAGGAGGAGGAGGAGGAGGAGAAGGGATGGCCATCTGCGGGAACTCAGTCCCTCGCACTCGCTCGCGCGCGCCCCGCGGAGCGCTCTGCGGGCTGGCCCCGTCGCCTCTGGGCTCGTCCGCTGCAGCGTCATGTCGGCGAGGCGGCGGCCGCGGGTAGAACCTTTCGACTGCGCCGTGATGAAAGCGAAAACGCGCTACGCGTCCGCGTACTTCGAGCACGCAGTCTGGCAGACTGGCTTCCAATGCCTGCTGGCCGAGGCCGGTGCGCGCAGCGATTCGGTGCGCGGTGCGGGATACGCTGCCCGCCGCAGCAGCGCGACGAGCTGCGACGACCTCGAGTGCATCGCCGCGATGGCGTTTGCGAAGACGCCCCAGGCCACGACGCGCCATAAGGCGCTGCGTGCCGGGCAACACGGCGGTGGCCAGAGGCCGCAGGCAGCGGAGCCCGGCTCGAGGCGCCGCACAGATGAAGAGGAGCCGCCGAAGGATGCAGAGGAGTACCGCCTGCCGAAGGGGGTGAACTGCGCAGAGTGAGCTCCTCCAACAGTCCGGAGCACAAGCACATAGACATAGAGGTGCCATACTACAAGTAGTTCGACGCCTACCAAGGTTCCAACGGCCTCCTCCCAGGCGAGGAAAGGCGGGACTGGCTCCAGCTCACATGCAGAGCGCCTTCCTGGTAATGGTGCTGCTGAAGCGCCTCTTGGGTGCCCTGGGAGCGGCACGGGGTTGGGGGCCTTCCTCGTGGGCCGACGTGCTCCGCTCGTTCGTCGTCTGAATGCTGCTGGCGTTCCCCCGAGGTGCAATGATGAGGTCCAACTTTACGAGCAAGCGAGCCTACGCCCTGGTAGGCCATCTCCGGAGCGTAGCACCGTCGCTTCCCTCAAAGAAGGCCTGGCCGTTCGGAACAGGCCAACATCTGCCTGGAATGTGCTCGACCGGAGGAGCGTCCGCAAGATATACACCCTACCGCTGGCTCGATTCGAAAGGCTCCGGTCGCTGGTGGATCGGAACACCCCCATGACCGCCTGCGTGAACGAGTTGATCGGGAAGGCGATCGCGACACTGCGGTCGGGAGATTGGCAGACAACCATGGAGCCACTACGGGAGAGTTGAGGAAGCTTTCGAGGACATGCGCATCTACGAGAAAGAGGCGAGATCGGAGGCCACGCTCGAGGCGCCAGCCGATAAGACAAGACGGTCAATGCCGTGAAGTCGACGCACACACAAGGAGTGTGGATGTTACCGAGCTGCCGGTCGCCGATGTGGGGCAATTGCGGGAGGTCTGCCAGGACATCAGGACATCCGCAGGGCCAAACTTACCCCCGCGGAGCACCCTAACAGCAGCAAAGGTGAAGAGGCGGGTCGAGGAGGAGGTCGGCCATATGGGGACAGGGGTGAGAGCACGGCCGTTTGCACCTTCGTGCCTTTTTGCACGGGATCGTGGCCGTCCAGACCAAACATGTAGCCGACATTGAGGCGAGAGCGCGATTCCTGAATACATTGAAGTCTCTGGCGAAACGGCTGCTGGGCAGGGCGGTCCAAGGCTCTCTGTTCCCCCCGTGGGACTCCTTCGCGGTCCTTCTTCTGTACCCTTGTTAGAACCGTCCAGGGAAGAGCTATCAGTGAGACATGCGGCCATGTGAGTGGCCCGCTAGCACGTCCAAGCGGCAGAGGCGACAAAAACAGCAGGCAGAAGTGGCGAGTGCCACACGGAATGCAGACCACCGCGCAGCAGCCGCGCCTGCATGTTACGCAAACGGGGAGGGCGCACGACACTGAATAGCAGGGAGGGCGCGACCCGTTATCCTCGCGATGTTTCCGACCTCATCCCTTCTCCATGCCTGGTCCGTCCACAAGAGCGCCACACTCTGAGTAGGCCTATCAGCCGCACGTGCATAACTGTTGCGCACATTAGCCACTCCTCGATCTGTGAGTGTGACGACTGGATTCGAAGACTCCTGGCCCGACCAATTCCTCGGCGACGGGCACAGCGGGCCACAGCTTGTGCGTAAATGCTAGGCGGCGGGGCCTTTCCCACCTCCTCTTGAGACCAGCGGCGAGCCCGGAGGGGAAGTGAGAGGGGGCGGTGCGAGGGCTTCTGTGAAATCCTGCCGTCTTCTGAGAGGGCCTTCTCCTTCTCATTTCCCCCCCTCGCTCGCCGCCGATGAGAGCGTATGGTAAGGTCCTTCTCCCTCCGCGTTTTCGCGGCGGCGGCCCCGGCACCACGCTGTGCACTGCAGGCGGACACAGCGTGCCGCTCTCCAGTCTCCGAGGGCGGGAGACATTGGACAAAAAGCCCGGGATGCTGACTCTCGGGGGGGCTCCGGGCGTGGTTGGCGTGCCGCGCCGAAGCGTGGTGGGCCAGAACTGGCGGCGCGACACACTGAGCCAATGCTCCCGACCTCACTCGGCGGCGAGCGAGGAGTGGAAGTGAGAGGGAGAAGGCCTTCTCAGAAGGCTGGGGGACTTCCGAGCCTTCTGAGAAGGCCCGCCCCCTCTCACTTCCCCCTCGGGCTCACCGCCGACTTACAGTCGGACCTAGGCCAGAAGAACATCATTCAAGAACATGAGACCCTCAGTTGGCCAAAACCAGAAAATTGCCAAGGGTAACTACCCTCCCCAAGGTGAACAAGAACGTTTAACAAACACGACGAACACTAGGGTACTCTCCCCGAACCGACCTCGTACCTCGGTCCGACTGAACCCCCCCCTTGGAGAACCGGCCCCGGCGTAGGAACGGATCGAGGTCGCCAGCTCAGCGTGCCCGCCGCGCACGGCGCGGGCGCTGCGGCTTCGGACGCGGGCGCTGCGCAAGAGGAGGAGGAGGAGGAGGAGGAGGAGGAGGAGGAGGAGGAGGAGGAGGAGGAGGAGGAGGAGGAGGAGGAGGAGGAGGAGGAGGAGGAGGAGAAGGACTTAGGCGAAACGCCCGGCCCGCCCTAGAAACTGGCCTCGGGGTGCGACATGGAGAAGTTATTTAGAAGGAAAAGAAATGGAGGAGGAAGAGGAGGAAGAGGAGGAGGAGGAGCAGGAGGAGGAGGATGACGAGGAGGAGGAGGAAAAGGAGGACAAGGAGGACAAAGAGGAGAAGGAGGACAATGAGGACAAGGAGGAGGAGGAGAAGGAAGAGGAGGAGGAGGACGAGGAGGAGGAGGATGATGAGGAGGATGAAAAGAGGAGGATAAGAGGAAGGGGTGGAGGAGGAGGAGGGGGAGGAGGAGGAGAAGGAGGATACGACAAATAAGAGGAGGATCAGAGGATAGAGAAGGTGTGTGTGTGTGTGTGTGCATCTTCCTCCCTCTCCCCCCATCGAAGCCTGGGCGGCGGCGCCTCTGGCTCCTTCTGGGCCTGCTGCGGTCGCATATCCACCGTGGCGCAAGCCGCGCACCTGGCCGTGTGTGCCCGGAACGCCCGGTCCCACTGCGCGCTGCCGGCGCAGAGCTCCTGCGGCGGAGGGGGGCCCCAACCTCGGGCTAGGGCTCGGGCTTGAGCTCGGGCTCGGGCTTGAGCTCAGGCTCGAGCTCGGGCTTTTGCTCTGGCGCTCACGCTCGGGCTTGTGCCTGGGCGGGAGGGCGCCGACTGGACACCCGCACAAGGCCCTCCTTGGCCCAGGATCGGTGCGTACCATGAGGCTGGAAGCGCAGCTGTAGAAGACATATGTGCTTCCAGCCTCCTGGCTGGAACACGCGGGGGCCACGCGCTGGATACACGCGTGGAAGATCACCGTGCCTGGCCATACGGCGGCCGAGCGCCGGAAAGACATGCGTCCGCATGTCACTCCAGCTCTTGCATGTGTGTACAGCTTCCTGGTGCGCCTCCTGGCTTGGCCAGGGATGGCATCTACTCTGGTCCTGAGCTCCAGACGGACCTGGCAGGGGCCCGTGTGTGTGTGTATAGGTGGCGTCCTCCTAAGTCCCATGAGGGGCCTCCCAGAAGTCCCAAGATGTCTTCAATAGGCCCGTGGCGGCCCCACGAAGGCCCCAAGAAGCACTCCCAGCGGGGCCCTGGAATGCAATACACTTAGAACATCCATGCGCGTGTTTATATTCGTTTCGGTTCATCAGCGCCACCCTCGACATCCTTCAGCGCTGCAGGTACCCATCGGCTTGGCTGCCCCCCTCAGTCGCGCTGCAGTCGTCGGCCTAATGGCATCGTTTCGGGGCCCCAAGCCGCGTGGTGACGGACCGCGTGGTGACCTCGGACTCTCCAACGACCTCACCTCGCGTTCCTCCACCGCACGGCTTTGGAAGCTCGGAGGCCCCATTCGCTCGAGACGTCCTCGGAGAACGACTCGAGTCCCCAAGCCGCATGGTGACCCCGAATCCCCACTGACTCGCCACGCGGCGTGGTCACCACACCGTCTGGGGACCCCCGAATCGTGATTCTCACCTGGCCTCCCTGCTGGGGCGCTGGCGAGTTCCCGCCGGCTCTGCGCAGACCGCCGCCTCTGTCGCGTCTGCCCCGCTGCGATCGAGCCCGCTCGGCCAATCCCGCCCCCGCACACACCATGGCAGGGCAGCGCTGAACCTCCTCCTCCTCCTCCTCCTCCTCCTCCTCCTCCTCCTCCTCCTCCCTCCTCCTTCTCCTTCTCCTTCTCCTCCTCCTCCTCCTTTCTCCTCCTCCTCTTCCCTCCTCCTCTCCTCTTCTCCCCTCCTCCTCCTCCTCCTCGTCCTCCTCCTCCTCCTCCTCCTCCTCCTCCTCCTCCTCTCCTCCTCCTCCTCCTCCTCCCCTCCTCCCCCTCCCGTCCCCTTCCCCCTCCCCTCCCCTCCTCCCGCCTCCTCCTCCTCCTCCCTCCTCTCTCCCTCCCCCTCCCAGTCCCCTTCCCCCTCCTCCCTCCTCCTCCTCCTCTCCTCCTCCTCCCTCCTCCTCCTCCTCCTCCTCCTCCTTCCCCCTCCCCCTCCCCCTCCTCCTCCTCCTCCTCCTCCTCCTCCTCCTCCTCCTCCTCCTCCTGGAGCCCGGGGCCGCAGCACTTCGCCCCACGAACTGCAGTCGAGCTTGATTGGAGAGGGCACGCCAGGGGACACAAGACCCTTCCGAGGGCCACACGAGCGGCGAACAGAAAAAAGACACGGGTTTTGCGCGAGATGGCGTAGCGACATTGCGCGGTGGTTCAGAGCAGGTAGAGCCGAGTTTGATTAGTAGGTCGGCCCTGCAAAATCAAGGGTACCCTCGTGTCTCGTGTTTCGTGGCCCATGCCCTCTGCATTCCTGTGGCTTTGCGAGCGACGGAAGAAAACTGTGCCGTCTTCGTCGACGTTCGGACGTAAGCTTCCCGCCTCGAGCCGCGCGTGAGCCCTCTCGTCTCCAATGTGGCGTGCCGCGCTGGCGGCCCGCATGAGCCACCCGGGCTCTGCGCTTCCTTCTCCTCCGCCTCCTCCTCCTCCTCCGCGGCCGCGACCCTCCCTCGCCCGTCCCCATCTGGGGCGCACACTTCGCTCCGCTGCCGCCCAGCGCATGCTTACCCGATCCGCACGCTCGCCGAGTCCGCGACCAACCAAACTTACTCTTGCTCTTCTGATTTGCTCCCAACCTCCAGGCCCAACTTGATATGCCAGGAACACTTCAGAAGACACCAAACTGTCCCGTGACGCCCCCGAGACGCCCAAAGATGGCCCGATGATCCCCAAGAGCCTTTTTGTTAGACTCTGGCAAACTTACTTGCATGGACGGGTCGGGGGGCTGAACCTGAAGCAAACCGCAAACGACTCGACGTGCGGAAATCACGCAAGTCGAAAAACACTTGCACGCTCGTATTCGATTGAAGAGGGGCGAGGGGGGGGAAAGCCGTGCAAACAAACATGCTCGAATCTAAAGAACAACTTTTTGCGTCGGCGGCTAGGCAGGGGACGTCTGCGCTGGCGATGGGATCCCTAAACGGGGATGCCGTTAGAGCGAATTGTGCCACCGGAGGAGCGGGGGGAGGGCGCGGTCGAAAGAGGGGCGGACGGAGCGAGCGGCTCAGGGGGGACGAATCTAAAGAAAAACAGGCTCCAAGCTTAGCTGCTTTGATACTCACATTGTGACACGTAACACGTGCCGTGTTCAAAGCGTGCGTGTTCAATCTACGTGTTGAGCTCCGTATCAATACGCTACGGTGGGGGCATTGGATAAGGAAGCACTGGATAAGGAATCCAGGGTCTGGAAGCCAATGGAACTCCAATCGCGGATTGGCAATGGATATTGCCGCCGCCCTCATCAGATACGGAACCCTCCGGGGTCTGAAGCCTCCCGGGCACATTCCTTAACCAACGCCCCCACCGTACGTGTTGCGTGTCGCGTATCGGGGCAGCTACGGTAACCCCAAGATCGCACAACGACGGGCCCGAGACGGCCGCATGGCACCTCCGGGCGGCGCTGGGGCCCCTTCTGGGCGCCTGCGCTGGGGCGGGGGCCCCTTCTGGAGCGCCTGCGCTCCGTGGCTGTGGAAGGCCTGCCTCCAAGCTTTATGTCGGGCGTGTCCCTCTACAGGAGGAATATCTTTAAAATAGTAAAACAATAGTATGGGGATATTTTTTCCCAACCATCCTGTGGTGTTGGGTCCTCGTTTTGAAGAGACGGTGCCCCGCGTCTCCTCTCCTCTCCTTCCTTCCTTCCTTCCTTCCTTCCTTCCTCCTCCTCCGCCTCCTCCCCCTCCCTCCTCCCCCCTCCCACTATCACGGCACACCCCTCACGCGTTTCGTGGCCCCATAGGGAGCTCCACCGAAGGCCCCAGTGGCTGCGTTGGCATGGCGGCGCCGCACCCATTTCGGCACACCCCTCACACGCTTCGTGGCCCCATAGGGAGCTCCACCGAAGGCCCCAGTGGCTGCGTTCGCATGGCGGCGCCGCGCCCATTTCGGCACACCCCTCACACGTTTCGTGGCCCCATAGGGAGCTCCACCGAAGGCCCCAGTGGCTGCGTTGGCATGGCGGCGCCGCACCCATTTCGGCACACCCCTCACACGTTTCGTGGCCCCATAGGGAGCTCCACCGAAGGCCCCAGTGGCTGCGTTGGCATGGCGGCGCCGCACCCAATTTGGCACACCCCTCACACGTTTCGTGGCCCCATAGGGAGCTCCACCGAAGGCCCCAGTGGCTGCGTTGCATGGCGGCGCCGCACCCATTTCGGCACACCCCTCACACGTTCGTGGCCCCATAGGGAGCTCCACCGAAGGCCCCAGTGGCTGCGTTGGCATGGCGGCGCCGCACCCATTTCGGCACACCCCTCACACGTTTCGTGGCCCCATAGGGAGCTCCACCGAAGGCCCCAGTGGCTGCGTTGCATGGCTCCGCCGCACCCATTTCGGCACACCCCTCACACGTTCTGACCCCATAGGGAGCTCCACCGACGGCCCCAGTGGCTGCGTTGGCATGGCGGCGCCGCGCCCATTTCGGCACACCCCTCACGCTTCTCGTGGCCCCATAGGGAGCTCCACCGAAGGCCCCAGTGGCTGCGTTGGCATGGCGGCGCCGCACCCAATTTGGCACACCCCTCACACGTTTCGTGGCCCCATAGGGAGCTCCACCGAGGGCCCCAGCGGCTGCGTTGGCATGGCGGCGCCGCACCTATTTCGGCACACCCCTCACACGCTTCGTGGCCCCATAGGGAGCTCCACCGAGGCCCCAGTGGCTGCGTTGGCATGGCGGCGCCGCACCCATTTCGGCACACCCCTCACACGTTTCGTGGCCCCATAGGGAGCTCCACCGAAGGCCCCAGTGGCTGCGTTGGCATGGCGGCGCCGCACCCATTTCGGCACACCCCTCACACGTTTCGTGGCCCCATAGGGAGCTCCACCGAAGGCCCCAGTGGCTGCGTTGGCATGGCGGCGCCGCACCCATTTCGGCACACCCCTCACACGTTTCGTGGCCCCATAGGGAGCTCCACCGAAGGCCCCAGTGGCTGCGTTGGCATGGCGGCGCCGCACCCATTTCGGCACACCCCTCACACGTTTCGTGGCCCCATAGGGAGCTCCACCGAAGGCCCCAGTGGCTGCGTTGGCATGGCGGCGCCGCACCCATTTCTGGCCCACCGAAGGCCCAGTGGCTGCGTTGGCATGGCGGCGCGCACCCATTTCGGCACACCCCTCACACGTTTCGTGGCCCCATAGGGAGCTCCACCGAATGCCCCAGTGGCTGCGTTCGCATGCGGCGCCGCACCCATTTCGGCACACCCCTCACACGTTTCGTGGCCGCATAGGGAGCTCCACCGAAGGCCCCAGTGGCTGCGTTGGCATGGCGGCGCCGCACCCATTTCGGCACACCCCTCACACGTTTCGTGGCCGCATAGGGAGCTCCACCGAAGGCCCCAGTGCTACCGCCCTCATGCGTCCCGTACGCCCAAGACAGCGTTTCGTGGCACGCCTTTCGTGGCCCCATAAGGAGCTTCACCGAAAGCGGCACCCGCAAAGCGTTATTCACAATTGCATATGGTTGGGTCCTTCGCCAGGATAATTTAAATTTTTTCGGGTATTTTTGAACTTTTCGTCCAAAACCCGCCTGTAGGGGACACGCCCGACCTAATCCAAGGTCCACAAGCCTTCTCTCCCAAGGAGACACGCAGCCAAGGACGACATTTGGCGGCGAGCGAGGGGGGGCAGCGAGAAGGAGAAGGCCTTCTCAGAAGGCGGCGGGACTTCTCGGAAGCCCTCGCGCCTTCTGAGACATTTTCTGTGTCTTCTGGGAAGGCTGAAGGAAATTTTCAGAAGGCCGGCCCTCTTTCTCCCTTCCCCCCTCGCTCGCCGCCGATTCTTGAACGTCTACGCTCTATGCCTGTGGAAGGTCTGCCTCCAAGTTCCATGAGCTTTCTCCCAACGAGGCACGCAGCCAAGGACGACAAAGGACGACTCTGGGAGTCGCCATCAGGGCGAGCGCTGCTTGAACGTCTGCGCTTCTCACCTCGGGCACCTCCGGAGGGATTCCCGGCGCCCCTCTTTGGCCCTCTTGGGGCTCTCTTGGGCCATTTTGGAGCCACCATGAAGCCTCAAGAGCCCATCGGAAGCGAACGGACGCGAAGACTAATAAATAACAACTAGCGCAGACGCCACATAATTCAGAAGGCTGAAGCGCTCTACTCTACTCTACCTTACGCTACACTACCCTACTCTACTCCTACTCTATTCTATTCTACTGTACTCTCCTGTCCTCTACTCTGCTCTACTCCACTCCACTCTACTCTATTCCACCCGGCTCTTCTGTCGCATCTATCATACTCTACTCTACTCCGCTCTACTCTGCCCTACTCTACCCTACCCTACCCTGACCTACTCTACTGTATTTCTGAAAAATACAATCTGCTCCTACTCTAATCTCCTCTCCTCTCCTCACCTCTGCTCTACTCTGTGTTACCTGACTCTACTCTACTATGCACCTACTGTACTCTGCTCTGTTTTACCCTACCCTGCACTACCCTAACCTACTCTACCACCGACCCTCGTCTACCATACTCTGCTCTACTCTATCCTACCTCACCTTACCCTTTCTTCCCTTCCCTACCCTACTCTAATATACTCTGCTCTACTCTACCCTGTTCTGCTCTACTTCGCTCTACTCTACCCTACTCATCTACACTTCTCTACTCCAATATGCTGCACTCTACTTTTGAGTTTCACGATTGTTGGACGACAATTGGGGCGCCATTTGAATAGCTACACGGGTCGGAGGAAACTGGAAAGCATGCGGATAGGAGGAAGCCATGCGGATAGGAAGCCGGCAGAAGAAGCCATGCCGGCATAGTTGGACGAATGTAGGGACCAAGTAGAGGGGGGAGACTCCTGAACCAGTCCTCTAGGGGTGGAGCTCGGACTCTTATAGGCACGCCTGTTTGGAGAACGCTGGTCCTTACGTTTTGGAGGGAACCTTAGAAGCTACCTCCAAGACTGCTCCAAGCACGGGGACGTACCGAAAACCTTGTCAACTGTTCGCAAGCCTCCCCGCCAAGGTCGGGGAGACGTAAGTCTCGGGTTCGAGGGACTCGGGTTGGCCTGACGGGGCCGCCAAGCAAATTAGCCTGGCGAAGAACCCAACCATATGCAGTTGTCAGTACCGCAGCTGTGGGTTTCATCTTCAGTGGAACTCCCCATAGGACTACGGGACGTGTGAGGGGTGTGCCGAGATGGGTGCCACTGGGGCTTTCGGTGAAGCTCCCTATGGGGACATGAAATGCGTGCGGGGCGTGCCGACATGGGTGGCGGAAGCGCATGTGAGGGCCGCCACTGGGGCCTCCAGTGGAGCTCCCTATGGGGCCCCGAAACATGCGGGGGGGGTGCCGGGATGGGTGGCGGAGACGCATGTAAGTGCCGCTACTGGGGCCTTCGGTGGAGCTCCCTATGGGGCCACGAAGCGTGTGGGGGGTGTACTGGGATGTTTGGCGGGGACGCATGTGAGCGCCGGCCGCCACTGGGGCCTTCGGTGCAGCTCCCTATGGGGCCACGAAACGTGTGAGTGGTGTGCCGACTTGGGTGCGGGTGACGCATGCGGGCGCGGCCACTGGGGCCTTCGGTGGAGCTCCCTATGGGGCCACGCAACGTGTGAGGGGTGTGCCGAATTGGGTGGGTGTGGGTGACGCATGTGAGCGCCGCCACTGGGGCCTCCGGTGGAGCTCCCTATGGGGCCACGAGGCGTGTGAGGGGTATGCCCTAACAAATTGGGTGTGTCGGGGCGCATGCGCCTGTTGAGCGCCGCCACTGGGGCCTTCGGTGAGCTCCCTATGGGGCCACTAAGCGCGTGAGGGGTGGTGCCGGATTTCGGTGGTGCGGGACGCATGCGGGCGGCAGCACTTGGAGCCTTCGGTGGAGCTCCCTATGGGGCCACGAAACGTGTGGTGGTTTGCCGAATTGGGTGGTTGCGGACGCATGCCGGCGCAGCACTTGGGCCTTCGTGGAGCTCCCTTGGGGCCACGATGCGTGTGAAGGGGTGTGTGCCAAAATGGGGTGTGCGTACGCAACTCGGGCGGCGCCACTGGGGCCTTCGGTGGAGCCCCCTTGGGGCCACGACGTGTGAGGGGGTGTGCCAAGGGTGTGCGGGACGCATGCGGGCGCAGAGCACTGGGGCCTTGGGTGAGCGCTCCCTATGGGGCCACGAAACGTGTGATGGGTGGCCGAATTGCGCGGCAGCACTGGAGCCTTCGGTGGAGCTCCCTATGGGGCCTCGAACCGTGTGAGGGGTGTGCCGAATTGGGTGGGTGTGGGTGACGCATGTGAGCGCCGCCACTGGGGCCTCCGTGAGCTCCCTATGGGGCCACGAAACGTGTGAGGGGTGTGCCGAATTGGGTGTGCGGGACGCATGTGGGCGGCAGCACTGGGGCCTTCGGTGGGGCTCCCTATGGGGCCACGAAACGTGTGAGGGGTGTGCCGAATTGGGTGTGCGGGACGCAGGCGGGCGGCAGCACTGGGGCCTTCGGTTGAGTTCCCTATGGGGCCACGAAACGTGTGAGGGGTGTGCCGAATTGGGTGTGCGGGACGCATGCGGGCGGCAGCACTGGGGCTTTCGGTGGGGCTCCCTATGGGGCCACGAAACGTGTGAGGGGTGTGCCGAATTGGGTGTGCGGGACGCATGCGGGCGGCAGCACTGGGGCCTTCGGTGGGGCTCCCTATGGGGCCACGAAACGTGTGAGGGGTGTGCCGAATTGGGTGTGCGGGACGCATGCGGGCGGCAGCACTGGGGCCTTCGGTGGGGCTCCCTATGGGGCCACGAAGCGGGTGAGGGGTGTGCCGAATTGGGTGTGCGGGACGCATGCGGGCGGCAGCACTGGGGCCTTCGGCGGAGCTCCCGTGGGGACACGAAGCGGGTGAGGGGTGTGCCGAAGTTGTTTGTGCGGGACGCATTCGGGCGGCAGCACTGGGTCCTTTCGGTGGAGCTCTCTATGGGGCCACGAACGTTGAGGGGTGTGCGAGTGGTGTGCGGACGCATTGCGCATGTGAGCGCCGCCACTGGGGCCTTCGGTGGAGCTCCCTATGGGGCCACGAAACGTGTGAGGGGTGTGCCGAATTGGGTGTGCGGGACGCATGCGGGCGGCAACACTGGGGCCTTCGGTGGAACTCCCTAAGAAACCACGAAACGTGTGAGGGGTGTGCCGAAATGGGGTGGTGGGAGGAGGGAGGGGGCAGCGGGAAAGGAAGGAAGGAACGCGGGGCGACGTCTCTTCAAAACGAGGACCCAACACCACAGGATGGTTGCGAGACCCACTTTGAAATGTGACGCGAACCCCCGCTGCAAAACTCCCACGAAAACTGGACCGTCAAAGTTCAAGACGGGCACGTCAAAACGCGTCGGCAAACCCAAATTGTGGCGAACTCGAGTCTGCCGTTTCCCCGACAGGCGTACCGCCGGTCCTCCTTGAGGTTAAGCACCTTGGCCCACAGCACGAACCTGTTCCGCACGCAGCTCAGCAGGAAGTGGACCACTTCGTCCTTGCAGAGCACCTCTCGGGGCGGCCGCAGGGGGTGGGGGAGCTGGCAAGGCTTCGGGTTGCGCGCGCGCGGCTCCCGCCCAGGCTGTCCCTGCTGGCCTCAACAGGCCGCCCCGAGTAGTTCTAGCTGGCCTCAACAGCCCCCCCGAATCGTCTGGGGCTCCTCCTCCTCCTCCTCCTCCTCCTCCTCCTCCTCCTCCGCCGCCGCCGCCGCCGCCGCCGCCGCCGCCGCCGCCTACGGCGGCGCCCGAAGGGCGCTCTGCGCTCCGGGGTGGAGGTGCGGAGACCGCCCCAGACTACTCCCGTGGCCTGTCGAGGTCAGCTGGGACTACCTGGGTGGGCCGCCTGTGGGCAAGCCGAAGCCTTCCCAGGGCAAGGCAGCGAATCCGCTGCACGTAGTTTTTTTTCCAACCCTCCTGCCTCCTTCCTTCCTCCCGCCTCCCTCCTGCCTCCTGCCTGCCTCCTCCTGTCTTACCTGCGGGGGGCTGCGATCTGTGAAACTGTCACTACTTTCGAGGCCTGCTGGGGGGCCCAGCACAGTGACGCCACGCGCGGACCCAAATTAGACCTCGCCATCCCTGGGGGGCTGCGATCTGTGAAACTGTCGCCACTTTCGAGGCCTGCTGGGGGGCCCAGCACAGTGGGTACACACGGCGGACTCAAATTGGACCTCGCCATCCCTGGGGGCTGCGATCTGTGAAACTGTCGCCACTTTCGAGGCCTGCTGGGGGGCCCAGCACAGTGACGCCACGCGCGGACCCAAATTAGACCTCGCCATCCCTGGGGGGCTGCGATCTGCGAAACGGTCGCCACTTTCGAGGGCTGCTGGTGGGTCCTGCGGGGTGAGGCACCGCGCGGACCTGAGCGGGACCTCGCCGCCCCTGGGGGGCTGCGATCTGCGAAACTGTCGCCACTTTCGA
>CAUYUJ010021384.1:0-32500 GCA_963575745.1 Prorocentrum cordatum
GGGGGGGGGGGTACGGCCGGTAACTTTTGGATATGCTAGATGTGCGTGCTCCACGCCATGGCGGTGGAAGGATTGGGGAAAGGATAGATGTTCTACAGCTTAAGGAAGGCCAGCGTGCAATTGCGCACGTGAGGCCTTGCGGCGCCATCCACCCATGCCGCGCGCTGGGCCGAGATCTGCCCGTCAGTGGGTGTCTCTCTCTTCAGCACCACCCGAACATACTTACACTGCATACTAGACGTGCGTCGGCCACGCAAAGGAGACGCGCACGCTCGGACATCTATAGTATAAGCTCCGCGCAGACGAATGTGGAGTCGGCTTTGCTTTCATTAGCCGAGGATGCCGGCGCAGATGGTTCCAAAGCTGCGCAACAGACGCAGCAGGAAGCCGTGACTGACCGCAGGAAGTCCACGTCCTCGCAGAATTTGCGCAGGTCCACTAGCACCGTGGCGAGAGAGAGAGAGAGAGAGAGCGCGGCGATGTGGAAATAGGTGGGGCAGGAAGGGGAGGAGGAACATTAAACGAGGGGAAAAAAGCAGGTGGATGAGGATGATGCGGAGGAGGAATGGGAAGACGAGGAGGAAGAGACGTGGGGGAGGGAGGACAGCAGCAGCAGCAGCGGCAGCAGCAGCAGCAACAGCAGCAGGGCGATGATTGTGGTGGGTGGTTAGGAGGAAGAGGAGAAGGGGATGAGGGAGGAGGAGGAGCAGGAGCAGGAGCAGGAGCACGAGGAGGAGGAGGAGGAGGAGGAGGAGGAGGAGGAGGAGGAGGGACGGCTCCCATTGTGGGCGTCTCGACTTCAGCGTCCACCTCTCCGGCTCCTCCTCGGTCCAACAGGCGATGAGGATTCGGAGTTGGAGGAAGAGGACGATGTTGGTGGTAATTGTGCAACAAGCGAGCGCGGCAGACATGCCTCCGTCCGCTCAGTTCGTTGATGGAGGGTGGGTCCTGTTCAAAGTGTGGTTCTCGCCCTACGCCGCGCGCATTCGTTTTAACAGTTGGCATAAGTTTCACACATGAGTTAGGGGTCTAAGGTGTCGCTGGTAGGGGTCGAAGGTGTCCACCCGAACAAAAATCAGCCTTCCTCCTCCCCCTCCCTCCTCCCTTCCTTCTTCCCTCATCAATCCTCCCTGCTGCCCATTGCTCCTCGGAGTCTTGGCCTCTCCTCATCCTTCACCTTCTCATCGGCCTCCTCCTCCTCCTCCTCCTCCTCCTCCTCCTCCTCCTCCTCTCCTCCTCCTCCCCCTGCTGTGCGCCTCCACCAGGATCTCCCAACCTCTCTTCCTTCCTCCCTCCCCCTCCTCCCTTTTACCCCTTCCCTCTTTTCCTCCTCCCTCCTCCCTCCCCTTTTTTTTTTTTCCCTTTTTTTTCCCCCCTTTTACTCCCCTCCCTCACTCCTACCCCTTCTTATCTCCCCTCCTCCCCCCCTCCCTCCCTTCCTGCCATTCCACCCGCCCACCCCCACCCCTCCCCGCCCTCTTTGCCCCCTCACTTCCCCCCTTACCCCCTGACCCTCCTTTCCAGCTTCCCCCTTTCCCGCACTCCCCTCCCCCCCCCCTCCCGACCCCTACCTGCCCTCCCTCCCCTCCTCCCTCCCCTCCCCTCCCCTCCCCTCCACCTCTCCCTCCCTCCCTCCTTCCCCTCCCTTCTCCCCCCCGCCTCCTGCCGCTGCTCGAGCCGCGGGCGTGGGGCGGGGGGGGGGCGGGGCTGGCGGCCGCGGCGCGCCGCGAGGTCTCCCTGCCATTGCAGGCGGGCGTGCGCACTTGGGGAAGGGGAGCAGTCAGTGGCGGAGTGGGGAGGCGCGAGGGGGGAGTCCTCCTCCTCCTCCTCCTACCTTCACCCTCCTCCTCATCGTCTTCCCCTCCTCACTCCTCCTCCTCTTTGCCTCCTGCCTCCTCCTCATTCATCATCATCATTCTCATCATCATCGTCTTCCTCTCCTCCCTCCTCCTCCTCCTTCTCCTCCCTCCTCGTCCTCGTCCTCCTCCTCCTTCTCCTCCTCTTCCTCCTCCTCCTCCTCCTGCTCCTCCTCCTCCTCCTCCTCCTCCTCCTCCCTCCTCTTTCTCCCATGGCGGGAGCGACGGAGGAGCGAGGGGGGGAGGGAGGCGGGAGCAAGGAGGGGAGGGGAGGGGGGAGGAGGGAGGAGCGAGGGAGGGGGGAGGAGGGAGGAGCGAGGGAGGGGGGAGGAGGGAGGAGCGAGGGAGGCGGGGAGGGAGGGGCGAGGGCAGAGGGAGCGAGGGACGAGCGAGGGAGGGGGGGGAGGAGGATGGGGAGCAAGGCGTGTAAGGGGGGGGGGAGGAGGGATGAGCAATGAGGGACCAGGGGGGAGGGGAGGAACGATAGGGGGAAGCGGGAGGGGGGGGGGTGAGGTAGGAGCGGGGGAGCGGCGGAGCCACGGGGGGGTGCGAGGGAGGAGGAAGGCAGGAGGGAAGGAGGGAGACGCGAGGGGGAGAGGGGGGGTGGAGAGCGAGGGAGGGGAGGGAGGGGAGGGGAGGAGGAGGGGGGGGGAGCGAGCGCGGGAGGGCGGCTGGCCGGCTGCTGTGGGCGTTCAGGAGGCGCGCGGCAGCGGCGCGCGGGGCCCGCTGCAGCGAGCAGAGGCGAGGAGGTGGCGAGGGAGTGAGGAGAGTGAGTTGGAGGGAGGCGGGGAGGAGAAAAGCCGCTCCGACCCCGAGGAGGGAGTGGCTTCTCTCCTCCCCGCTGCCTCACTCCCCCTCGCTCCCTCTCCCCATCACTCACTCTTCGCGGAGGGGCAGCGAAGAGGCAGCGGGAGGGGAGGCGGGGAGGACAAAACGAGGGGGAGGATGGCCAAGGGAGGAAACGCCACCCCGACCCCGACAGTGTTCGTTTGCTAAACGGCCCGGAGCGTTGATGGGCCGATTCTCCACCCCCTCTAACCATAGGGGGAGGAAGATGAGGAGGAGGATAATGAGGAGGAGGAGGAGGAAGAGGAGGAGGGGGATGAGGAGGACCTCCCCATCTTCCCCTCCTCCGTCCTACCCATGGTGGTTGTGGAGCATGCGCCCATCAGTGCACAAGTGTCCGACCGAAGAAGAGGGTGATGATGTCGGCGTCACCCCAACATGCTAATGCTATGTGCGCGTCGCCCCCACCCCCCCAGGGGCGACGCGCGCACCGAGAAATCTTGTAGTTTATGCGTTGTGGCGGGTGCTTTCTGGCCACGCCGCTCGGGGAACGATTTAGTACAAGATGAGTGTACTATATGTTCGGGTCGGATGCGCGCCTCCAAGAAGGACATATAGTAATAGTACGTCTCTATGCGTCCCATGATGAGCCATTCTATCACGTATTAGGCCAACCAGAGGTAATTCAGCACTCTTTCGGGTGGAGGCGCTCGCTTGGATCCAGCGCCAGAACAGTCGGAGACAGTTCACAGCAAGCTCTCATCATTGGCGCTCTCTCTTGCAAGGAGAGCCTCAGTCAACGTGATCCCTTCACTCTTGGCCGTCACTTTGGGGACCGACGTCCCAAACAACGGAGGTAACTCGAACAAGTCAGCAATGTTACGACTCCTACGGTGAACTTCTGGACGCTCGGCCCATACATGTTTGAACGAAGGCCAACCTGTCCCACAGCCACCGCAGGTCGTACCCGACTGGCGTCTGGTCTCCGACGTAACTGCGCCCAAAAAGTAGATGCACAAGAGCTCCTTGTCGGAGTCGGAAGGGGCTCTGGCCCACTTGGGCGGCGCAACAAAAACACGGGGTCGTCTTCGCCGACATTGGCGCGTAAGCTGCCCGCGTAAGATCGCGCGTAAACGCCCTCGCTTTCAGCGTAGCGTGCCGCGCCAGCGGCCCGCGCAAGCTGCGGCGCAAGGTCGCTGTGCCATCTCGCGTAAGGGCAGCTTTGTTTCGTCGCCCAGTTGGAGACGGTGTCACAGGAAGGCACGTGCACATCAACCTCATTCGGTAGCAAATCATGGGAGCCTCGTGTACCCTCTTAGTTCCGCCCCTAGCGGCGATTGGCGTCGAGCAGCGCTTAAGAGTGGATCAGATGGCGCCGTTTCAGCGTCGGCTAGCGCCGATGGGCGTCGATTTGGCGTCGACGAGCGTCGATTCGCAAGAGCCGACAAAGAGGGTATGGGAGGCTCCCATGAGTTGCCACCGATATCAGCCTCATCGATGTCATCTGTCGGAGGGACGCCAACAATTTACCAGCCTGGAATCTATCCCTATCCCTATGCTGGGCACCTCCTCATCACGATGCCAATCTTAGGGATTCCCTCATTTTTTGAGGGCGAATCCCTAAGATTGTCATCGCCTTTTGGCGTGTCAATCTTAGGGATAGGGATACGTTCGAGGCTGGTAATCAGAGCGTGGATTACCTGCCCCGCTTTCGCTTCCAGGCAAAACCAAGTCGTACCACGCGCCTCCTCGTCAAGCGGCCTGACCAGCACAGGCCGTAGTTTGGCATCGCTTGGTATCTCTTGGAAGCGAGGGCGGTCAAAAGCGAGGTAGGTTTGTTTGCCCCGTAGGTAAACAATACACCACCACCAGCCCTGGCCAGGTCCGCCCTGGGCCCTGGACCGGTGTGCCAACCTCCGGGCCTGGGCGGGGCTGGTGGTGGTGTACAGTCGGGGCGCTGAAGAAGGAACCCTCTTCGTTGGGGAGGGGCTCGGTGCTCCTTGATTCGGGCTGGAGGAAAGGGGGGGATTGGGAAAGGGGGGGTTACGAAATCTGCTGCATGCAGCTGGTTTCGGCCCCACCGAGGGGCCCATTCCTCGATACATAGTCGCCTCCGGCGCCGGGAGGCGCCGGGAACATCAGCTACGTGAGCTGATTCTCCCCCCCCCCCCTTTGCTATCCCCTCCCCCCCTTTCGCCCGACCCGGGGGGCGCTGAAGAAGGAACCCTCTTCGTTGGGGAGGGGCTCAGTGTTCCTTCATTGTTTCAAAGTAGGCCTCGGGTTTTCCTGAGGTTGCCCATAGGAAATCGAGGTTGAACTCACGGGAAAAAGGGGCCTCGTTCCTTATGTAGGGTTCCTTGGGTCAACGCCTCGACTGTATACGGTTTGGAGCTCTCCCACTCTGCATTTGGAGCATCCTGGATCGTCCTGCGAGAAAACCACGCACGAGACCGAGCAGACACACGGGGAATGGACGTCCGAGCGGTGGCCAGCCCGGCGTGGGTGATCGACCAAGCGCTCCCCACTGCAAGCACGCATGGGAGGCCCACCGTGCCTCCCGGGCCGTGGGCGCTGGCCCGCTGTGCTCTCCTGGGGCCGCCCTTCGAGGATGCTCGTCGACGCCTCGCCCTGGCCACGCGCCTGCTCTGACGCAGGAGCCACCCCAGACATCCTCGCGCCGTGAACCAAAAATCACGGCGGGAAGCTTTTCGCTATCTTCGGCCTCCAGGGGCCCTCGCCGGGCCTCGGGGACCGTCAAGGGACGGCTCAGGCTGGAACAGCCGGTCCCCGGGAAGGGGTCCAGGCTCCCGGGGGTCACGTCATGAAGAAATCACGACGTTGGGGGTCTGGGACACGCCCGCCTCCTCCTCCTCCTCCTCCTCCTCCTCCTCCTCCTCCTCCTCCTCCTCCTCACACGTGCGGTAGGCACGTGCGGTGCTGGCGCGCCAGCGGCGCCAGCGAAGGCGTGCCAGGGTGAGCGCTGCGACACGGCAGCGCCGAGGGGCAGGGCGACGCCGCTGGACCGGACGGAATCCGACCTCGAACGATCGGGCCGCGATATCGGTGCCAGGTCGAGCGGTCGACGCGGCGTCAGAAGCCCTCGGCGCGCGCAGCCGCCGCGCGAACCTGCGGCACGGGGACCACCAGTATAGACAGACCGGCTGTGGTCGGAGGCTTAGAGGTTGACACCAACACCGGTATCGGCGGTGTGCCTCCACCGAGGGAAGAAGCTCCCGATCTCGGTGATGGTGGTGATATTCTGGCCTCGAGGTGACCGAACTATTACCACCAGCACCGAAATCTGGGAGCATCATCCCCTTGTGTGGAGGCAGCCCCCTGTGTTGGTGTTGGTGCCCATGTCCAGTGCCTCCAGTGTGGGAGTGCGTGCGGGTTGTCGGGCCTCGGGGGCGGCTCCCGTTCGAGCGGGGGCCCCCAGCCGACGCCGCGCATCCGTCGCCGCCTGCCCCCCGCGGCTGCTTCGATCTCTCTTCGATGCCTGGGCCCTGGAGGCCTGGACGCCGCTCCCCCCGCGGGCCAGCTGAGCCGTCCTGCGCCGCTCTCCGACGGCCCTCGGGGCCCAGCGAGGGCCCCCCGGAGGCCGAACACGGCACGAAGCCGCCCTGCTCCAGTTTCTTTTGCGGCGTCGGATCTTTCGGGGTCCGCTCGCCCTTCTCCCCCTCCCTGGCTGCCCGGCGCGCGCAGGGATGGCGTCGACCGGGGACAGCTGGTTCCGGTCCTCTGGCAAGGCCGGCAGGAGCGGTCGGCGCGCAGCGCCGCGCCAGAGTAGGAGGCAGAGGAGTCAGGTCTTGCGCCCACCAGGAAACAAAACCGAAGCTCAGACAAAATATTTTTGCATTTTTTTGAGGGATGGGGAGGGGAGGGGAGGATGGGGAGGGGAGGGGAGGGGAGGGAGGGAAGGATGGGAGGGAGGATTGGGAAGTCAGAGCCCCGAATCATCCGGGGTAGCTCGGGTCAGGGCTCACTCGGGTTCGTCTTTCGGGAACCCAAGCCCGAGCTGCCCCGGACCCGAGTTACCCCGGATAACTCGGGCGTCCAGAGCCCCGAATCATCCGGGGTAGCTCGGGTCAGGGCTAACTCGGGTTCGTCTTTCGGGAATCCAAGCCGAGTTGCCCCGGACCCGAGTTACCCCGGATAACTCGGGCGTCCAGAGCCCCGAATCATCCGGGGTAGCTCGGGTCAGGGCTCACTCGGGTTCGTCTTTCGGGAACCCAAGCCCGAGCTGCCCCGGACCCGAGCTACCCCGGATAACTCGGGCGTCCAGAGCCCCGAATCATCCGGGGTAGCTCGGGTCAGGGCTAACTCGGGTTCGTCTTTCGGGAATCCAAGCCCGAGTTGCCCCGGACCCGAGTTACCCCGGATAACTCGGGCGTCCAGAGCCCCGAATCATCAGGGGTAACTCGGGTCAGGGCTAACTCGGGTTCGTATTTCGGGAATCCAAACCCGAGTTACCCCGGACCCGAGTTACCCCGGATAACTTGGGCGCCCAAGGAAGGGAGGGAGGGCAGGGAGGGGAGTGAGGGAGGATGGGGACCCAGAGATCCGGCGCTCCAACAAAAGTTGGAGCGGGCGGTTATGGGCTGCTTTCGGCCTCCAGGGGCCCTCGCTGAGCCTCGGGACCGTCAAAGAACGACTCGGGACTACAAACCGGCCCCAGGGAAGGGGACTTTGGGAGCCACACATAGGACATATTGGAGCAGCCGGAGGTTTGGGAAAGGGAGGGAGGGAGGGAAGGGAGGGAGGGAGGATGATGATCAGGGGAAAAAAACACACAGACACAATTAATCGTCGATTCCCCAGAAAATATGGGAAAATATGGGAAGTGGGGGGAAGACAACAACCCAGAAAAGATGGGAAATATGGGGAATCCTGTTATCTGTGTGTATTTATTTGTGTGTCCCAGGGCCCCTTCAGAGGAGGCTGGCCAGGAGGGAGAGGGTCGGAGCAGGCAGCCGGCGAGTGAAGGGGTTTCGGGGGTGATGGAAGAGGGGGTCAGGGGGCGGGAGGGAGGGTGAGAGGAAAGGAGAAGCTTGCGATAGAGGGTGGGAGGTAGGGAGGGTCAGGGGGAGAAGCTGGGGGCGAAGAGCAGGAGTCAGGGAGGGGGCGAAGAGCAGGCAGCTGGCGAGTGAAGGGGTTTTGGGGGTGAGGGAAGAGGGGGGGCACGGGGCGGGAGGGAGGGGAGAGGAAAGGAGAAGCTTGCGTTAAGTTGGGCCTGTCCCCTACAGGGGGATTTTCGATGAAAAATAAAACATACCCCAACAACAATCAAAAAATGGTCCAGAAATAGTCTGGGGGCTATTTTTGGATATTTTTGTTGGCCTTTCTGGGGTATTTTTGGAATATTTTTAATTTTTCGTCGAAAATCCCCCTGTAGGGGGACAGGCCCCACATAAAGCTTGCGATAGAGGGTGGGAGGTAGGGAGGGACGGAGTGGAGGTCTGAAGGGGGACGGTCAGGGGGAGAAGCTGGGGCCGAAGAGCAGGAGTCAGGGAGGGGGTGCCATGATTCAGAATGCGAGGAAGGGAGGGGGGCGGGAGGAAGGGGTGGAGCGGAGGTGTTGAAAGAGGGGCGGGGCGGGAGTTGGGGAGGAGTAGGACGGGAGGAGTGGGGATAGGGAAGGAGGAGGGATGGTGAAAATAGCGAGGGGATCAGGAAACGCGGGAAGAGGAGTACGGAGCGCCGCGCGAGGAGGAGACATGTATATATATATATATATATGTATATGGAATGACAGGGGTTACACATATAGTTACCATCGCCCCCGCCTGTGCGGATGTGAATGAGCGGGCGGCGGGGTCGTCGGCAGTCTGCGAGGCTCTGAAGAAGCCCGCCGCAGGCGTTTTTTGTTTGTTTGTTTGTTGTTTGTTTGGGTTTGTGTTAGAAATAGTTGTTTCCCTTCTCAAAACAAACAAATTATGCAACGAGCCCGCCGCAGGCGCCGAATTTTCGTCAAAGCAATGTGTGAGGGTCGCGGGGTGAGTCGCGGGTGGGTCGCGGGATGGGTCGCGGGGTGGGTCGCGGGGTGGGTCGCGGGGTGGGTCGCGGGCGGGTCGCGGGCGAGGACGACGACAACAACAACAACCCGCAACAACAACAACTAAGCAGACTCAGGGCGATGGAATCCCACTTAACCCACGCATGCAGGGACAATGGATGACCGTTTGGCTCCCTCACTCTGATATGTGCGCTGGCCGAAATTCGTCCGATCAAGAACACATTGAGACGCTGCATTCGGTGTTTTAGGAGAACGTGCCGATCTCGGTAAGATCTGGGGCCCCACAGGGTCCCAAACCCTCGTGTTCCCCCCCCTTCTCCCTTGCACAGCGCCGACGTCGAGAGTTTTTTGCCCGCACGCAGAACACACAAGGCACACACAAAACACACACACAAACCAAAACAAACAAACACACACTCACACACTTCCGCTTTCATTTTCACGTTCACATTCACATTCGCATTCACATCACGTTCACGTTCACCTTCATATTCACATTCACAGTCACTTCCACGTCCGCATTCGCATTCGCATTCACACTGACATTTGCATTCATTTGCACATTCACATTCACATTCACATTCGCACACTCACACTCACACACCCACTTCCACACCCACACCCACACCCACATCCAAACCCACGCCCACACGCCCACGGCCACACCCACATCCAAACCCAACCCCACGCCCACGCCCACGCCCACGCCCACGCACACGCACACACACACACACGCCCGCGCACACGCACGCGCAAACCACACGCCCGCCCACGCGCACACGCACACGCACACGTACAAGCACACGCACACGCACACGCACACGCACACCCACACGCACACGCAAGCGCACACCCACACCCACAGGCACACGCCCACGCCCGCGCACACGCACATGCACACGCACACGCACACGCACACGCACACGCACACGCATACGCACACGCGCACGCGCACGCGCACGCACACGCACACGCATACGCACACGCACACGCACACGCCCACGCCCGCGCCCACGCGCACGCATATGCACACGCACACGCACACGCACACGCACACGCACACCCACACGCACACGCGCACGCGCACGTGCGCACACGCGCACTCGCGCACAAGCGCAGAAGCACACAAGCGCACACGCGCATACGCGCACACGCGCACAAACGCCCACGCGCCCACGCGCACACGCGCACACTTGCACACTCGCGCACGCGCACATTTGCGCACTTGCACACGCGCACACGCGCACGCGTCTACACGCGCACGCGCATGCGCGCACATACACACATACACACATACACACATACACATACACACATACTCACATACTCACATACTCACATACTCACATACTCACATACTCACATACTCACATACACATGCACATGCACATGCACATGCACATACACATACACATACACATACACATACAGGTACACATTCACATACACATACACGTACACGTGCACATACACATGCTCATACACACATCCACATACACATACACACACGCATACACACAGAGCGAGAGCGCCAGAGAGAAAGAGAGATGGAGAGAGAGAGAGATGGAGAGAGAGAGAGAGAGAGAGTGAGAGAGAGAGAGAGACGGATGAGGAGTGGTGAGGGGAGGATCGGGAGGGGGGCAAGGACGGAGGACGAGGACGAGGAGGAGGACTATGTTTCGGACTATGTAATTCCGGACGGCCCCCGGGGGGTCCCCGAGGGGCCAGGCGACTCCCTGGCGCGGGACAACATCCGCCCCCTGGGCCTTCGGCTCCCGCGCCTTGGGGAGCCGGGGGCGCCGCTGCCCCAGGGGGTACCTTTCACGGGGGAGCGCGGCGCCCCTGCCCGCCAAGGGGTGTGGGATGGGCGCGTCCGGTCCCCCCACAACGCCTCAGCCGCGGGTCCGTGTGGCCGCGAGGGGGGCGGCCCCCTCCCACAGCACCATCTCCCACCCTGGGCTCCCCATGCGAAGGAAAGCGCGGAGGGGAGGGGCGGGGGGGAGGAGGCGACCATCCTCTGCGGCACCGTCGGGGCGCTAGCGTCCGCGCCCCGCGTGGCCGAGTTCGGCCGGAACTCGGCCACGCGCCGGGCGGGCGGCGGCGCCTTCCCCCCCGCGCGCCGGCACCCCAGCGGCCCCCCCCCGAGCCCCCAACGAGAACTTGCCAGGTGTTAGTGCAATGGAAAAATGGAGGAGGAGGAGGAGGACGACGACGACGACGATGACGACGAGGACGACTCGACGAGGACGACGACGACGACGACGACGACGACGACGACGACGACGACGACGACGACGACGACGACGACGACGACGACGACGACGACGACGACGACGACGACGACGACGGCGGCGGCGGCGGCGGCGGCGGCGGCGGCGGCGGCGGCGGCGGCGGCGGCGGACGAGAGAGAAGGGAGCGAGGACGAGGAGGACAAGGAGGGCGACGAGGAGGAAGGAGGACGAGGAGGGGGGCGACGAAAAGGAAAGATCATGATGATCTGAGAAAGTGTAAAGTATAAGTATGCATATGTGTAGTGTGTATATAAATGTGCGCGCATAAGTACGTATCCTTAGATGTGCCGGGTCGCATTTCGCATGAGATGTCCTCACAAAACTGGCTCCTTCTGGGGGTCAAGACTGCCGCAGGCGTCTTCGATATTACAAGCATCGCTCTCCACGCACCGGCATAGATGGAAGCACAAACATACACATGCAGAACGGGCGCGAGTCGAGGCGATGGGGGAGGAGGAGGAGGGTAACAACGGAAAGCGACCCAACTCCTCCAAGTTCCTCCCGTCCCTCCCTCCTCCCTCCCCCGCACTACCGCCCCTCCCTCCTCTCCCTCTCCCGTCCCCCCCTCCTCCCTCCTCCCCCCCCCGTCCCATCGCCTGGCGGCGGTGCAGGATGGGGGAGGGGAGGGCGAGAAAAGGGATGATGAGGAGCACGAGGACGAGGAGGAGCAGGAGCAGAATGAGGATGAGGAGGAAGAGGATGAGGCGGACGAGGATGATGAGGATGACGAGGAAGAGGATGAGGAATATGATGAGGAGGATGAGGGGGAGGAACGAGAAAGTGAGAGCGAGGAAGGGGAGGAGGAGGAGGAGGAGGAGGAGGAGGAGGAGGAGGAGGAGGGGGAGAGGAGGGGGGGAGGACTGAGGCGGAGGAAACGGATGAGGAGGATGATGAAGGAGGAAGAAAGGGAAACCCAACATACATCATTTTCGCACCCCAAACGGTAGCAAGGGGGATGGAGGAGGGCAAGGACAGATTTTGACGATAAGAAAGCGGGGACCATCCCCCCGCGATGTCGCGCGGTGCCCCGCGGTGTCCCGAGGTGTCCAGCTGGGTGCGCTATGCGATGCCATGACATGCTACGTATTATGGTATGCGATGCCATGCAATACTATGCGATGCCACCCTACGTGAAACAAATATGTCATGATATGACATGCTACGCGATACTATGCATCACTATACAATGCGACGCAATGCTCTGCTATATGATGCCACGCTATGGGCTATAGTTCTGATTGGTCCGCCCCCTCCCACCGCAACGTCTTTATCGCCCGCGGGGTGGTCGGACTCACCTGCAGTTCTGTCCAAACCACCGAAATGCTTTTAACCCCTCAGCCATTTTGGCTATGGAGGATTTCTGGGGCGATGTCGCCCCGACGACGCCCAGCAAGCCCCTGCGCCGCTCGGCGCTCGCTTTTTCGTCGGTGAAAAAGAAGCTGACACGGCGACCGTCGCCGCCCGGGCCATGCGGGGGCGACGGCGACAAGCGCCGCAAGTTGAGCGCCGAGCGGTTCCAGACGCTGCCCAAGGGGATGCAGAAGCTGCCCAGGACTGTTTTGTTTCTTATATTTGATAGCGTCGAGGGGAGCGATGGCGGAGGGGGTGGAGGGAGATAAGGCGAGAGATACACAGAGAGAGAAGGAGAGAGAGAGAGAGAGAGATAACAATAACGAGAAATAGCTAGAGAGAAAGAGAGATAAAGATAGAGAGAGAGAGAGGGTGAGGGAGAGGGGGAGGGAAATAGAGAGAGAGAGAGAGAGAGAGGGAGAGAGAGAGAGAGAGAGAGAGAGAGAGCGAGAGAGAGAGAGAGAGAGAGAGCGAGAGAGAGAGAGAGAGAGAGAGAGAGAGAGAGAGAGAGAGAGAGAGCGCGCGGGGCAAACAGACAGACGGAGGGAGGGAGGACAAGGATGAAGGCAGGGGCAACTCTCGCCCCTTCTGCTCCTCCTCCCTTGTCCTAATCCCTTCTTCTCCTCCTCCTCCTCCTCCTCCCCCTCCTCTTCCTTGTCCTCATCCTCGCATATCCTTCTACTTTTCCTTTTCCCATCACCCTCCATTCTCTCCACCCTCTGCCTCCATCCCCCCCTGCCTCTACCCTCCTTCCCGCTCCCTCCTTCATCCCTGCCTCCCTCTTCCTCCTCCTCCTCCTCCCTGCCTGCCCTCCCCCCTCCACCCCCGCAGGGCCGACCCCGACCGGGTGCACTTCGAGCGCTGCGCGCGCCGTTCGTCGTGCACGAGGTGCTTATGGGCTCGCAATAAACGGAAGGACCGCGTTTTGCTCGAAGGGGGGCGTCGTCGTCGTCGTCGTCGTCGTCGTCGTCGTCGTCGTCGTCGTCGTCGTCGTCCTTGTCGTCGTCGTCGTCGTCGTCGTCGTCGCCGTCGCGCGGAATCGACGGCTCGCGCGAACGAGCGGGGGCGGAGGAGGGGAGGAGGGGGAGGAGATCTCGGGGGCTCTGCAGGCCCTCTCGGTTTCATCTCTGGAGCCCGCGCGACGAGAGAGAAGGGAGCGAGGACGAGGAGGACAATTGACGAGGAGGGCGACGAGGAGGAAGGAGGACGAGGAGGGGGGCGACGAGAAGGACGAGGTCGATGTCGACGTCGTCGTCGTCGTCGTCGTCGTCGTCGTCGTCGTCGTCGTGGCCGTCGTCGTCGCCGTCGTCGCCGTCGTCGTCATCGTCTTCGTCGTCGTCGACGTCGTCGTCGACGTCGTCGTCGTCGTCGAGGTCCGGGCGCCCCGCATGCGGGGTGCCTTGCCCCGCTGCCCTCAGACGAGCAATCGAGAGGGAGGGAGAGGGGGGGCGGGGGAGGTGCGCGGCGGATGGGATAGAGGAAAGCTGCGAGAGCGAAGGACAAAACGAAAGAGAGATAGAGAGGGATAGAGTGGACGGGCAACTAATCGCCCCCAGTGGACATCGCGTTTCAAGCTGCCTGGTTCGACGCGATCATGGTTGGCCCCGCAACCGTGTATTTGGTCGCTTTGCGGCGCCGCGGCCCCCCGAGCGTTGGCCTCGTCGTCGTCGCCGTCGTCGGCGGCGGACGACCACGACGACGACGACGACGACGAAAGCCCCGCAGGAGGAAGAGGAGGAGCACTAGGATAAGCATGAGGGGGCATAATGGATATTGAAGTAGAGGCTGAGGAGGGCGAGGATGGCGAGCAAGAGCGGTTGGAGGAAATATGGAGAAGGTGGATGGGAATTGCGGAATCGGAGAACGAGAATATGGAGCAGGAAATAGAGGAGAAATAGGGCGGATATGGATAGGGGGATATGAGGATGAGGAGGAGCTGAAAGTAGCGCCATATGGGCGACAACTGCAACGCATATTGGCAGGCTCAGCGGGAGGAGGGGAAGAGGAATACGAGGTGGCGGGGTGGCCAGGATCGGCCAGCTCCTGATCCCCCTGATCCCTTCAAGTTCTCTGCCCCGTCCTCCTCCCCCCTCCTCCCCTCTCCTCCTCTTCTCCTCCTTCCCCCTCCTCCCCCTCCTCCTCCTCCCTCCTCCTCCCGCCTCCTCTCTCCTCCTCCTCGTCCTCGTCGTCGTGGTCGTCGTCGTCGTCGTCGTCGTCGTCATGGCCGTTGTCGTCGTCGCCGACGTCGTCGTCGGCGGCGGGCTGTGCTTGTCGTCGTGGTCGTCGTCGTCGTCGCGGCCTTCTTCGCCTGCGTCGGGGTCGTCGCCGTCGTCGTCGTCGGCGGTGGCGGCGGGCGGGTCTCCTGCTCCAGCGCGGACCGTTACGGTCGTCTTTGTCGTCGTCGCCGCTGTCGTCGCCGTCGCCGTCGCCGTTGCCGCCGCTGCCGCCGTCGCAATGGGCCCGCGTCGGTTGTCGCTGTCCAGGGGGGCTACTCGACCAGGAAATGCTGCTAAAATCCGTTGCCCGGCTCTGCTGGGCCCGCGGGCGTCTGGTGAGTTTCGCTTGGGTTGCGTGTGCTGCATGGAGGCGAGTATAGATCGCACGTGGGGCCGCGGAGAGAAGGTTGATATTGTGTCTGTGACTGACTTGAAGCAGCATGAGGAATCCAAAGTACATCAACGTGCTGTAGAGGCCATGCTGCTGAACCAACCAGAGCTGATCCACCCAGCTGGCGCTGCCCGCCGCCGCCGCGGGGAAGCCCGGGAGCGGGGTAGGTGGGGGGGCGAGTGAGATGCAGGATCAAAGCGAAAAGAGGATATATATATATATATATAGGGGGGGAAGAGACGACGAGAGGAAAGGGTTCAAGAGAAAAACGGAAAGGAGCAGAGGGCGGAGGGAGGAGGAATCAGGGCAGGGCTAAGAGAAACGAAGCATCCGATGATGAAACCTAACAGGCCCGAAGGGCCGGCGGATATCGGGCGGCGTGGCACCTCCTCGAAAGGAGGAGTTCAAACAAGTTCTCGAAGAGTTTAGGAAAGGCCGTGCAACGGGAGATGTCGGAGTGAGCAAGATCGGCCGCTCGAAGAAAATCCGCAACATGAAATATTGCTTGGCCGAGGGTGCGCGCGTGGTGATTAGAAGATTTCTCAAGACATGCACGTCCATATCGATAATGCAAGATGGTAGAAAAGCGGCCCTCGTGATTAGATATCGGGCCAGCGACAAGATGCTCAAAATCCGCTCTGGGGCGTTGGGTCAAATCTGCATCGGCAAAGAATTCATGGATCTCAGCTCCATCTCCGTCGCCCATGGCACCATGAAAGCCATCGAGAACTTCTGCACTGCCAACCTTCGACCTCCAGGATTCTGGGACTCGGGGGCACTTGGGTCTCTAGATGTCTCTGGGTCTGGTCTGGGCGCCTCGGGGTCTCTAGCGCCATGCGCTTTCCTGGAGCTCTCGCGCCGGTGCCATGTTTCGGGGAAGGGGGGCCCCGTCCAGAGGGTGGGGGGCCCTGTCCCAAGGAGTTCGGCATAATGATCATGAACGCCTTGAGGGAGATTTACTTGCGCACCTACGGCTGACGATAGACATGGTGTGCACTGATGCGGCGGCCGACGAGCGGCGCGCCATGAAAATGCTCAGATTCGGGGATGCGGCAGAGATGGAGATGCAGCTGCCGAACGTGAAGGCTCATAACCTTGACAAGTGCCACTCTTCTCGGAGGCGCGGGGCCAGGGCGTCGGCCAAATAAATATATGCCTCAAGACGTGTATCCGCAATCCCCGTTAAGAGGAGGTGGCGGCAGATCGAAGGGGGGGGAGGGCAGCAAGGGGGGGGGGGTCAGGAGGGGGAGGGAGCACGGGGAGGAGGAGATGATGGAGGAGAGGCAAAGTAGGCGGAGGGGGAAGTAAAAAGGGCGGAGGGGGAAGTAAAAGGGACGGAGGAAGGGGGATAAGTAAAAGTAGGCGGAGGGGGGAGTCCAATTAAGGGGAGGGGGCTCGCCTGATTTCCAAACGAAGTGCGTAACGATAACGTGGTTGTTGTTTCCAACTCCTGCCCTCCCGTCTCCTGCCCTGCCCTGCCGTCTTCTGCCCCCCGTCTTCCGCAGGCTAGTTCAGCGACTCTGGAAGGCCGACGACTTTCTCCAGGAGTGCTGGGATGCAATCGCGCTGGGGAAGACCAGCGTTGGCCAGCAGCTGCAGCACTCCGCCGTCTGGTCGGATCGCTTCGCCGACAATTGCAAGGAGCCGGGGGCGGGGCAGGGGGGGCGGCTCGGCGGCAGCCGCCACGATCGATGGCGCCGTCGTCTCAGCCTCGCGGCCGAGGCGCGCGAGTGAACACGGGGGGCGAGAAAGAGGTCTAGGAGGGGGGGAACCGCAAAACACGCACAGTTCGGGACTTCGGGGTTTGAGTTTTCCATGGCCCCCCTTGGGGCTCAGAGGCCCCCACGCCGTAAGACAAACAAAAAAACAACTCGGGGCAAGACGTCTCCCTCGAGTGGGTGCCTCTGGACCACCGGGGACCGAACAGCAACTTAAACGCTTTTCAATTTCAGAACGACAGCCTCGTCGACCCAGACATGTTTAGACGCGTGCCGACTGCTGCCTCAACATTTGTTTAAAACGCACAACGTCTCGTCGTGGGCCTCGATGGTGCGTTTCTTCCAGTCCATCGGGCATCTGCCTCCTCGGGGCCTCTCGCCGTCTTAGTTTCTCGTCATTCGACGGGCCCCGAGCGGGTCGCAACGATAACAAACATGTTACGTAGCCGTTTTGGCTCAAGCTGGCCATCTTTGATAAACCATGTCGGTCCACAAAAGGCTCCGTCGCTATGGGGGCTACGGCCAACACGATTACGACAGAGTCCCGCTGTGGATGGCGTACGTCTCCCACCACGGCACTGACGACGACTCCGGCGACGACTCCGACGACGACACATCCGAGCGCGGCTCCAACGACGACGATTCCAACAACCCAACCACGGGGACTACGGCGACGACGACTCCGGCGACGACGCCAAGCGCGGCCATTGGCAAAGCGGAGGAGGCCCTCATGAGCGACGAGCCACCAGGCGAGAAGGCGCTGGGCGGGGCGCCATGCGTAGAGGAGGCTCTCGCGAAGGAGCCGCTGGGCAAGGAGGCGCCGCTAGGCGACGTGCCATGCGTGGAGGCTCTCGCGAACGACGAGCCGCCCAAAGAGGGGGCGCTGCTGTGCGAGGCGCCGCCGTGCTTGGATGCCCTCCCGCCGTGGGAGGACGACGGGCCGCCCAGCGAGGAGGCGTCGGGAGAGGCGCCCCCCTGCGTGGAGCCGCCTGGCGAAGAGGCGTCGGGCGAGGCCCCCGCGGACGACGAGCCGCCCGGCGATGAGGCGCTGCTCGATGCGACGCCCCGCCCGGAGGCGTGGGGCAAGGACTCGTGGGGCTTTTCGCCGTGCAGCACCGTGTACTTGACGGCCAGCGACCGCGAGGACGGCGAGGGCGACAAGGACGTCGAGGACGACGAGGACGTCGTCATGATGGGCACCCCCCGCCTGCTGCCGATCAAGATGGAGCCAGAAGATGACGAGTTGCAAGAGGCTGCCGTCGCGGACGTCGTCGGCGCGGCCGAGTCGCAGGTGGGCGCCGACATGGACAGGGACTACGCTGCTGCTGCTGCTTCCCTTGCCGAGTCGCAGGCCGAGTCGCTGGAGGCCGCCGAGGCCTACGCTGCTGCTGCTTCCCCTCCGGCTCGCCCTGTGGAGCGAGGCATCGGCGACGACCGCTCTCCCATCTTCGGCAGCCTCCTGCCGATCAGGGGCGACGGCAGCACGGATAGAGATCGTGATAGCGACGGTGAGACGGCGACCGTCGACGACGACATGGAGGACAACTCAGTTGCCGACGGGGCCTCATTCCTCAGGGCATTGAGCCGCGGGGATTCGAATGGGTTGAGCCGCGGGGCTTAGCGCGGGTTTGAAAAACTCCTTTCCTTCTCCATCTCCCTTCGCAACTCCTCTACTTCACCTCATATTCTCCCCCTCCCCCCTCCTCTCGAGAGCTGCTCTTCCCCCTCCTTATCCATGGCCCCAGCCCCGGCCCTTTCGGATCTGTCCTCAGCCTTGTCCTTGCAGCCCGGGCGCCCCAACGGAAGACAGGGAGGGAGAGAGAGAGAGAGAGAGAGAGAGAGAGAGAGAGAGAGAGAGAGAGAGAGAGAGAGAGAGAGAGAGAGAGAGAGAGAGAGAGAGAGAGAGAGAGAGAGAGAGAGAGAGAGAGAGAGAGAGAGAGAGAGAGAGAGAGAGAGAGAGACGGAGGAGGATAAAGAGGAGGAGGAAGGAGGAAGGAGCAGGAGAGGTAAGGAGAGGGGAGGAAAAGGAGAGGGAAATAAGAAGGATGAAATATAATGATAGCCGAGGGGCGTAAACCATTCTTCCTCATCATTTCCCTCATGACGGGGGCGGCGATGGGTTGGGCACATATCGACAGTTCTAACGACGATAGTGGCAATAAAAGCAGCGATGATTACGATTGCGATTACGGCGATGATGACAATTACGGTGATGATGAAAATGACAACAATGATGATGAGGATGGAGGCGCGGGGCGAGAGCACGGGGCAAGGGGGTCGCGCGCCAACCCGAGGAGGCCGACGACACGGCGGTGGACGCGGGGCGCATCAAGAACATGCGGTCGGCCAAGCACCGCTTCGAGTCGGCCCAGAAGCCGATGGGTCGCGTTTTGATCTGGCTTGATGCCGTGATAGCTACTGCAATTTCTATTCTGGAGCCTGCGGCTGCCATCCGCATCGTCGCCGTCTGTCGGATGGCCACAGATGTGGCCGCGTCTCCCGGGAGCTGGCAAACCACGGAGCTAGGGACGACGAGGGGGAAGGCGAAGGAGGGGGAGGAGGGACGAGGGGGAGGGCGAGGGGGGGGAGGGGGAGGGTGAGGAGGGGAGTGCCGCCCGTTGCTCTCGGGCTTGCGTATATATCGGGAACGCAAGATGACCGACAAGCAAGGTCGTTGTGCCCATGCTTTCCTGACCTGGATCAACGAAGAGCGGGCGATCTCGGGGCAAATTTGCCTACCCCCCACCCCTGGGGGCACTCGGAGAGCCCTTTCATGTTCTGTGTGTGTTAAACGGGGAGGGGGTGCAAACGCCTGCAGTGACCTCGCACAAACCAATCCAGGAAGCTCCGAAATCAGATAGAGCACATAGAGAGCAAGAGCGTTCCGGGGAAGGGCATGGAGAGGGATAGTGGGATAAGGGGAGCAGCAAGGCAAGGAGCGCGCGTGCCCAGGTGCTCCAATGCGCCATGCTGGCGGACGCCGCCGACGAGCACATGACCCGCCTCAGGTACCATGACAGCGAGGAGTATGACACATCGATGTCACCAGCCAAATGCAAGCAGTTCTTCGACCGGATCAATTATTTAATGGCCTTCAGCGCATCCCGCCACCATGCCCGGGTTGTGGGTCTGACTCCTAAGGGATGCTTCTTGGGCTCTCTTCGGAACGCTCTAGGGTGCCTCTGAGGGCAAGTTGAGGGCTCCTCCCAGGGCCTCTTGGGGCTACCTGGGGCGGGGTGGGGCTCCTGGGCCTTCTTGGGTTTCTTGGGGGCTTCTGGGGGCCTCTTGGGGCTTCGTGGGGGCCTCTCGTGGCTGAGGGCTCGAACTTCTTCGCGCCTCGCGCATCCCCGCCAGCCCGTGGATAAGCCCGCGAGAGCTGACGGGGGAAGGGAAGACATGCAGTGAAACAAAGCGGGCAGCCAGGGCGTTAAAACCCGCTCCTCATTAATTTCTTCGATGAGCTCCACAAGGTAAAGGATAGAAGAGGGGCGCTGGGGGAGGGGGGCGAAGAAGAGGAGGTGGGCGACATTTGTTTTTGACTTTCGCTTTGGGGGAACAATCAAAGACAGAGGTGACATTTGAGTTTTGCTTATTGGGCCATCTTGGGGGTGCTCTTGGAGGCGTCTGGGGGCGTCTTGGAGGCTTCTCGCGCCATCTTGGGGCCGTGGGCGTCTTGAGACGATATTTCGGCAACTCGTGGCCCTCTTGGATGCGCCGCGAAGCCTCTTGAGCCCCCCCTCTTAAAGGGCCGACTCGGAGCCCTCTTGGGCCCAAGAGGATCGCGCGACAAGACGCGGGTGAACCCAACTGACCCGCGGCGCGCCCGGAGAGATTTGGCAATTTAGGGCCCAGACTCCCGTGGGAATCTTTACCCCAGAGGACTGAGGATGACAATAGCCTGCGGATGCGCCCACTCCGTGCAAGGGCACGGTGGCGGACATGTTCGTGGAGGAGTATTGTTATGAGTCCGGGTACACTCAACTTGCGCTCGAACATTTGCGTAAGCCGCGGAGCTTCTTCGTCGACGGAGTGCCGAAGACGCTCGGAGGGCCGCGCCGGGTGCCCGCGGCTATCAAGAAGAGGTGCATCGGCCGCATGACCAATTGGTGCCAGTTGGTTAGAATGGCTATTGATGCCGAGTTCCCGAAGTTCGAGCTGATCTACATGATGAATGTCTTCGACATCACTGGTGGCACCAGCGCAACCGTCAACTCCAGCGAGAAGCAGCAGGCGCGGCGCAATGACTTGGTGAAGTTCGCCAAAGCGCTCGAGCTGGATCCCGATACCTTCGTGGAGCAGTTCTTCGTGCACCTACCTTCTGCTATGAGCTATCAAAAGGCCCAGAACCTGACAAATCTAGCAGCGTGGCAACAGGTTGTTGTGTCGAATTCTAAGAAGAGCAACACGGCCAAGCCGATGGGCGTCCTGGTCAATGCCCTGAGCCGCTATGCTGCCTGGAGTGGCTCGACGTCCGGGGTCGAGCAGACGTTCGCCAAGCAGATGGGCAAAACCTCTGCTCAGAGGGGTTGTCTAGCAGATTCCCTGCTGGACGACGAGTTGATATTGCTGACCGCGGACGCGGACGACGACGACCAGGTCATGTTGGAAGCGCAGGAGAGCGCGATTTAAATGATGCTGGTGATGGCGATGACGGTGATGATGATGACGACGATGACGACGATGACGATGATGACGACGAGTGGTATGACTGGTTACGAGTGGGTGGAGGAGGGGCCAAGACATGGAGGAGGAATATGTAGCACCACGCAGTTGCCGATAAGATTGAGGGCTCGGGCGGGCGGAGGGCGGGCGAGGGCAAGGGATCCCCATCGCAGCCGCGAACCCAGGGACACTGCAAGGCCGTTCGGCCCTCTCAATCTGATGATTATCACGAGGGAGGGGGGTGGGCGGATACAATCAATGACAAGCGAATGAGGGGAAGGGGAGCTTCCCAAGCTGATGCAATTCGCCGCCATCTAGCTATCTCCCCGAAGACCGGATGGGCAATGCGGGGCCTAGGACAATATGGGGGAGAGAGAGGGAGACCGGACACTTTAGTGCAAGCGCCCCCTTCTCCAACGCGCCCTATCCTCTTCCCCTACTCCACCATCTCTTAGCGTTGGCATCCGCCTTGTCAATCCTCGTCCTCGCGCTCTTTTCGATTCGACCCTTCTCATCCTCCTCCATCTCCCCCTCCTTTTTTCTTTCTCTTTCACTATCATCGTAGTATTATTATCGTCGTCGTCGTCCTCATCCTCCTCCTCGTTGCCTCCTTTGCCCGTTCTGACCCCCCCTCTTCCCCTGCGCCGCGTTGGTGCCATCTGGCCAGGCCTGGGGGCAGTCGTCGCCCAAGTTGGCCTGCCGCGGCGGGCCGCCGAGAAATGGGAACATCTCCAGAAAATATGGTCGCTGTTTTACGGAGACGCGCGGACGGGGGACAGAGAGCCTCGCTGTGACACGAACTCGAAGAGAAAGGAGCGGAACGTTAAAACTGAGAAGCGCTTCATCGAGGGGAGACGGCAAGCCATTACGAATGGCTTGGCGGCCATCGGCGGGGCCCCCTCGACGGGCAATGTCCATCTCGAGACCTGGGCGCAGAAACATGACGAAGAGGCCAGGGTCTCGCCGTCATCCTTTGACTCTCCCCTAACTCCCCCTCCCCCTTCGCCCGCCCCCCAGCGTCACCTTGCCCCCCGAAAGGGATGGAGAAGAGGGAGGATGGCGGGGGAGAAAAGGTAGAAGGGCATGGGGCAGAGGAGCCGCCCACCCGAGAGGCCTCGTTCCAGAAAGACAAAGAGAACAGCAAACTATTGGATGCGATTCTAACTGGGACTATAGATATCGATCAAGTCGGGGCAGACTTAGCGAAGGAGCTGGTAGAGTTCTCGGATCACCAATCTCATCTCGACCATCAATATGCCTTGAATCAAGCAGCAAGGAGACGCAAGCGGGGGCGCCCGACCACTAGAGATATGACGGGCAAATCTGTATATCTCAGCGAGAGCCTGGCGCAAGACACCGTTTCCAAGTTGGGGCCCTTACTGGTGAGGAATGGTATGACTCGCTCTTACGACAGGCTCAAAGCCGATGTTATAGCTGTGTCGGACCTGTCCAATATCGGCCAAAGAAATACATGGGCAGCGTTCCTAGCTGGGCTCATGGTCTGCAGTGCTCTTGCGGTCGAGACTGGGGGCAAGAAGGGGCCCTGGATGCAGTGCAAATCGGTCCGGAGGTTGAGGAGGGCGGTATGGGCGTCGGACGAGTTCAAGACTAAGCACGCGGTGATTTGGAATATCATTTCAACCCTCACGCGAGCTGGAGTGGAGTCCAAGTGGCAATGGTTCGCCGACAAGGGGAATTTCTTGGAAAGTGCCCGCAACCGGAAGTCCCTGACCCACATCTGCTTCTTGGCGCTGAGCGAGAAGAACGAGCAGGAATGCCGCTGCTCCTCTCATGAATTTGCGCTACGTTTCGCATGCACCCTTGCACGTTGCAGGTCTACACGCGCAACAATGCACGCGCCACACATGCACGCACTTACCTTATTCATGTGGTGCTTCGCGCACAAAGTTCTGGCCGCCAGCCCCGCGCGCAATGAGGTCCAACACGATAGCCCCCCCTGTAATCACTTTGCATCGGCTGTTGACGGGGTCGGTGGGGCGTCGCCCAGCAGAGAGACGGCGGCGACGACGGCGACGACGACGCCGCCGCCGCCGCCGCCGACGACGACGACGACGACGACGACGACGACGACGATCCCCGTCATGCTAATTTGTTTCGCAGTGGCGCACCAGGGCACTGCATTTCTTTGTAATTTGCTGTGTTCCCCATCTGCTGAGCCCCCGCCACCCCGCGCTTCCCTGCCCGTTGCCTCTGCCACGCCAGGAGTACCGGCACATCGTCTACAAGCTGACGGTAGCCGAGGCCGAGCTTCTCTGGCGGGGCGAGATCGACGAGGGCTCCTCCGCCGTGGGCATCTGCGGATACTGAGGCACGGGAGGCCTTCAACGTGCGAAGGCAGCCTCAGTCGTGACAGTGACATTCGGGGATACACGCTCAGAGAAAAACATTTTGTTCTTGTTCGGGAATCCCATTTTGTTTTTAGCCATTGGAACACTGCCACCTGCATGGGGGGGGTCTGCATTTGCAAACTCCCCTCATTCAGTCCTGAGCGCCCGGAGCTGAATGAGGGGTGGTGGACGCGTCCTTGGGACGCGACAGTGTTCTTGCACCGGCACTCCCTGTGCAGGAACAAGATCGCGTGACGCGATCGAGATTCGAGGGCCCATTCAGGCCTGAGCGCCCGGGACTGAATGAGGCGCGTATGCAAATGCACGCCCCCCCCATTCAGGATGCGTCAATCTAGCCGACGCTGAAAAAATGGAGTTCCCCTCGAAGGTTTCCCCCCTGCGAGGCGGAGTGTCCTGGTGCGTCGACGTCGGCGTCGTCGTCGTCGTCAGGGCTTCCGAAGGGCCGATGCAGTGCTATGCCATGCAAGCATGTGCGACAGTACGATTGCAAGCATATTGCACCCATGCCAATCCCCCTCGGGCGATTTCTTCAGAGGCTGTCCTGTCAGAGAGAACGGGCGGTGCGCAAGGGTCCGAGGGGCCTCGGACTCGCGTCGCGCTCGTCGGGGTGATCGATGCGGCTGCCTCCGGCGGTCAGGGGCGGGCTCGCTCATCTCCCCATTCACCCTTCATCCTTCGCCCTTCCCCCTCCCACCGTGGCCGCTGCCATCCCAAGAGCTATTATAGCTTTGGTGTTACGATCCACGCACGCGAGACTGACGTCTGGCGCAGCAATGGCGCCCGCCGCAGCAGGGGCAGGAGGCAAGCCCGGCAAGGCTGCGATATGAATCCATAACTCTTCGGGACCTCTGATAGACATCCCCCATGCCCAATGTTGGTCGGGGCCGATTGTCGTCTCCGCCCGCTCCGGGTATCTCTCGAGGGTCCGATGATTCGATTCTGGGCCAGAAGCGTTTCGGGAATGCACCTGGGCCAAGTTCAGGAGCTCGTGGGACACTTGGGGGGCCCTGTGCTGCCCTCTCTGGGAGTCCCCAAGGCTGGCAAAGTGGCCAAGGCCAAACCGAAGGCCGGGCAGCAGCAGCAGCAGCAGCAGCAGCAGGCTCATCAGGTCATCGAGGATGCGCGCGCGTCGCAGCGCGTCTCCGAGGATGACCCCCAGAAGGTGACCGAGATGAACGCCAATGCTTACGTCGAGATTGAGGAGTGCATCAAACTCATTAAGGAGTACGTGCCCTGGGCTGGCATCGAGAACACCGATGCGCTCGAAATCAGGGTGACCGAGCAGGATGGCCCGCCGTCTGGGTCGCAGGCAGGATGATCGAATGTGAGCCCGTCACGGCCCTACTGATGGCACCCCTAGCTTTAAGCCGTAACTCAAACAAAATCATAGCATGGGATAGCATCATGATACCGTCGGATAGGATAGTAACGGCCAGACAAAGGCATCGCATAGGATAGCATAGATATAACCCTTGACCCAAACAACATCATATCATATGATAGCAAGGGTATTTGATATATGCATGCCGCAGCAAATGATAGCAACGACCTGGGCCCCGCTCCCAGGACGCGAGACTGTTGAGGGGTCCACATGCTAAAGCTTGATACTGAAAGACTGACATCAAATCAACACCTTCCCCCCTCCACCTCGGAGGGGGGAGGGGGACGGAGGGAGGATATGAGGGCCGGGATGCGCGAGAACGGTGCATGGTGCCTTGCCCCAGGCACCGTACGACGAGGATCAGTGCATGACCGCCCTGAAAGAGACGGCCCGCTACTTGTGCGCTAACAACCTGCTCTCCGTCAACCATTCGCTGTCGACCACCCGCGGCGTTGCCTTCAATGTGAGAAACATCGATCGCTTGGTTGAGTTCCACTTCAGCACTCCGGCGCCGCCGCCCCACCCGATGGTCTGCGCTGTCCAGAAGGACCAGAGCCCCAAGCCGTTATGGGGCAGGGTCGCGTGCATCACCCCCTTCGAGATTCGGCTGGCAATGCTGAAGGCAATCGCTCGCGACATCACCGAGAACAAGGACGAAGAAATCATGAATCAATGGAAACAGATCATCCTGAGCTGCCCGTTCCAGTACGTCATCCTGGAATCGGACGACGAGATTTGGAGGGCAGGCCGACAGATTCGTTACAACCTCGCCCAGGACAGCGCCGCCATGAAGCTCACGGCGCTCCAGGATCCCGCAGGGGGAGGGGGGTAACGCGACTCTCCACGAAAACTCACCAAACGGTACACGTGAAATGCTTTATAAAGCAACACGCATGAGCAACGACGAATGGAAAACGATACAGGTGCCGACCGAAACTGCACATCAGACGCAACGACCTCCTCGGGGCCCTTGGAACACTTCTGACAATGCGACGCTATTGCGGCGCGCCCGGGGAGCGCTTCGCATTACGTTGCCCATTAATCCCTGTGCACCTTTCCCCCTGATCCATGGGCTCGTTGATGTTTTCGTTTCCTTGCCCTCCTCTCCCCTGCCCCCCTTCTTTTTCATCCTTCCGACGGCGGATTCGACCCTGCGAGCTCAGCCCCCCTCCCCCTACCCAGAAGGAGCTCTGCGAGCTCCTCGCTTTCAAGCGTCGCAAGGAGAAGACGGTGGGGCCGATGACCAACGCTCAACTGGCAACTGCTTTCCGGGAGGGCGTGCAGCAGTCGGACGACGCAGAGACCATCTCGGACACTTACGTCCAGATGGCCAACCTCGTGGACAAACGCATCATGAACCTCCCCGACGTCGTGGCCCTGGTCTTTGAGCTCGATGCGAAGTTCGGCCAAACGAACCCCATCAATGCGTTGACCAAGATATACAACATAGCCTTGAAGGCAAAAGATGATGAGAAAGTGTTTTGGGCAGTCGCAACGATCCACGACGCCTGGATGAGCGGGGCCATGCACGGCGAGACGCTGTCCTTGAGGTACATCCAGGGCACGGGGCCCCAGTCTGGTGGGAAGGGCTTCATCGACCTTACGAACCAGAAGCTGGAGCTGAAGAATTATATCATCTCGGAGTTCATCGATTCCTACACGCAGTGGGGGCCCCAAATTCGGCAGAAAATGCGCTCGGTGTTGACCTCGCACAAGGCCTACCGCCAAGCCTGTGGATTCACTGACGGCGACGGCGACATCACCTTCCGGGGGACTTGGCCTGGGTCCGCGGAGAACGCGTTCCAGCTCTGCGAGGCGGGGCAGCAACGTGAGAACAAGAGTGGGGGTGTTGAGGGCCTCCTCCCCCTCCTCCTCCTCCTCCTCCTCCTCCTCCTCCTCCTCCTCCTCGTCATCCTCATCATCCTTCCCCTTCTTCCTTGCCCCGCCCCGCGGCTGGCGCGCTCGGCCTGCGTCGTCGCCGCTGCCGGCCATCCTAGGATGGGGCGGGGCGCGGGCGGCACGACGAATTCTTCGCGTATCGCAAGCACTTGAAACAGTCTTGTGGCCCTCTTGAGGCCTCTTGGAGACATGATGGAGGTCATGTTCAGAGATCTTGCGCGATCTTGAGCCATCTTGGAGGCCCTCTTGGAGTTCAGAGACCCTCCTGGAGCCATCTCGGGCCATCTTGGACGCCTTGACTGCTTGCGGATCCCCCCTAAAAATAACTTGGCAGCGCATGTGTAAATCCAGTCTTCGGCGGAGCTCCCTATGGGTGGAGCTCCCTATGAAAGTGTGGGGGGTGTGTCGAAACGGGTGAGGGGTGTGCCGACATGGGTGTGGGGGCGGCATGTGAACCCTGCCACTGGGGCCTTCGGTGCAGCGCCCTATGGGGCCACGAAACGTGAAGGGTGTGCCGAAATGGGTGTGGGGGCGGCATCCGAGGTCCAGCACTGGGGAATTCGGTGGAGCCCCGTGTATGGCCACGAAACGTGTGAGGGGGTACGACGAGATCGATGATGATGATGATGATGATGATGATGATGATGATGATGATGATTGTGAAGATGACGATGGTGATGATGACGGTCATGATGACCACGCCGATGAATATGAATATGAATCTGATAATGATGATGGGGATGATGGTGATGACGATGGTGAAGATGAAGATGAATATGACGATGATGATGATCATGACCATGATGCTGATGAGCATGACGACGATGGTGGGATGAGGGAGGATGGGGAGGAGGAAGGAGAGGGCGGAGAGGAGAGGAACGCGTGGCGCTGTCCCTTCAAAACGAGGACCCAACACCACAGGATGGGAATAATAACTGGGAGGGGAGGGGGTTATCCTTCCCCGAAAGGAAAAGTTTTTTTGGGGGGGGAAGCGGGCGGCGGGCAACTCTGGTAATTCGTTGAGGTAGATGACATAGAAACAAGTAGTCAACGGAGGGAGGGGCCCGGGGCTAGGCAAGGGGGCGGGCGGGCCCCGCCAGGCGATACTGTTCAAGGACAACTACGACGCGGTCATCAAGGGATGCATCCGCAACCGTAAGAACGCTGCTGAGACATTCCAATCCACGGGCATCGTGGAGTTCGTCAATGAAATCAACGAGGAGTACGAGGAGGAGGGTAAGCACTTGCCTCAGGCTGGGGCCGCCCCCAGCAGCACCGTCGGCGACCCCGGCAACGGCAGCGGCGAGATGGGCGCTGCCCCCGCCCAGCAAGCTTTCGGAGCCTCCGTCGTCGAGGAGAAGTTCACGGAGCTCGCCAAGGATGCTGACGATGACGATGTCAAGAAGCTCAACCACTACCGCCAATACGCGAAGACGCTCCTCAAGACGCACTGCAAGTTCATCGTGGAGCCGTCCAGCGAGAACGAACTGAGCAAGATGATCGCTGCGTCCACGGCTGGCCAGATGAGGGGTGACGCCAGCAGGGGTCAGTACGTCGGCATCGTCTACGACGTCAGGACTTCTGGAGAGACGATCACTTGCCCAAATCATCGCATCCCCAGTTTCCGCCAGCCGCACCACAAGAAGCTTATCAGCGGCATGGTTCGTTCTAGGGGCCTGGCGGGGCTCCACGAAGGGGACGTGTACCTGAATTTCGACGGCGGGAAGCACGGGAACGCCACCCCCATGATTAACAACTTCGCTGACGATGACGGGAAGATGGCGAAGGAGTGTTTCGACGTGTTCATCTGCTACGCGGAGTCTAGCATCGTCGAGCGGTACCGCAAGCAGACCGCAGGTGCGGTCCAACAGGAGGACCAGATGCATTGCGTCAGCCGTTACGCCCTGAACCTCAACGGCCGCGCGAGGAAGCACTACCAGGGGACGAACCGCGGGACATTCCTGGGCTACGTGAGCCTGCAGTCCTACAAGGACGCCGAGTTCTGGAAGCTCCCGTCCAAGGACAAGAAAGCGATCTTCGGGAAGGACAACCGCATTGCGGTCGGCGGAGTTTCGCCCCCTGGCTACGAGTGGCAGGAGGACGCCTGGGGAGAATCGGGGCCGGAAGACGAATAGGACACGCACATTTATATATATATATATATACACACATGGAGTAAGTCAGGGGGGATACGCTCGCACACGCAATCGTGAATGTAGGGACATATGTAGAAAGTCACGCGCCCACATTTATATCCATGTACCAATGATGTGTATATGTATGTGGGCATGTATGTACAGATAGAGAAAGAAAGCGAGTGAGGTCCCCATTCTTCCTCCTCCACCCCCGACGTATCCGAAAACGTTAAAGCAATTGCTGCAGCGTGCGGGGGTCCTGGTCGAGTAGCCCGTAGCCCCGGGCGTCGCTGCCGTCGTCTGCGGGGCGGGGGGCAGAGGCAAGGTCAATCCTCCTCCAATCCTCCTCTTTATCCCTCTCCTGTCCTGGTCCCGTCCGACGAAACTCCGTCCCACTTTGCAAGGGCATCTTCAAGCAATTTCCATTGCGCATTTCGGACTTCTCCTCTCGATTTACGCCCGCTCTTCAGACGACCCCGCTAGCCAGGATAATTTTCTCCTCCAGACGACCCCGCTAGCCAGGATATTCAACCCGTGTTCTTCCACGCGACCCCGCCGGCTCTCGCGGAGGAGCTGCTGCGCTCTCACGACCTCAGGGCGTGCATCGAGCTGACGGGCCCCAATGGGAACTGGGCTATGGCGTGCGTCAGCGCGCGGAAGCCCTACCTGGGCGTTTGCTTTACGCAGGCTCACGTGGACGCGATCAACGTACGGATGGAGGAGCATTGGATGGGGGGAGGATGAGGACAACGATTGAAGGAGAGATCCCCCTCGTCGTCGTCGTCGTCGTCGTCGTCGTCGTCGTCGTCGTCGTCGTCGTCGTCGTCGTCGCGAGGGGGGGTGCCTCCGAGGACCTCATCTTCAGATCCATGAGCAAGGAGGGGCACCCCTTGTACCAGGCTGGGCTGGCCGAGCTCTTGGGCAAACTCAAGGAGAAGGACGACGCCGAAGAAGATGCTGGCGGCGATGATGGCATGGGAGGAGATGACAATGATGACACGCCTGCGAAAGGGGGGAAGCGCAAGAAGGCCGCGGAGACAGGCAGGAAGGGCAAGAAGAGCAAGACCGAGCAGGGGGGCAACGACGCGAAGGCGAAGCTCATCGAGGAGCTGAAGAAGAAGGCCGCGCAGTCTGGCAAGTCGAAGGGGGTGAAGAAGCCCAATGCCGCCGACGAGGATCCTGAGGGCGAGGATGAGGAGGACGAGGATTCGGGCCAGGACGCCTGAGGGAACGCCCTGAGGGTCGCCTACTACTGCGACGAGCCTGCCAACAGCGCCGCCTACTACTGCGACGAGCCTGTACTACATACAGCACCATGGGTATTGTGAGCAATCCTGAGCTGAACTACTAGGCTGACGTCGCGTGCGACGCGTGCATCATCTAGGCTCGGGCGGGCCACGGCGCCGCGAAGGAGGATCAGGAGGAGGAGGAGGAGGAGACAGATGATGATGAGGCCGACGACGACGACGACGACGACGACGACGACGACGAGCCTGGGCCCTCTGGCGCTGCGGTCGCCCCCCGCTCAGGTGGGTGGGGACGGCAGCCCCCGAGGGCGCCAGGGCCCCATCGGCGCCCTCGGGAATGGCGCTGTTTTCGTCCTTCCCCTCGCCGAGGGACGGCAGCCCCGGGGGCGCCGGGAGGAGCAGGAGGATGAGGATGAGGATGAAGACGAGGATGAAGATGGGGATGAGGATGAGGATGAGGAGGAGGAGGAGGATGAGGAGATTTCAAGACCCGCGGCCTTGCCGCGGCTCGCGCCACGGGCGCGCGCGCACTTTCAGATCGTGAAACGTTTCGAGTGTCTCGATGACAATCGCTCCGGATCGAGACCAGAGCGAGATCGTAGTGCGCGCCACTCGTTTCCGAGGGAAGAAAGCAATGAGCCGGCGGCGGAGAGGGCCAGCCGGGGCCTCGCTGCTGACGTCGACGTCGTCGTTCGCCGATGCCGTCACCTCCGGCGGCGACGAGCCCCCCTCCACTGCCATCCCCGCCCCGAGGCTCTCTCTCCCTCTTCCCTTCTCTCCTCCCCCTTTTCCCCCCTCTCCCCTTCTTCCCCTCCACCTTCATCCCTCCTTTCTCCCCCTCCTCGCCCGTCCCTCTCCCCCCCCTTGCATCTACTGTGGCCCACCCCACCACCGTGATTGGGTTGTGGGTCAACCCCTCTGGGATGCGTCTTTGGGTCTCTTCGGAGCGCACCCGCAGGCCTCTGAGCTTCTTGGTGGGGCCTCTGGCTTCTGTGGGGGCCTCCTGAGGCTTCCTGTGGGCTTCTCGTCGTGGCTGAGGGCTCAAAATGCTCGTTCGTTTCCCCCGACTGGGCCCCTCTTCTTGGAAGCTTCTTGAGCCGTCTTGAGGCGAACGCTAGCGTCTTTCAAAGTTCAAAGAAAGCGAATGACCGCCTGGGGCGCCACTATATCAGTTTTGTGGACCCTGCTGCGCTACTTTCTTCAGCACTGGTGGAGAGATCTGCCTCGGGCACCTGGGGAAAAAACAACAAGCCTTCACTGCTGGAGGGGCGAGAGTGGGGAAACAGACGGAGGTGAGGGTTGGGAGTGAGGGGCGGTGAAGGCGCGAGGGACGGGAGTGGGAGTGATAGGAGTGGCATGGAAACAGGGAGCGTAAGGGGAGGGTCACGCGAAGCCTCTCTCGGGTCACAGATCTCTGGCCCCTCTTGGAGCCCTTTTCGGGGCCCTCTTGGAGCCTCTTGAATTGGCGCGCTCTCGGGGCCTGTTTGGACACTTCCTAGAGCCCTCGGAAGGGCCCGAGAGAGCTAGCCCCAAGACGGCCCCATTCTCGCGTGACCGACCCTTTGGACCTCTCGGAGCCCTGCCCGTTGTCCAAGATTTTTCGCGGCTTCCGCCACCTCAGCCAGAGCTCGACTCGACTCCGGGAAACGGCGGCGCTGACGCCCTCCCAAAAAACGGCGACGGCCGAGGCAGAGTGAATTGCGAAGAAGTCTGGAGCGGTAGCCTTGCATCAAAACCAAGGGCGGAGGAGGAAGATTACCGAGGAGGAGGGATGTCTCATGTCTCATCTGGGCGTTCACGCGCCGAGGTTGGTTGCAACGCCCACTTGCACTTACACTCCATATTGCGTTCCTCTCCGTTCCGAAAACAGTGCTTGCACCAGAGCGGGCTGGCGCAGCTTCGCGTGCCCGCGCGAACTCATGAATAACTGATTGGGGTTTGTGTTGCCGCGAGCCCGACAGGGGCGTGGACCAGGGGCCGTTTCTGATTCAAGGTCGCAGGCTTAAAAAGCTTCGCGCGGGCGGGCACCGCCATTGGCCTGCCAGCGATGGACGACTTTGGCTTCGATAAGGTGCTGGGCAAGAAAGCCGCCAAGACCGAGGCCAAGTCCCGGAGGCTCGGAGTCCAGAAACAAATCGTGAAAAAGAAGCCAGCAACCAAACCTACCGAGTTTTTGGGCACGAAGA
>CAUYUJ010021384.1:35000-60000 GCA_963575745.1 Prorocentrum cordatum
TGCCGCCGTCGCGCCGCCGCCGCCGTCGCCGCCGTCGTCGTCGTCGTCGTCGCCGTCGTCGTCGTCGGAGGGGGGAGGACGAGGACGAGGAGGAAGGTGAGGGCGATGCCGAGGAGGCAGCCATCGTCGTCCGGGACGACAGCTCTACGCCCCTACCATCCGTGGCCAGGTCCGAGGGCGAGAGATTGGACCCGGGACCCGTCGTCGTCGTCGTCGTCGTCGTCGTCGTCGTCGTCGTCGTCGTCGAGGTTTACTGGAAAACCGAGGCTTGCTTTTTGGTTAGTCGGCTAATCCCGCTTCAACTTGAAAGGATGGGGCAGCATTGGGCGTGAAGCGCTAAGTAAAGCACTCCTCGGCTGCCGAGGGCCAGGCCGGAAGCGGATATCATCACTACGATATTGCATCTTCTTTTTCATGGCCAGTTTCTCAGCGACCTTCTTCTTTATATGGGCATCCTTTGGGTTCGAACGCCGGAGTTGTCCTCTCCACCTCGCCTCCTGCAGCGGCCTCCTCCACTTCTCCTCCATCCCATCGTCCTTACCCCTTCGAGGCAGGCATTAGGGAACCGAGGAGATGGGGGGAGGGCCGATGCGGGGGGCGAGGTGAAAAGGACAACTCACTTGTATCCGTCAACGCCCCGGATGGGTCTTCCATCGACCATAGCTGGACTTTGCACCGCGCTCTTCGATCAATGGCTTCCAAGTTCACCTCCATCTCCTCTTCCTCATCTTCTTCCTCATCATCTTCCTCCTCCTCACTTTCCTCCTGCTCGAAGGGGTCCTCTTCTTTCTCGTCGGTGTCCTCGTCCGCCTCCTCCTCCTCGTCCTCGTCCTCATCGACCTTCACATTGACCTCGTCGGGGATCGGGCCAGCCGAGGGAATGATATGGCAATTATGACGGTAGAGGGTGGAGGGTTCGCCCCGTTTCCATCGTTCCTTATTCCCTCCGTCGTCACTTCCTCCTCCCCCCTCCGCCGATAGAGACTCGGCCTCCTCCTCCTCCTCATCCTGCTTCTGCTCATGCTCCTCCTTGTCCCCGTGCTCCTCCTCGTCCCTTTTCTCGCCCTCCCCCCCCCCGTCCCTGAGCGATTGCGCCTCCTCATCCCCCTCGCCCTCTTCCCGTTTCTCCATCCCCTTGCCCTCCCTCACCTACGCAATATGAACGCTACTCTCCTTCTCTCACCCCAGGGAACCTTTGCAACCGAACTGTAGGGCGAGTTGCGCGCGCGAGATTAATATTTCGCGCGCGCAACGGGCTCTAACACTTTAGCGACCTTAACTTTTTGATTAATTGTCATCTCAAAGAGGAAATGGGAACGGTTCAACAAGCGATGGCGCTTAGCGCTGGAGGCTTTGCAAAGTACGGTGTGACAAAATCGCACGCCATGCTGTGCTATGCTATGCTAGGCCGCCCTCGCATTTAAATGTCACGCGGTCCCGAGGACAGCAGTGGCGACGAGGAGCTGCAACAGGCCATGTTGCTGTCACAGACTTCACTCCGAACTCGTACGTGGCGGTACAATACCGCCCGTGCCAATCCCCCTCATATGCGACTCATCAAAAATGGCGCGATCCCACACACACTCAAAAGAAGATGTCAGATGTGGCGCGAGTGTTCCCCTCCCCCACTTAATTATTAGCCATACCACGACATAACATAACATAGCATAACATTCCATATCATAGCATAGCATATCATAGCATACCATAGCACAACATAGCATAGCATAACATATCCATATCTTTAACATATCCATGTCATAACATAACATACCGTAGCACACCCCAGTGCCATCGGACACCACGGGGCACCGCGGGACACCATGTGACACCATGGGGCACCACGGGGACCCTCCTCCATTTTTCCATTGCACTAACACCTGGCAAGAGAAGAGGGGAGGTGGGGGTGGGCGGCCCTCCCCTGGGGCCCGCTGCCCCGTCAGCGCTCCCGTCCGCGCCCCGCGTGGCCGAGTTCGGCCGGAACTCGTCCACGCGCCGCGCGGGCGGTGGCGCCCTCCCGCCAGCGCGCCGGCCCCCCAACGGCCATCCCCCCGAGCCCCCCGCGAAAAGAACCAGGGAGGGGGAGGAGGGGAGAGGGCGACCAGCCACTGGGGCCCGCGGCACCGTCAGCGCCCCCGTCCGCGCCTCACGTGGCCGAGTTTGGCCGGAACTCGGCCACGCGCCGCGCGGGCATGGCGCCCTCCCCCCAGCGCGCCGGCCCCCCAGCGGCCCCCAGACGCGGGGCAGCCAGGCCACGCGCCGCCGGGGTCAGCCGTGACCCCCGCGATGCGCCCACCGCTCTGCCAAGGAGCGTGGAGCGCCGCACTTGGGTTACCGCCCACCTCCCCGGCGCCCGCGTGGCCTCGCCAGTCAAGTCCTGCACCTCCCGTCAGGCAGTGAGGGGGCCAGGCCGCCGCCCCCCCCCCCGTCCGAGCCCCGCCCGGCGCCGACGGGGGCGGCCGGGGGCTACCTGGTGCGGGGTGCCACGCGCGGTCAGGAAGTGCCGACGTCCCAGGGCGCGACTGGCGACCGCGCGGGGTGCTCGCGCCAGGATCCCCCCCCGGCGGCAGCGACCCGGAGAGCCCGGGCCAGGGCGCCGGCGACGAGGCGCAGCAGAGGAGGCCGGGGCGGGGGAGCGCAGGGGCGAGACGGCGGGGCAAGGCGGGGGGCAGGCGGATCGTTACCGTTTCTCCGAGTGCCGCGTCCGCGCGCTGCGCCCCCACGTCGCCCCACGGGCGCCCCCCGTCACCGCCGCGCCGCCCGGTCAGCCCGGCCCAAGCCTAGGCTCACCACCCCTGCGGCCCCCGGCAGCAGAGAGCGCCCGCCGCGCGACGCGCCGCCGGGCCAGCGGGCACGCCGCGCCGCCATGAGCAAGCTCCGGCTCCCCCGGCGCCTTGCACTCCCCGCGCCGGCCGACGGCGGCGATGCGCACCCTGCACTGCACGAACGCGAGTAGTTAGACAAGTCGCCACTGCCCACGCCACCTCCGCGCCCACCTGGCCGGAGGGGCGCGCAGGGCCCCGTGGCGCCGCATCCCCACGCCGTGAGCCTGGCCCAAGCCAAGGCCCCGCGACGGCGGCGCCACGCGCTGGTGGGCGGGGCGGCCGCCTCGGCCGCTAAGCGGCCGGGCCTACGGCGTCCGCCCCCAGGCGCCTCGCCGCCGCTGCCCCCCGCTGCAGCCAGGCCGCCACGGACGGCTGGCCTGGCGGCGGCGCCGCCGCCGTTGGGATGAACGAGCCCGGCGACGGGCTCACCTGGTTCACGGGCCCGGACGCTGCCACCCAGCGCGGCGTACTCGGTGATGTTGAGCTTGACGGCCTTCACGACGACCTGGTTCGTGGTCGGCGACCACTGCACGGAAGCCCCCGTGTTCTTCTTCAGCGAAGACTGGCACGGGATGCGGAGGCGCAAAACCAGGAGGCGGCTCTCCCCGCCCTTCTCCGCGCTCCAGGCGGACGCCGCCTGGCGGCGCCAGGGGCGGCCCGCCTCCTCCTCGAGGATCTGCGCCGGGATGGGCGGCCCGGCGGGCCCGTGGAAGTCCCGCAGCCTCTCCGCCACCGTTCTCGCGTCCGGGACGGCGAGCTTGATCTGGACATCGAAGCTCACCGACGAGCCCGGGATGGCCGGTTTGACGCCCGCCGCCGCGCTTGACAGCCGCGTGACCAGGTCGCGGGCCATGGCGCGCGCATCCTCCGCAGCCTCCGCCGGAGCTGCCGCGGGCGCGCCCCCGGGCGCACCAGCCGGGGGGGGCCGGCCTCGGGGGGGCCAGGGGCGCCCCAATCAGCGTGGTCAGGAACCTGTCCAGGGCCTGCTGCAGCGTGTAGCCCGCGATCTCGATCAGCTCGATGTCAGCGCGGACGGCCGCGACGAGCTCTTCCACGCCGTCGTCGTCAGGCTCCGCGCCGGGGGGTGGGGAAGCGCAGTCTGGAGCCAGGAGGGGAGCGGGCCGCGCGGTCGCGACGGGCTCCGCCTCGGCAGCGGGTGCTGCGCGGGGCACGGCGTGCCGCGTGGCGCCGAGAGCTCCGCCAGAGGCTGCCCGCACCGGTGGCTGCGGCCCCCCCCCAGGAGGACCTTGTCGGGTATAGCCAGGACCCTCCTCCTCCTCCTCCTCCTCCTCCTCCTCCTCCTCCTCCTCCTCCTCCTCCTCCCGGGTAAGGGGACCCGGTTAGTGGTAGGGCCCCGGGGCCCCTCAATTGGCCAGATTCACCAAACCAGGTTTGCCGTAACTGGCGTTTTCCGGGTGACGGCAGTTCCGGTGAGCGGAAATGGGGCGGGGGGGCGCCCCCAGTGCAAATCACTAAACCAGGTTCCAGGAAGCCCAGTTCTGCCAACGCCCGATCCTGGGAGGAGACTCTCCTCCCAGGATCCTCGTCGTCGTCGTCGTCGTCGTCGTCGTCGTCGTCGTCGTCGTCTCTCGTCGCTCGTCGCTCGTCGCGTCGCGCGCGCGGGCGCGGCTGCGGTGCCGGAACCACACGGCGGGGGGGGCGTTTCGTCATACCCCCCCTCGCCCCCCCCCCCATGACGCCCGTCATCGCCGAACATAAAGAAACGCGCTCGAGGAGAGGGGAGGGCGGGAGATCTTGAACTGTGCTGCAAGGCGGCCGCGAGCAAAACGCCACAATGTTTCGGCTGCTCTTTTGCCGGACGAACAGAGTTCTTGGCGGTGATGGCCCTCGGTGCGGCAGGCGCAGCCCGCGAGTACGCTGGATGTTCTGTTTTGTTTGTGTGTGAGTGTGTGCGTGTGTGCGCGTGTGTGTGTGTGTGTGTGTGTGTCTGTGTGTGGGGGTCGTGCGGGTGTTGCAGGTGTTGGCGTGCAGGGTTGCGCGGGACGGGAAAGGGGGGTGGGAACGATGATGACGACGAGACTGGGGATCGAGATGCTGATTGATGATGCTGATGCTGATGCTGATGCTGATGCTGATGGTGGTGGTGCTGTTGGTGATGGTCCTGATGACGCCGATGGTCATGATGGTTCTGATGGCGGTGATGCTGACGACGGTGGTGATGATGCTGATGATGATGGGGGAGATTTTGAGATTGCCAGGGTGGCGATGATAATGATGATGAACCGCATCACCTTGGTGGTAATTCTGATGACGAGTATGGCAACAACGACGACAATTATAGTGGGGATGGTGCATTTGATGGTGGTGCTGACAACGACGACGAGGATCATGATGACGACGACGATGGTGATGGTGATGGTGATGGTGATGATGCTGGTGCTGATGATGATGACGATGACGATGCCGATGACGGTAATGATGATGATGCAGATGATGATGATGATGATGATGATGATGATGATGATGATGATGATGATGACGATGATGATGATGATGATGATGATGATGATGATGATGATGATGATGGCGATGCTGATGCTGATGATGATGATGATGATGATCACGATGATAATGACGATGATATTGACGATGCTGATGATGATGATGCTGCTTCTGTGGATGATGATGACGGTTATGATGCTAGTGATGGTGCTGGTGATGGTGATGGTCATACTGATGGCGACGATATTGATACTGATGATGCTGCTGGTAATGACGACGATGCTGATGGAAATGTATGACGGTGAAGGGGACGGTGATGAGTATGATGATGCTGGTGATGCTATTGACGACGGTGGCGACGATGACGACGATGATGATGACGATGATGATTACGACGATTATGATGATGATGATGATGATGATGATGATGATGATGATGATGATGATGATGATGATGATGATGATGATGAAGATGATGATGATGATGATGGTGGTGGTGGTGGTGGTGGTGGTGGTGATGATGATGGTGGTGGTGGTGGTGGTGATGGTGATGACGGTGATGATGGTGGTTTTGATGATAGCGATGAGGCTCCCCCTTTCATGGAACGGGCGCGGTGCACACTTTCAGACAACAGCTGGCGGGAAGGGGCAGCACACCACCCACTCCGACCTCCAGTAGCGGCCGAGCCCTTCGGCCCACCGCTCAAGCGGCCTCGCCGCAGCGGCCACGCTGCTTCTCCGTCCTGAAGCTCGTCCCTCTCGAGGGAGGGCCGTGTTGGAGGGAGGCTTGCCCGTGGCCTATGGTGCACCCCTGTACAGGGGAGGCCAGTCCGATTGCACGGGGCAGAAGGGCCTTCGGTTTACCCCTTACCTAGGGGGAGGCCTGCCGCACCTCCAGTGCTTCTGGCCTGTGGGCCACCCCCCCAAACAGGCCTGCCCAATGGGGACGGGGTTGAGAAGCCAGGGGGACTCGATCCGAGTGCGGCCGAGCCCAGCACCGCGCAACGATGCGGTGCGCGTGGGCCTGGGCCCCGCGCCTCTGCTGGCGGGAAGGGCGGCAGGCCTCCTGCCACCCGACCTCGGGTCTCAATCGGAGACCTCGGGCACGCCCGCGGTCGAGCCCGCAGGCCACGCTGCTTCGCCGGCCTGCAGTTCGCCCTTCTCGAGGGAGGGCCGTGTTGGAGGGAGGCTTGCCCGTGGCCTATGGTATGACGATGCTGGTGCTGGTGATGCTAATGGCGACGACGACGACAACGATGATGATGATGCTGCTGGCGATGATGATGATGATGATGGTGATGATGATGATGGTGATGAGGAGGAGGATGAGGATGAGGATGAGGAGGAGGAGGTTGATGATGATGATCATCATCATTCATGATGAAGAGGGGGTGGATGATGACATCGTTGCGGTTGATTCTGATGACGGCGATGCTGCCGGTGATGATGATGATGAGGATGATGGCAGTGCTGCTGATTATGGTGTTGATGCATGTGCAATTAAAGGCGACGACGACGGCGTGGTCATGCTGATGATGATGATGGTGGTTTCGATGGTGGTGATTGTTGTGGTGATCATGATGATGGAGGTGGTGGTGGCGGTGGTGGTGGCGGTGGTGGTGGTGGTTGTGATGATGGTGATGATGATGACGGCGGTGGTGATGATGATGGCGGTGGTGATGATGCTGATGACATCGATGCTGATGGTGATGATGGTAACGATGATGGTAGTGCTGCTGACTATGGTGTAGATACACATGCAATTAACGGCGACGGCGACAGCGACGACGACAACGGCGTCGTCATATCGATGATGATGGTGACGATGTTGATGATGGTCGTGGTGAGGATGATGATGGTGTTGACGATGTTGAGTATGCTGATTGTGCTGATTATGATGACGATGGTGCGGATGGGGATGAGGATGAGGATGAGGATGATAATGATTTATGCTGATAACGGTTCTGATGATGATGACGAAGATGAGGATGCTGCTGATGATGATTATGATTGCGACGATGAAGATGGGGATGAGGATGAGTATTATGAGGATGGTGATGATGGTGATCATTCTGATGATGATGATGATGATGACGATGCTGGTGCTGTCGATATTGCTGACGATGTCGATGTTGATGGTGATGGTTATTATGTTGGTGATGATGATGTCGATGATGCTGATGCTGCGTATGATGAGGATGCTGCTGCGGATGATGGGATTGATGATTACAAAGCTGTTGTTGATGATGCTGATGATGATGGTGATGTTGATGGTGCTGATACTGATGCTGGCAATACTGACGATGATGATTCTGATGACCATGCTCATACGGTAGATGATGCTTATGACGATGACGATGATGCTGATGATGATGGCACTGTTTATGATGATGATGATGCTGATTACGACGACGATGATGTTGATGATATTGATGATGACGAGTATGATGCTGCTGTTGCTCCTGATACTGGTGCTGCTGATGCTAATGACGGTGATTATGATAATGTTGATGATGCTGATGATGATGGTGATGGTGCTGATGATGATGACGCTGTCGATGATGCTGATGGTGATGGTGATGACGCTGATGATGATGCTGCTGATGATGATACTATTGATGAGGATGAGGATGAGGATGATGATGCTGCTGATGATGCTGATGATGCTGATGACGATCGCGACGGAGGTGGTGGTGATGCAGATCCTGATGATGATGATGATTCTGACGAGGATGATGCTGATTATGATGATGCCGATGACGATGACGATGATGATGACGATGATGATGATGTGGATGCTGCTGCGGAGGATTCTGATGATGTTGATGATGATGACGATGATGACGATGATGATGTTGGTGGTGGTGATGATGGTGGTGGTGGTGGCGATGCTGATGATGCTGATGATGTTGATGATGATGCTTATGCTGCTGATGATGATGATGATGATGATGATGATGATGATGGTGGTGGTGATGATGATGATGATGATGATGATGATGATGCTGATGCTGCTGATGATGATGATGATGATGATGATGATGATGATGATGATGATGATGATGATGATGCTGATGACGATGATGATGATGATGATCATGAGGATGATGAGGATGATGGTAGTGGTGATGATAGTGGTGATGGTGGTGGTAATGTCGAGGAGGAGGAGGAGGAGGAGGAGGAGGAGGAGGAGGAGCATGAAGAGGAGGAGGAGGAGAAAGAAAGAGGAAGTAGGAGGAAGAGGCGGCGGAGGAGGAGGAGGAGGAGGAGGAGGAGGAGGGGGGGGGAGACGCATGGTGCGAGGGAGGGATGCTGCGGCAAGAGGAGGAGGGGAGGGGGAGGGAGGAGAGGGCAGCGTTCAGGACAGACACCAATGCCATCAGCTTCGAGCCTTTGGGGGGAGGGAAGGAGCGCTATGAAGATGAGGAGAGTGGGGAGAGGCAGGGGAGGAAGGGGATGAAGGAGGGAAGGAGGGGGAGGGGAGGAAGGAGAGGGAGGGGGAGGAGGAGGAGGAGGAGGAGGAGGAGGAGGGGAGGAGGAGGCGGAGGAGGAGGAGGAGGCGGGAGGAGGATGGAGTGGAGAGGAGTGAGGAGGAGGAGGAGGAGGAGGAAGAGGCGGCGGAGGAGAGGAGGAGGCGGAGGAGGCAGGAGGAGGAGGGGAGGAGGAGGAGGAGGAGGAGGTGGAGGAGGAGGAGAGCAGGAGGAGGAGGGAGGAGGAGGAGGAGGAGGGAGAAGGAGGAAGATGAGGAGACAGGAGCGGAGGAGGAGGAGCAGGAGGAGGAGGAGGAGGACCAGGAGGAGGAGGAGAGAGGAGGACAGGAGGAGCAGGAGGAAAAGGAGGAGAGGAGGTGGTGGAGGATGATTGAGGTGGAGGAACAAGCAAGAGCAGGAGAGTAGAGAGGAGGAGTCGAGCAGGAGGAGGAGGAGGAGGAGGATAGGTAGGGGGAGGAGGTAGGAGGAGGAGGAGGAGGAAGAGGAGAAGGAGCGAGGAGGAGGAGGAGGGGAGGCGGAGGAGGAGGAGGGTGGAGGAGGAGGAGGAGGTGGAGGAGGAAGAGGGGAGGAGGAGGAAGAGAAGCAGGACAGGAGAAGCAGGAGGGAGCAGGAGGAAAAGGAGGAGGTGGACGGTGGAGGAGGAGGATGGGGAGGGTGGGGTTATGGGGAGGAGGAGGAGGAGGAGGCGAAGGAGGAGGAGGAGGAGCAGGAGGAGGAGGAAGAGGAGGAGGAGGAGGAGGAGGAGGAGGAGGCGAAGGAGGATGAGGGAGAAGCACGGGAGAGCAATAGGGGGTCGCGGAAGAGCAGGACGAGCAGCAGGAGGTGGAGGAGACCCCCTTTCGGGCCGCCTCCCCCCCCTGATCCCCTGGTGCAGGAGCGCTGCCCTCTACGGCGCGGTGCGGCCTTGCGGGATGGGCGGGGTGGTCTCGCTCCTCTGGCTCCTCCTACCTTTCGGCCCCTCTTTCTCCCTCTCCTCCCGGTTTTCTTCCTGGAAGTGGGGATGGGCGAGGGAGGAGAGGGGAGGGTGTGGAAGGGAGAATATGGAACTGGACCAGGAGGAAGGTGGATGACCAGGGAGAGTAATGGGGAGGAGGAGGCGGATGAGGAAACGTGGGAGGAGGAGGAGGAGGAGGAGGAGGAGGAGGAGGAGGAGCAGGAGGAGGAATGGCGAGGAGTAATGGGGAGGGGGAGGAGTACGTGGTGAGGAAATTTCAGGCGAAACGCCCGGCCCACCCTACCGACACGCCTCGGAGCGCGACAGTGAGGAGTTATTTCTAGGGAAAGGGATTTAGGAGGAGGAGGAGGAGGACGAGGAGGAGGAGAAGGACGAGGAGGAGGATGATGAGGAGGAGGAGGGCGAGGAGGAAAAGGAGGAGGAGAAGGGGGAGGGGGAGGGGGGGGGAGGAGGAGGGGGAGGCGGAGGAGGACGAAGAGGAGGAAGAGGAGGAGGAGGAGGAGGAGGAGGAGGAGGAGGAGGAGGAGGCGCCACGAGGAGGAACCGGGAGGAGCAACCCGGAGGAGGAAGGGGAGAGGTTGCCCCTCTGCCTTTGCCTCCCCCGCTTCTGATTGGCCCCGCGCGCGGCGGGCGCGGAACGGCGTCAACTCGTGCCCCCCCAAGTTGCTTAGCTGGGCCATGTTCTCAACCTCGCCCTTCCCCCATCCTCCTCGCCCCGCGCAGCGAAGTTTTGGCGCTGTCCCGAAACGGCTCGTGCTAGATGGGGTTTCGCCAAATTTTGAAAATAGCGTGGGCGATGCTGGTTACGGGGCCTTCCCAGGGCCCATCCAATCCTGTCCCCGCTCGGAGCTTTACGCTTTCTTCCAGCTCCCTCAAGTGGCAGTTCTGCCTGTCGTGGTTTATGCAGTTTTAGAAGGGCTCGTTTCAGGATTCAGAGATGGTCCAGCCTGGGCCTGCGCCCGTAGCAAACCCAGCGTGGACCTTCTGGAGGCGATCAGGGTCAAGGTCAGGGGCTTGAGGGGTCTCAGCAGGGAATTTCGAGTTTGTCACGGGAAGGCTCACCAGACTGGCTCGTTTTCCGCAGTACGTGGGGGCAGGTGGGCTGACCTCGCAACAGCGCGAGGGCAAAAGGACCTACACAGTGCTCCCAAGGCAGCCTCTCAGTTTATGAAGCTTGCGCGCAGGACATCGCGCAAGGTGTTGCAGTGCATGGTCAGCGCGTATGAGTTGCACGGAGCCGCGGGCAGGACGCTCACCAAGCCCAGGATTAAACGTGCTCGGTTTCCTCGGACGCACCGTGGCAGCCTGTTCAAGAAGAGGCACGCCCCAATGAGTTGTGCCACTCCCCGTCGTCTCTGGGCATGTACTCCAGATTCCGTAATAAAAGGGAGGGGGTCTGGACCCTCCAAGACAAGCCATTTCAGACCCCCCCCGTGGGAGAACCCTCCAAAACATCGTCCCCAGACCCCCCCAGGCCCTCCAAGATAGCCTGGAAGAGACCCCCCCCGAAATGAGACCCCCCTCCCTTTATTACGAAATCTGGAGTGCGCTTTTGTGAGCGAGGCGCCAGAGCTGCTGGTGCCAGCCGCGCCCTGGAGGCTCAGGCCTGCTTCGCGGGGTCGCTCGAACCGCGGGCCGCCAGAGCCCGCACCTCGGGCGAGGGCTGCCCTGCCCTGGACGCGCTGCTCCCCAGGGGGGGAGGGCGGCCCGAGCGAGGCCGAACTCGTCCACGGGATGCCTGCGGCCTCGCCCCCCCCAGGAGCGAGGCGGAGTGCGCGACTGGCACCCTGCCCAAGGCGCGCGCATTCGTTCGAAACATTCGCAAGGGTCTCACGGAGTGCGGGCGAGCCGTTCTCAGCACGTGGCTCTCGCCTTCGCGCCGCGCACCTTCGTTGGAAACATCTGTAGAGAGCTTCACGGATCGAGGGCGGTTCCTTTTCACAGTATGGCTCTCGCCTCAGCGTGTCGCACATGATGAGCCTGTTTTCCACCACCACCACCATAAGTTGGAGGGGGGAAGGAGGAGGAGGAGGAGGAGGAGGAGGAGGAGGAGGACGAGGACGAGGAGGAGGAGCGAGGAGGAGGAGAGGAGGAGGAGGAGGAGGAGGAGGAGGAGGAGGAGCAGGAGGACCCCCCCCTCCAACTTATGGTGGTGGTGGTGGAAAACACGCCCATCAGCACATTCGTTTTGAGCGGGCTTCGGATGTGGACCCTCGGTCGGAGCGCGGAGCTGGCCAGGGGCATCGCGCGGGGGGGGCGGCCCCGGCGGCGAGGCCCTCGAGGGGCCGTCCCTCCGTGGCGCTCGCGCTCCGGAGCGGTCTTTGCCGTCGACGGTCGAGGGGCGGAGTGCTCTACACCTTAGGCGATGCTTAAGAAAACCTAAGATTTCGGCCAGAGTCTCGATTATTCTTAACGTTTCAATGTAAATCTTTAGATTTTAACAGGAAGGTTGGGTTTTTATTCAAGTTCTGAGACTATGAATTTCTTAATCCATGATTTCTTAAGCATTTCGCAGGGTGTATGCCAGCCACCTGTCCTCTGCCATTCTTGTCGGGGGCGGCAAAGAGGGGGGGGGTGACCAGGGGGGGGTGGATCTCATGGCGGGGGCCATGAGATTTCCCCAGATTTCATGGCGCCTCGTCTCATTTCATGACGTCTCTGGCCCCCCCCCCCGCTGGGCCGCGCACGTGCCGCCGGTCATGATTTGCACCCCCCCCTCTTGGACACCCCCCTCTTGGCCGCTGCCGATCTTGGGATTTCGGCCGCCTGTGATGATCAGCCCCACATCTGCCGAGCAGACGTGCGCGGGCGTCAGGGATCGGCCGGCGCTCTCGCAGGCTGCTGTGCCAGCTGCGCCCCTCCCTCTGAGCGTGGCCCCGTGGAGCCAGTCCATGCCAAGGGCCATCACCTGCTTGTGGAGCCAGGACACTTTACGTTATGCAGAGCCTGCGGGCATTTTGCTGCGGGGTTTATTGACCGCCTGCTTCTGGACTGGGAGTCACCGCGTAGGCTTTCATCTCGAGCCTCGAGGAGCGGGGCGCTGTTCTTGGCGGGAAGGCGAACACCCAGTCGAGGAAGGCAACGCTGACTCTCGTCTGATATCCGCGCACCGCGCGACGACGGTGTCGGACCCCGAGCCGACCTGCATGCGCCTCTAATCTTTCGGGCCGCGGATCCGCTCGAAACTTGTGTGCTTTTATGCGCCTTTTCTCGCGTTGCGAGCCTCGAGGAGCGGGAACATGTTCCTGGCGGGAAAGCGCCCAGTCGACGAAGGCGCAGCCAACTCTCGCCTCATGGCCGCGCACCGCGCGGTGACGGTGTGCCCCTGACTTTTCGGGCCGCGGATCCGCTCGAGCTTTGCCTGCTTGCCACTCCTCTTTCTTCGCGCTGGGGCCCGTGGTGGACGGGCGAGGGTGGCGCTCCCCCCGCGCGCGCGACCCGCCCCCCCCCTCCCCGCCGCTTGTCGCTCGCCGCCTGCGCGTGGGCGCCGGCCCCGGCCGCCTCCCTCCTGCGGCGGGGTGCTGCCCCGAGGGCCTTCAGGCTCGGGTGGGGGTGTGGGGGGGGGGGGGGCGCCCTCCGCTCCGCCTCTGGGGCGGGGGGGGAGGGGATGGGTGCTGCCCCGAGAGCCCTCGGGCTCGGGCGGGGGGTGGGGGGGGGGGGGGGCGCCCCCGCCTCGGCTCTGGGGGTGCTGCCCCGAGAGCTCGGGCTCGGGGTGGGTGGGGGGGGGGGGGCCTCGTGGCCCTTCCCCCCCCCCTCTTCTGCGCCTGCCTGTGCCCGGCGCGGCGGCCTCCAGTCCGCGCCGTGTCCTCCCCGCCTCTTCGGCCAAGAAGCTCCTCCTCGCCGCTCGCCGCCGCCCGCCCCCGTCCGCGCCTGCCCCCTCCCTGCCCCTCGCGCCTCCCCACCCCGCCGCCTCCGCGCCCCATCGCCCCTCCTCCTCGCCCCTCGCCCCTCCTCCTCGCCCCTCTCGCCCCTCCTCGCCCCCGCCTCGCCCCCGCCTCCCCACCCCGTCGCCTCCTCGCCCCTCGCCCCTCCACCTCCACTCCCTCGCCGCCCCACGCTCCCCGCTTATTCCAGGTTCCTCGTTTCTGCATTGGTTGCTTGCCTGTTTCTCGCCTGCGTCCCGCCGTGATGCCAACGCACTGGCTGCGGTGATTGCCACAGCACTGCGGTCTGCCCGGGTGCCATGTGTTCTGTCGCATTCGACGGGCGGGTGGCCATTTCCACTGGGCTGATATTCGTGGTGCGTTGTGGGCATGCGGCGCTGGGCGTGTTTGGCTTAATGACGCCGTGATGTGTTGGGCACATGCATACGGTGGTCGATCTCCCTACAGGCGGCGTCCATTTCGTTGCCTCGGGTCTCTTGGCGGGCAAGCGCGATGGTCCCAAGGTGTTCCTGTGAGTCGGGCAGGCAGACTTTTCTCTTTCTTTTCTTTGATTGTGACTACACGTCATCGGCCCAATTCCCATTGTATTCTCCTCCGCCTCCTCTTCCTCCTCCCTCGCCCCTCCTCCTCCTCCTCCTCCTCCTCCTCCTCCTCCTCCTCCTCTTTCTCCTCCTCTTCCTTCTCCTTCTCCTCCCATCGCCTTTCGGCGCCACGCGCGCGCAGCCTTGGTTGGGGCAGGATGACAAACCCGCCGCAGAACCCGAGGGTGCGTGAGGCGTTGCTGCAGGACCGGTGGCGCCGTTCCCGATGGAAAGGACAAGGCGAAAGTCGTCGTGGTTGGCGTGGCCGTCGTCGTCGTCGTAATCGTCGTCAACGTCGTCACCTGGTCGTCGTAGTGGTCGTCGTCGTCGTTGTCGTCGTCGTCGTCGTCGTCGTCGTCGTCGTCGGTGTCGTCGTCTTGCTTGTCGTCGTCGTCGTCGTCGTCGTCGTCGTTGTCGTTGTCGAAGTCATCATCGTCCTTCTTCTGCTCGTCGTCGTCGTCGTCGTCCTCCTCCTCCTCCTCTTCCTCCTCCGCCTCCTCCTCCTCCTCTCCATCCTCCGTCGTCGCGGCCGTCTGCATCAATGCCGTCGCCAACGCCCTCTGAGTTTGCATCGGCATCAACGTCTGCGTCGTCGGTGGCGTCGTCGTCATCGTCGTCGTAGCGTCGTCAGCGTTCTCGCTTTCGCAATTACCGCCGTCGTCGTCCGCATTTTCAGCGCCGTCGCCTCGAACGCTGCCGTCTTTGTCGCCAGCGCCGCCGCCGCCGCCGCCGTCGTCGTGGCGTTCGTCTTCGTCGTCGTCCTTGTCCTCGTCGTCGCCGCCTTCGCCGTCGTCCTCAGGCCCCTGTCCCTCCTCGTCGTCTTCGCCCTCGCCCTCGGGCTTCGGCCCCGCCGTCGAGTGCCACGACGACAACCGCCACTAGCCTCCCTGACGGCCGACGCCGCCGTCAGAGTCGTCATCATCGTAGTCATCATCACCACCATCACCATCATCATCATCATCATCATCATCATCATCATCATCATCATCATCATCATCATCAGCATCATCATCATCATCATCATCATCATCATCATCATCATTACCACCATAATCATCATGAGTAACACCAGTCGTTGTCGTTCGCATCGTCGTCATCGTCACCATACTCACCGCCGTCATCATCATCATCATCATCATCATCATCATCATCATCATCATCATCATCACCATCACCATCACCATCACCATCATCATCATCATCATCATCACCATCACCATCATCACCATCACCATCACCATCACCATCACCATCATCATCATCATTATCATCATCATCAGCATCATCATCATCATCGTCATTAGCATCATCATCATCATCACCCGCAGCATCGTCAGCATCAGCATCAGCATCAGCATCAGCAGCATCATCAGCTTCAGCATCTGCATCATCATCAGCATCTGCAGCAGCATCAGCATCAGCATCAGAATCATCATCAGCATCAGCAGCATCATCATCACCATCATCATCATACTCATCATCATCGTCATCATCACCATCTTCATCGTCCGTAAAAGCATCACCAGCAGCATCATCACCATCATCAGCGTCGTTACTATCATCACACCCCTATCACACGCATCATCATCATCATAGTCGTCAATCGTCATCATCGTCAATCGCCATCATCAACATCATCAACACCATCATCGTCGTCACCACCACTATCGTCATCATCCTCATCACCATCATCACCATCATCCTCATCATCATCATCAGCTTCACCATCATCACCAGCAGCAACAGCATCGTCAGCATTACCACCGTCATCATCACCACCATCAGCAGCACCAGCATCGTCATCATCACCACACGCGGCATCAATGCCATCCTCATCCCCATCACCACGCCCATCCTCATCCTCACCCTCACCTCCATCCCCATCCTCAACCTCACCTTCGTCCTCATCCTTCCTCATCCTCATCCTCATCCTCATCCTCATCTCCACCCCTTTACGCGTCCTCACCCTCACCTTCATCCCCATCCTCATCCTCATCCTCATCCTCATCCTCCGCCTCCGGCGTCGCCGCCGCCGGGCGCAGGACCTGGAGGACTACGGCATCGCGACCGAGACGGCGCGCCCTCGCGCCCCCGCCCGCGCGCGAGCGCGCCTGCGGGGGTCTCGCGCGGCGCACGGGCGCGGCTTCCCGTGCGGGCCTGCGGGCCTGGAGGAGGCGGACGGAGAGCAAGGACATCGAAGAGGAATGGGGAGGGAGGGGGGGAAGGACGGAGGGAGGGAGGAGGATGCCGGGATGAGGAGGAGCAGGGGAGGAGGAGGAGGAGGAGGAGGAGGAGGAGGAGGAGGAGGAGGAGGAGGAGTGGAGGGAGGGAGGAGGAGGAGGAGGAGGAGGAGGAGGAGAGGAGGAGGAGGAGGAGGAAGGGGGAGGGGGGGAGGAGGAGGAGGGAGGCGGAGGAGGAGGATAGGAGGAGGAGGAAGGGAGGAGGAGGAGGAGGCGGAGGAGGATGAGGAGAGGAGGAGGAGGAGGAGGAGGATGGAGGAGGAGGAAGGGGAGGGGGGAGGAGGATGGGGGAGGCGGAGGACGAGGAGGAGGAGAGGAGGCGGAGGAGGAGGAGGAGAAGGATGAGGAGGAGTGAGGAACGGGAGAAAAAGGGGGGTGCAGGGGGAGGAGGAGGAGGAGGCGGACGAGAAGGGGGGGATGAGAGGGATTAGGTGTGAACAGGGGATGCTAAGAGACATACATGAGGGAAGAAGGAAGGACGGAGGGAGGAGGAGGAGGAGGAGGAGGAAGAGTTGGATGTGGAGGGGGAGGAAGGGGGTGCAGGGACGGGAGTGAGGATGATAGGGACATGGAGGAGGAGGGGGAGGATGACCGCACACTCGCGGAGGAGGAGGAGGAGAAGGAGGAAGAGGAAGATGAGGTGGACGAGGAGGACGAGGAGGAGGAAAAGGAGGAGGAGGAGGAGGAAACGGAAGAGACTGAGGAGAAGGAGGAGGAGGAGGAGGAGGAGGAGGAGGAGGAGGAGGACGGCTGATGAGAGAGGATGGTGTATGCGTCGTTGCCTGCCTCCGAGGAGGCAGGTCTGCGAGGGATGAGAAGGGGATCGGGGGGAGGAGGATGGAGGAGAGATGCAGGTCCGCGCGGGATGAGAGGCTGAGGAGGTGGGAGGAGGATGTGTGAGAAGTCTGTATGGCAGACCTCTCCGCAGCTGTGAGGCTGTGAGGAGGAGGAGGAGGAGGAGGAGGGGGGAGGAGGAGGGGAGGAGGGAGGAGGAGGAGGAGGAGCAGGAGGGGAGGAGCAGGAGGAGGAGGAGGAGGAGGAGGAGGAGGAGGAGGAGGAGCAGGAGAGCAGGAGCAGGAGCAGGAGCAGCAGCAGCAGCAGCAGCAGCAGCAGCAGCAGCAGCAGCAGCAGCAGCAGCAGCAGCAGCAGCAGCAGCAGCAGCAGCAGCAACAGCAGCAGCAGCAGCAGCAGCAGCAGCAGCAGCAGCAGCAGCCCGGGCGCTCTTGGGAGTGCACGCCGACGACGGGTGGACGGACGACACATCCATCCAGCTGATATGGCCTTCGGAGCTTTGCGGCATGGGTTCCAGGTCAGCGACGTTGGGAGCGAGGCTGGGACGGCTGGCGGCGCTCGGGCAGTTGCCTGCCGGTTGCGCGGCGACACCTGAGGGCACTGGTGCTGGACGCCGCGGAGGAAGACATGCTGAGCGCAATCCCGCTCGACGGTGCCGAGCGAATGCTGGCCTGGCCGAAGGAAACGCATGGCGTCGAATTGAGCGCTTCAGGCACTGCTGCCGGGGGATCCGAGCCTCGATGGAACCTCAGGGCGCACGTTGATCCGGTCCGAGGGCTGTACGGCACGGTGTCCAGGGTGGCGCAGGAGGCGCAGCGGGCGGACATGTTGGCCAGGCACGCGGCGGCAGAGCAGGCCAGCAGACGGCGCGAAGGCTGCGCGCACTGCCAGGCGCAGCCCTGCCGGGAGCAGGCGCCTCAAGGGCAGAGCTGCGGCGCACCTGCGCCACTGCGTGCGCCTGCGGTCGACCGCGGGCCGAAGGGGTGCACGACGGTGTGGACCACTGCCCGAGCGACCTTCGCTCCAGCTGAACGACGAGCAGTTTCAGCATGGAGTGTGATGGCGGCTTGGCCTGCCGGGAGTGCGTGGGACCGCATGCCGGCACAGGCCCAGCCGGAAGCGCGAGGAGGCCACCAGTTTCTAGGCCTCCTAGACGGGGCCCGAGTGGATGGGGTCGGAGGATCGCGCCGCATCGCCGATGCATCGGCGATGCGGCTCGACGTGCAGGCCGTTCTTCCCCGCGCCGGCGTCGCCGCTGCACCGCCGGCGATGCATCCCCGTTGCATCGGCGATGCATCACCGATGTATTGGCGGTGCGGCGCGAGCCTCCGACCCCATCTATCAGGAGGAAAAGAAACACGCAGACACAATTAATCCTCGATTCCCCAGAACATATGGAAAAATATGGGAAGTGGGGGGGAAGACAGAAACCCAGAAACTATGGGAAAATATGGGGAATCTTTTTATTTGTGTGTATTTATTTGTGTGTCCTGGGGCCCCTTCAATCTACTCCGACCCTATTGAGGATGCCTCTAAAGGCGGCTGGGCCTGTCGGTAATGCGTGGGACCGCATGCCAGCACAGGCCCAGCCAGAAGCGCGACGAGGCCACAAGGTGTGGCAAGCCCTGCGACCGCCTCGGCGACCACGCGCGGCTCTGCGGCGTCGGCAGGGGCCGCTGCAGGGTGCACAATGCTGCCGCCGCCTGCCTGCGGTACATCGCGACGCAGAGCGGCATTGATGCAGAGACGGACCCAGACCTCCTCGCGATGTGTGAAAATCACGATGGGAGGTTTTTCACCATTTTCGGCCTCCAGGGGCCCTCGCCAGGCTTCGAGACTGTCAAAAAACGATTCACGATGAAAAACTGGTCCCTGGGAAGGTGTCCAGACGTCGTGAACAATTCACGACGCCGTATGTCTGGAGAGGTCTGTCCGCCGCTCTTGCAGGGCGAGCCTGGTGCCGAGGATGCGGTGGAGGCCCGCCTCGACGTCCACCTGTGGAGGCACGGGTCAGAGCTCAATGGGGACTGGGTGGACGCCACCATCGGGAACCCGTGTAGACAGGAGAAGAGGCGCCAGGCAGCGCACGAGGACGCCCACGCTGCAGGGGCTGCTGAGCAAACCGAAATCACTGGGCACGGCGATGGCCGGGGAGGAGGCACAGTCTGACCTTTCGGCCTGGAGGCTTTCGGCCGCCTTGGGCGGCACGCCCTCGCCATCCTGGGGAGGCCGGCGCTTCTGCGGGCCGCGCGCGGAGGCGGACGAGCGGCATGCTGCCAGCGGCGCTGGCGGGCGGTGGTCGGCGCGGCGACGGTCTGGGCGCTGGCAGAGACGGCGGCCAGCGCGGGCCAGGAGCAGGAGCATTGAGCCGTTCGTCGGGTAGATTGTTCACACATGTGGATCTGCATTGGTTGGTTCGCAGCAGGAGGAGGAGGATGAGGAGGAGGAGGAGGAGGAGGAGGAGGAGGAGGAGGAGGAGGAGCAGGGGGATGAGGATGAGGAGGAGGGAAGGAGATGAAGGGAGGCGGCGGATGAGGAACGACTCCCTGCATTCAGCGCACATCAACATCATCTTCATTATCACAACCATCATACGTAGCATCAACATCATCATCAACATCAGCAGCAACATCATCAGTGGCACCATCATCTTCTTCACTGCCATCGCCAATTTACGACCATTCGAATCATGCGCATCATCTGTATCATCAGCTATACCACCGGTTGTATCTTTAATCACAACCATCAGCATGAGCATCATCATCGCCAGCATCATCGTCATCATCGTAATTGTCGTCGTCATTGTCCGTATCACCATCACCATCAGCAGCATCATCATCTTCATCATCATCATCATCGCCATCGTGATCAACATAGAACGCAGCACCGTAATCATCATCACCATCACCATCGTCGTCATCACCAAAAACATTGTGCTCATCCTCGCCACCATCATCATCAACATCGTCCGCATCGCCACCATACTCATCATCACCATTATCAGCATCGTCTGCATCACCATCATCATCATCATCATCATCATCATCATCATCATCATCATCATCATCATCATCATCATCATCATCATATTCATCATCATCACCACCATCATCATCATCATCATCATCAGCATCGCCATGGCCGTCATTATTATCATCACCAGCATATTTCCCATCGTCATTATCACCGCCATCAGTATCAGCATCGTCATCACAATCATCATTGTCACCACCATCACCGTCATAATCACAGGTACCATCCTCATCATCATCATCATCATCATCATCACCATCATCATCATTGCATAACCATCATCGTCATCACTATCATCATCACCAGCATCATCATCATCATCAGCATCATCACCATCATCATCATCGTCACCATCATCATCATCATCATCATCATCATCATCATCATCATCATCATCATCATCATCATCATCATCATCATCATCATCATCATCATCACCGTTTGGGTCTTCATTTTTTGCCTCCCTTCCAGCCTCGGCGAGCCTCCGATGGGGGGCTGGGGGCCTTCGCGGGGGGCAGGATGGAGTGGCGCAGGCCCCTGCAGGCCTTGAGGGAGGGGGCGTGCCCGTCCGTTCCCTTGCTGCTCCTCCCCCTCCTCCTCCTCCTCCTCCTCCTCCTCCTCCTCCTCTTCCTCCTCCCCCTCCCCCCACTTGTCCTCCTCTTCCTCCTCCCTCTCCTCCCCCTTGTCCTCCTCTTCCTCCTCCTCCTCCTCCTCCTCCCTCCTCCCTCCTCCCTCCTCCCTCCTCCCTCCTCCCTCCTCCTCCTCCTCTACTCGGTGGCAAAGGCAAGGCCAGCAATCCCTGGATCGCCAGCTGCTCGCAGTATTTCGGCAACTTTGACAGTGCGATCCTCAAACGCGTCAAGTAGTCATGGTTCCCGAGCGTCGGACCGGCGGCCGAGTGGGGGTGGTGCTGGTGGCCGTGTCTCGGGGTGGCACCTCGAGGGGCCTCGCAACGGCGGCGCAGATGTGACTCCTGGGGCGTATCTGTGCTGCCAGTCATGCTGCGAGGTCCGGTTGCATGGTAATTCGTGCAGGCCCCTTGTGCACCTCCCATCGCGTTGTGTCGCCCAGGTGCTCTGTCCGGGCACAAAATAGCTTGAGCCTGGGCCAGGACGGACCGTTTCCAGCGCAAAATCGGGGCGTAAACCCAGACGCTGATATCCCCTGCGCTCAAAGGTCCATCGAGTTCCTCCACGAGCGCGCCCGTGCATGGTCCGCTTCGTGGGTGCCCAGCGTATTCGTCGACGGCATGATCGGCAACCACGAGCATTGGATGGCCTGGTGCGTGCCCTACTTCTCCGCCATCTTCTGCAGACCGCAGTTCGACGTCATCTATGGGAACATGCAGAGTCCCGAACGTTGCCGCAACCATGACGCAATCGACATCTGCACGCGCGCGTGGGACGACACCGAGGTCGGGCGCAACCGCCGCCCCCTGATGTACAACGCGACTCGCCTGCCCTCGGCCGCCCAACGGCAGCGTGATGCCGACGCTGCTGAACTCCACGCGCGTTTCCGGTGGATCGAGAACGGGCCTCTTGCACCTGATGTCCACCCGAACGCCGATGAACCTGAAGCTGACGAAGAGCCGCCCGTGGACCTGCTCAACCTCCACGACTGACCCTCCGCGATCGCCCCCGAGTGGTCCATCCTGAAGACGCACCTGTCGCAGGAGCCTCCGTCCAAGCTTTGGCCCTTTTCTCAAGACGGTCGCAGGCGCTTGGGCCACCAGCTACCGCATGCACATCGGCCAGTGAAGCACACCTGCCTCTTCGGGCGCATGAAGACCAAAGAGCAGTTCAACAACGTCGGCGACATCGCGCACTGCCTGACTTGCCCTCGCATATGGGCTCACATGCGCCTGCCGCGCAGCATCGTCCCCTCGTCCAGCCCGGTTCGCTTCGGCGTGGCAGATGAACTCACCGACGGCGAGAACAACATCGACTACCCAGTTGTCAGGATGATCGTACCGTTGCGCGAGGTACAATTTCGTGCGCATCAGCCATCCTAGCGCCGTCCCCAGCAGCAATTCCGTCCTCCCGATCTGCGCCGCCTAGAGCCAGGGTGCCGCTATTGTCGCCGCCGCCAGCCGTTCCCTGAAGCTGCTTCGCTGTCTCGTGGGTGGTGCGGGGTCGTACGTTGCGTAGATGTGGACATCGACGTTGCCCCCTCAACTGACGTTTGCGCCTCCTGTTCTTTTCCTTCGGCAGCGGCTGGTTTCGCCGATGGCTGGTTTCGCCCGCGGCTGGTTTCGCCCAGCTGGTTTTTGACCCGCCCGTTGGTTTCGCCTGGCTGGCTCCGCCGGCCCACCCTTTCGGGCACCGCGTGCCACTCCCGCCCGTTCGGGTCCCGCCGGCGAAACCAGCCCGCGCCCTTTTTCCCACCGTCGTCCTTCCTCCCTGTTTCCTCCTCCCTGTTCCGCGTTCCATCCCGCCTTGGGGCTGGGGGAGGAGGAAGGGGAGGGAAGAGGTGGAGGGAGGTGGAGGGAGATGGCATGCAGGAGGAGGAGGAGGAGGAGGAGGAGGAGGAGGAGGAGGAGGAGGAGGAGGAGGAGGACGAGGAGGAGGAGGAGGAGGAGGAGGAGGTGGAGGAGGAGGAGGAACTGGAGGGAGTGAAGGGAGGAGGGGGAATACTGGGAGGAGGTCTCAGCATGAGGAGCACGAGGACGAACACGAGAGGAGTGCGGGCTGCAGGCGTGGGTGGCCCGACGGCGGAGCCTGGCGGTGGCTGGCAGCCGGCGGCGGCGGGCGGTAGCGGTTCAACGCAGATGCGCCGACGCCTCGCGGGGCCGTCAGGAGTCATGGGCCCGCTCGACGTGGCCGCCTCCGCACCCGATCAGGACGGGGTGGCGCGGGCGCCCGCCATCTGCCTGGCTATCCTCTTCGCCCTCCTCGTCGTCCCCCTCCGCTGCTTCTCCTGGCAGGAGTCTCAACCCCACCCCTCTGGATGGTATAGCATCACTCACCGGGCGAGGAACGGTATACAATACACTTTTTCGCTGTCGGGGGGGCGCCTGTCCCAGGGTGCCTGGGAAGTTTTTTCCCCTGGCACGTCAAGATATAAACTTTCCAGCCGCCCTGGGGCAGCGCTCCCGGTGACGGAGAAGTTGATTTGAAAACCTTCTTTCGCCCGCTGAATCACCCCTTCCTTAAATATCCTTTTCACCCACAGCATTGAGTGTGGTTCAATTGCCACAGCAGGCGGGGAGGCCGAACTTTACCATCCCCTCCATCCCCTCACAAATTTCTATCGCAGCACCGAGCTTCGAAGAAGATAGATACGATATCGGATGTCTCGACGTGGATGTCTCCGAGGATGTATGTCTGTCAGGATGTATCGATGTCAGGATGTATGGATGTACCGATTCATACATCCTAACAACGATATATCCGAGGAAAGAATTTCTATCCCGCCTGGACCCCGAACCTTATTATGCCCAGGGGGGTATTCTCACCATCGTGGGGTTCACCTCCTAAGCGGGGTCGACGTAAGTGGTGTAGGAGGGTCGCGCCGCGTCGCCGATGCATCGCCGATGCGGCTCGATGTGGAGCCCTGTTTTCTCCACGCCGACGTCGCTGAAGCGTCGCCGACGTCGTCAGTGCATCGCCGATGCATTGGCGATGCGGCTCGATTCCCCGACCCCGTCTACTCAGACCGAATCAGGAGGCATCTAAAATAACTCCTCCCTGTCGCGCCCCGAAACGTGTTGGTAGGGCGGGCCGGGCGCTTCTCTTGAGACCTCCTCAACAGTTAGTTTCTGAAGCTCAGAAATTGCAAGAGTTTCAAGGATGGAGGGCGGGTGGTTTTCAAATGTGGTTTTCGCCTGAGCGCCGCGCGCATTCGTTATGATTATGAAAACTTGCAAGAGCTTTACGATGGAGGGCTCAGAGCGGATGGTTTCCAACATGTAGCTCTCATCCTGGCGCCGCGCACATATCCGTAACCAATGCTTGCAAGAGCTTCGCGGACGAAGGACGGGTGGTTTTCAAAATATGGCTCTCGCGCATTCGTAACCCCATGCCCCTGGTAATAAAGCCTCCCCCCCTCCCCCTGTGTAATGATTATCCCGGGCGCGGGCATTTTTGTTATTCGTCGGCCGGGGGGGCCGTGGCCGAATAGTACCGAATCATAGATCTAACCTTAGATCGGGGCAGGTACCAAACGTAGATATGATCCTCCTGTCATGAGTAGCTTACTTCTCCTTACCGACATCATCATTGTTGTCATTCGCAGCATAATCATCAGTATCTCTCATACGCCCCCATTGTGGCATTCCTCTCACAAGGTTCGTGGTCCCATAGGGAGCTGCAAAGTAGGCTTAAGTGGCGCTGCCCGAATGCGTCCGCACCTCTCAATTTTGCCCCCCCCCCCCCCCCCCCCCCTCAGGGGGGAGAGTACACCCGTGCATCAGTACACGTTCGACCTCGGGTGCTAGTGTTGGTGCTGGTGCGACTGATTGTGCTACAACTATTCTAATTTCCCAAGCATTATGTGGTGTTGGGTCCTCGTTTTGAAGAGAGACAGTGCCCCGCGTTCCTCTCCTTCCATCCTTCCTTCCTCCTCCCCCTCCTCCCCCACCTTCCTCCACCGATACCTGCCTCTGCCCTCCGAACCAGTCAACCAGTTGGCACACCCCTCACACGTTTCGTGGCCCCACAGGGAGCCCCACCGAAGGCCCACATGCCAGCGTTCGCATGCGGTCACCGCGCCCATGTCAGCAAACCCCTCACACGCTT
>CAUYUJ010021384.1:65000-82500 GCA_963575745.1 Prorocentrum cordatum
GTGTGTGTGTGTGTGTGTGTTGTGTGGGTGTGGTCTGTTGTGTGTCTGTTGGTGTCTGTTTGTGTCTGTCTGTGTGTGTGTGTGGTGCATGTCTGTGTGTGTGTATGTTGTGTGTCTGTTGTGTGTCTGTTGTGTGTCTGTGTGTGTGTGTGTGTGTGGTGTATGTCTGTGTGTGTGTGTGTGTGTGGGGGGGCAGCGAAGGCTGCCGAACCGGGGCCCTCTGGAGCCCCATCAGGGGGCCCCGTGGGCCCCAGAGCGGCCTTCAGGGCCGACAAGGGTACCACGCTCCCCCCATCTATATTGATCGCCTCCCCTGTGAATTTCGGGGGCGGAAAAGAGGGGGGTGATGACTACGGGGGGGGTGGATATCATGGCGGGGGCCATGATATTTACCTAACATCGAAGACTGATAGGTTTCTAATGGTGTAAAAAGAGACCAGCACATTACTCCACAGGGGGGTCTGGGCAGCCGTTGGGGAGCCGTTGGGGGGCCGTTGGGGGGGCCGTTGGGGATTTCGTGGGGGGCTCCGCGGAACCTCGTTTTTCGCATACAGTCACACACTTCGTGCTTTTCGATTTCCCAGAACTCCATTCCCGGGGCACATTCTGAATGCCCGGAGCCAACTGTAGGCCACTTCGTGCTCTTCGACTTCCCAGAACTCCATTCCCGGGCCACATTTTGAATGCCCGGAGCCAACTGTAGGCCACTTCGTGGTCTTCGAGTCCCCAGAACTCCATTCCGGGCCACATTTTGAATGCCCGGAGCCAATTGTAGGCCACTTCGTGCTCTTCGAGTTCCCAGAACTCCATTCCCGGGCCACATTTTGAATGCCCCGAGCCAACTGTAGGCCACTTTGTGATCTTCGAGTTCCCAGAATTCCATTCCTGGGCATGATTTTGAATGCCCGGAGCCAACTATAGGCCACTTCGTGTTCTTCGAGTTCCCAGAATTCCATTCCCGGTCCACATTTTGAATGCTGAGGCAGGCTGAGGCTGAGGCTGAGGCAGGCTGAGGCTGAGGCAGGCTGAGGCTGAGGCCGAGGCTGAAGGCAGACTGAGGCTGAGGCTGAAGCAGACTGAGGCTGAGGCAGAGGCAGGCTGAGGCTGAGGCTGAAGCAGGCTGATGCTGAGGCAGGTTGAGGCTGAGGCTGAGGCTGATGCAGGCTGAGGCTGAGGCAGGCTGAGGCTGAGGCTGAGGCCAAGGCTCAAGGCAGACTGAGGCTTTGGCTGAAGCAGGCTGAGGCTGAGGCTGAGGCTGAGGCTGAGGCAGGCTGAGGCTGAGGCTGAGGCAGGCTGAGGCTGAGGCAGGCTGAGGCTGAGGCTGAGGGTGAGGCTGAGGCTGAGGCTGAGGCAGGCTGAGGCTGAGGCTGAAGCAGGCTGATACTGAGGCAGGCTGAGGCTGAGGCAGGCTGAGGCACAGAGGCTGAGGCTGAAGGCAGACTGAGGCTGAGGCTGAAGCAGGCTGAGGCTGAGGCTGAGGCAGGCTGAGTCTGAGGCTGAGGCTGAGGCAGGCTGATGCTGAGGCCGGCTGAGGCTGAGGCTGAGGCTGATGCAGGCTGAGGCTGAGGCAGGCTGAGGCCGAGGCCGACGGCAGACTGAGGCTGAGGCTGAAGCAGGCTGAGGCTGAGGCAGAGGCAGGCTGAGGCTGAGGCTGAGGCAGGCTGATGCTGAGGCAGGCTGAGGCTGAGGCTGAGGCTGATGCAGGCTGAGGCTGAGGCAGGCTGAGGCGGAGGCCGAGGCTGAAGGCAGACTGAGGCTGAGGCTGAAGCAGTCTGAGGCTGAGGCCGAGGCAGGCTAAGGCTGAGGCTGAGGCAGGCTGAGGCTGAGGCAGGCTGAGGCTGAGGCTGAGGCTCATGCAGGCTGAGGGGGGGGGGGGGGGGGGGGGGGGGGGGGAGGGACTGAGCAGGCCGGAAGGCGGAGTCCGAGGCTGATTTTTTTTGCTCGTTTTTTTTTTTGATTTTTTTTTTTTGTTTTTTTTGATTTTTTTGTGTTTTTTTATTTCTTTTTTTTGATTTTTTTTTGTATTTTTTTTTTTTCTTTTTTTTTGTATTGATTGTTTTGTTTTTTTTTTTTTTGTTGATTTTCTTTTTCTTTTTTGTTTTTTTTTTTTTGTGATATTTTTTGTTTTTATTTTTGTTTTTTTTGATTTGAAGGCAGACTGAGGCTGAGGTTGAAGCAGGCTGAGGCTGAGGCTGAGGCAGGCTGAGGCTGAGGCTGAGGCAGGCTGAGGCTGAGGCAGGCTGAGGCTGAGGCTGAGGCTGAGGCTGAGGCTGAGCAGGCTGAGGCTGAGGCAGGCTGAGGCTGAGGCCGAGGCTGAAGGCAGACTGAGGCTGAGGCTGAAGCAGGCTGAGGCTGAGGCGGAGGCTGAGGCAGGCTGAGGCTGAGGCTGAGGCAGGCTGATGCTGAGGCAGGCTGAGGCTGAGGCTGAGGCTGATGCAGGCTGAGGCTGTGGCAGGCTGAGGCTGAGGCCGAGGCTGAAGGCAGACTGAGGCTGAGGCTGAAGCAGGCTGAGGCTGAGGCTGAGGCAGGCTGAGGCTGAGGCTGAGGCAGGCTGATGCTGAGGCAGGCTGAGGCTGAGGCTGAGGCTGATGCAGGCTGAGGCTGAGGCAGGCTGAGGCTGAGGCCGAGGCTGACGGCAGACTGAGGCTGAGGCTGAAGCAGGCTGAGGCTGAGGCAGAGGCAGGCTGAGGCTGAGGCTGAGCAGGCAGGCTGATGCTGAGGCAGGCTGAGGCTGTGGCTGAGGCTGATGCAGGCTGAGGTTGAGGCAGCTGAGGCTGAGGCCGAGGCTGAAGGCAGACTGATGCTGAGGCTGAAGCAGGCTGAGTCTGAGGCTGAGGCAGGCTGAGGCTGAGGCAGGCGGAGGCTGAGGCTGAGGCAGGCTGAGGCTGAGGCTGTGACTGCGACTGCCGTTGCCACTGCGACTGTCATCGCGAATGCGACTACGACTGCGAGAACAGCAGAATTCTACAACTGGATTCTCATCCGAATCTTAAGGGGAATGCTTCCAGATATGCTCCTACACATCGATGTTAGGTTGCTTTGCCGGGATAATTCTTCAGATTTCATGGCGCCTCGTCTTATTCCATTACGTCCCTGGCCCCCCCGCTGGGCCGCGCACATGCCGCCGGCCATGATTTGCACCCCCCCCCTCTTGGACACCCCCCTGTTGGCCGCTCCCGAGAACTCGCGCCGAACAACCTCCCGTCGTGTTTTTTTTTTTTGGGGGGGGGGGGGCACATCGCCAAGGGGTATTCGGCGTGACCCCAACATGCTAATGCTACGTGTGCGTGGCCCCCCCCCCCCGGGGACCGACAGTGGTGTATAGTCTGCCTTCGCGCGTCCCAGGTGGGGGTCCTCCCTCTTCTCGAGCCGGGGACCGGCCGCAGAAGTGCCCTGCCCCAAGCCCAACCTTCTCGCCGAGTCGGCGGCGCGCGCGCGCAGGCAGCGCCGCAGACCCGCGACGGCGCCGCGCGGCCGTCGCAGAGCCGACGGGCAGAGGGAACTGTGGGGTGCATCCGTGCTGTCGTCGGCCCCCGACTTCGGCGGTGGGCGGGGGGGAGGGGAAGCGAGAGTGAGGGAGGGTGCCCTCTCCGGAAGGCTCGGGAGTTCCCCGGCCTTCTGGGAGGTTTCCTGCGCCTTCCCCGGAGATGCAGCAGCAAAAAGCTCCTCGGAAGGCGCGCGGGGGCCTCTGGGGAGGCCCGCCGCCCTCCGAGAGGGCCTTTTAGATTGCAAGGGTATGGCCTGGTTGGATTGGGACTTCGCGAACTAATCCTTGGGTCTCCATTGCCATCTTGTCTTGCTCGCTGTTTGGCTCGTGAGCGGCGGATGCCCCCTCGCCTTCTCCTGCCTTTCGCCTCACCCTCCCACCCGGGAGGTTTTTGGGTTGGTAGCCTGACAAGCTATCATCCTGGGGGTGTCTGGTGTGCTATTGTAGTCGCATCGCGACTTCAAGAGCGTCGTCCTCCCACAAAAACTATGCATGGCAGGAGGGGCAGCAAGGATCTCCTCCTCGCTTCCCCCCCTCGCTCCCCGCCGGCGACCCGATCCTCCCTCTCCCCTCCCTCGGCCGTCTCTGGAGGCTGCATGCCCAGAAACTGTTTTTGAGTTTAAACTCCACCTTGTGGCGCGCCACACAGGCGCGCCCCAGACGGCGCTGCGATGCTCGACGCGTCCTCCTGCCGAGTCGATCGATCGGCCGTCTCCCCCGCCGCTCCTCCCCGCCCCCCCCCGCGCGAGGGCGGCCCCCGCCCCGAGCCAGTGGCTGGAGGCGGCGCGCGCCGCCCCTCGGGGCCAGGGGCGGGGCGGGGCGGGGGGCCCTGGGGGCGGGGCGGGGCGGGGGGCCCTGGGGGCGGGGCGGGGCGGGCGGCGAGGAGGCCTCCCTCCCTCCCTTCTCTCTCCCTCCCTCCGCCTCCTCCCTCCCTCCCCTCCCTCCCTCCCTCCCCTCCCCCTCCTCCTCCTCCTCCTCCTCCTCCCCCTCCTCCTCTCCTCCTCCTCCTCCTCCTCCTCCTCCTCCTCCTCATCCTCCTCCCCCCCTCCTCCTCCTCCGCCTCCTCCTCCTCCTCCTCCTCCTCCTCCTCCTCCTCCTCCTCCTCCTCCCTCCCTCCCTCCTCTGATTGGAGGCAGGCGCTGCAGCCATGGGGCAGCCGAGGGCCACCTGGCCGGAATTCGGGGAGCTGCCGAAGGCCTTCCCCGCGGGTGTGGCGAGAGCAGCCTCTCCAGACGCTTCGACCGCAGGACGGGGGTCGCAGGTGGCTTGGCATGGCTCGGACGTGCGCATTTTTCTCGACGAGAACCATGGAGGACCATCCTGGACCATCGAGCAAAGAAAACACGCACGAAACTGAACAATGCACGGGAAATGGACGCCCGAGCGACGGCAAGGTGGGGCACTGGCCAGTCTCGTGTCCATGCCAGAGAACGATCACCCGCATGTGAACAACAACGATGTGCACGTGGAGACCGTCGTGCAGGGCCTTGCCGAGGGAGGCAATGTGGGGCCTCTGCGTTTCCCTTCGTACATGGACGAGCTCTCGATCGCCCTCGTGGACGCCGGACTGGGGGTGGGCCTGGGAGGGACCGTGCCCGCGCAGTGGCAGGCTAGGGAATGGTCATGCATAAGGGGCTCCAGTGGAGACGTGGTCAAGGCAGCTGCTGGTGAATATCAGGAAGATGCGCGCGCTACCCTCGCAGGCCCAAATGGAGGCCCATCTGGATCTGGAGGCCTCGGCCCTGCAGGCGCTGGATTGGGCTGCTCCTCGGAGGCTTCGGCAGTGCTACACGCGGACGACCCTGTGCTTCTAGCCAGCAGCAGAGGAGGCGCGCAGAACTCTTTTCAGGTTCTCGCAGCGCGGGCACACAAACACAAGGCCAGCCCTCACACCAAGGCTACCGAGCACGCTGCTATGGTGTCGGGGGCCACCAGTCCTTCAGTCCTCTCAGAAGGAGGAACCATTTGTGATTGCTTTGGTGGGCCAGGAACCGATGCCCATCGCCATGGTGACCAAACATCGCTGATTGGGCCTCCCATGGCGTAGCGATTTGGATAACGGAAAGAGCGAGGTACGAGTGATGACGTTGTGTTTTCGGCGAAGCCCTCTAGGGAGGGGTCCAGGGGAGGGGGCAGGGGGAGTGAATGGGCTCTAATGGCAGTTTTCTGGTTTTCCTTTGGGTTTTTGCATCTGTTTGTTCGGGTTCCCCCCCAAGACGGCCCAAGAGCGCTCCAAGAGAGCCCAAGACCGCCCAAGACAGCCCAAGAGGCCCCCAAGAGGCCCCCAAGAGGCGCCCAAGGGGCGTGCCAAGAGGGCACCAGGAGGCCAAAATCATGGAGGTTCTAAAGGAAAACGTATATTTTTAGCATGCACGGCTTTTCGGCGTTCACGGCGTTGACGACGGCCCAAGAGGCCCCCAAGACCGCCCCAAGACGGCCCAATAGGCTCCCAAGAGGCCCCCAAAACGGCCCAAGAGGGCCCCAAGACGGTCCAAGAGGCGCCCAAGACGGCCCAAGAGGGCCCCAAGACGGCCCCAATAGGGGGACCACGAACTGAAAAGTCGAGCCTTTCGCCCCAAGAAGCTCCCAGGAGGCCCCCAGAGCCCCCCAAGAAGCCCCAAGAGGCCCCCAAGAGGCGTCCCAAGAGGCCACCAGGAGGCCCAAATCATTGATTTCCCATAGGGAAACGTACATTTTTAGCATATACGGCTTTTGGCCTTCACGGCGTTGAAGACGGTCCAAGAGGCCCCCAAGACCGCCCCAAGACGGCCCAAGGGGCTCCCACGAGGCCCCCAAACCGGCCCAAGAGGGCCGCCAGACGGTCCAAGAGGCGGCCAAGACGGCCCAAGGGAGCCCCAAGACGGCCCCAAGAGGGGGACCACGAACTGAAAAGTCGAGCCTTTCGCCCCAAGAAGCTCCCAGGAGGCCCCCAGAGCCCCCCAAGAAGCCCCAAGAGGCCCCCAAGAGGTTCCAAAGAGGCCTCCAGAAGGGCATTAAAAAGGGCCACAATGGGACCCCCAAGGAGGCCCAGAGACGCCAAAGAAAGAGCGATCGGAAGCTCTTTGCACCAAGGCTCCCACGAGCGAACGGTGACGTAAACAAGCTGATTAGACCAAGACTCTCAGCAGAGAGCGGTGACGTAACAAGTTCCTGACACCAGGGCCCAGCCAAGGCTCAGGAACGGGCGGCAACGCAACAATCTCTGAACACCAAGGCTCTCAAGCGCGAGGGGTGACGTAACAAGCTCTCAACGCCAAGGCTCCCAGTACGAACGGTGGTGTGAGTAATTTCGGTTTTTGTTTCTGCAGCGCTCTTTCCGTTTCTGTGCCGGGCCAGGTAACGAAAAGAGCGAGGTACGAGTGATGATGTTCTGGTGTGGGCGAAGCCCTAAAGGGAGGGGTTCCAGGGGAGGGGGTACCGCGAACGAATGAGTGTCAATGGCCGTTGTCGGGTTTTCCTTCGGGTTTTCGTGCGTTTTTCTGGTTCCCCCCCAAGAAGGTCCAATAGCGCTCCAAGAGAGCCCAAGATCGCCCAAGGCGGCCCAAGAGGCCCCCAAGAGGCCCCCAAGAGGCGCCCAAAGGGCGTCCCAAGAGGGCCCCAAGATGCCAAAATCATTGATTTCCTATTGGAAAAAAGGTACATTGTTAGCATGCGCGGCTTTTCGGCATTCGCGGCGTTGAAGACGGTCCAATAGGCCCCCAAGACCGCCTCAAAACTGCCCAAGAGGCTCCCACGAGGCCCCCAGAACGGCCCAAGAGGGCCCCCAGACGGCCCAAGAGGCGCCCAAGACGGCCCAGAAGGGCCCCAAGACGGCCCCAAGAGGGGGACCACGAACTGAAAAGTCGAGCCTTTCGCCCCAAGAAGCTCCCAGGAGGCCCCCAGAGCCCCCCAAGAAGCCCCAAGAGGCCCCCAAGAGGTTCCCAAGAGGCCTCCAAAAGAGCCCGAAAAGGGCCCCAATAGGACTCCCAAGGAGGCCCAGAGACGCCAAAGAAAGAGCGATCGGTAACGCAAAAAGTTCTTCACGCCAAGGCTCCCAAAAGCGAACGGTGACGTAAACAAGCTGATCAGACCAAGGCTCCCAGCAGAGAGCGGTGACGTAACAAGTTTCTGACACCAAGGCCCAGCCAAGGCTCAGGAACGGGCGGCAACGCAACAATCGCTGAACACCAAGGCTCCCAAGAGTGAGGGGTGACGTAACAAGCTCTCAACGCCAAGGCTCCCAGTACGAACGGTGGTGTGAGTAATTTCGGTTTTTGTTTCTGCAGCGCTCTTTCCGTTTCTGTGCCGGGCCAGGTCTATCGGCCATGGGCAGGGATCGAGTCGGCGCTGCGGCCTCCCATGTCTCCACGCTGGCGGGCCTGGTGGCTCGCGAGGAGTTTCCCTTGTCCGCTGCGGCCGGCGTCTTCGATCTACAGGTGGAGGCCTCTTTCAGCTTCGGCAGGTGGCTCTGGGCCCCGGCGTCTGGCGGAGAGAAGGCCGCGCATGCGGCGTACAGCGCCAGTTTTGATACATGCTCCGCGTGCGGACCATGCATTAAACATAAAGGGTTGATTAATGGATACAAGGATGAGTTTATGCATTAAGTTATTCATATATTAACCATGTATTGAAGATCCTACATGTTCTAAGATCCTAGGTAATAGAAGCTGCCTTGTACGAAGGCTGGGCGCGCTTGTTCTTGGGCGCTCCGCCACGGCGGGGGCCCGCACCGGCGCTCGGCGAGATGGGCTGGCGCCTGTCGGGGGCAGCGCGGCTGGTGGGCGGTGTGGCAGCCGGGAGAGCAGCGCCGTGGGCACGTCCAGGCGGGGGCCTGTCCCGAGACGCTCTCCTGGGCGCGCACGCGTGGGTGGGCCACACGTGGGCCAAGGCCTCTCAAGTTCCCCTCGGCTCCTGGGGCTTACCGGACTGGCCGGGCTGGCCCCTCCAGCATCCGCAGGGCACCAGGAATGGGTACAAGGCCGAGGTCCAGGACAAGCTGGCACGGTTTTCAGAGGCTCGTTGGCGGCAGGCAGCTGGCCAGCACCGTCGTCCTTTACAGTCTCTTTCCCGACGTCCTGGTTTCCCAACGGACCTCCAGCAGATGGCGGGCCCCCCTTCTTCGTGGGAGGTCCTGCTGGGCCAGAGGTCGTTGTCGCGTCTTCGGATGGGTGTCCTCGCGCTGGGGCACGATTCGGGCAGACGCTTCTGCGCGCGCGTACAATCATGTACCCTCTGTGGAAGACGAACGATGAGCCGCACCTTCCAGGTGCCGGGAGTGTGCGAGGCAGCGGCGAGCCAGCGTGCGGAGTTCCGGCGCGCCCGCGGAACACTACAGCTGGAGTCACAGGAATCACGTGCGGCGGCATGTCTGAGTCCACCCCGGACCAGCCAGGCCGTGTGGAGGCTGCTTTGCTCGCGCTGGCTGTGGACGGCGGGGGCCAGGTTCTGGTCGCCGCGTAGCCTCCTCCCTACCTCTGGGGCTCACATTTTTTTTTTGTTTTTTTTTTTTTTTGTTCTCTCTCTCTCTCTCTCTCCCACTCTCGCTCTCCACTTTCTTCCTGTCTCTCGCTCTCTCTATCCCTCTTTCTCCCTCTTTCTCCCTCTTTCTCTCTCCCTCCCTCCCTCCCTCCCTCCCTCTCGGCCGCGCTACTTTCGAGGCATGGGCCCAATTCGTGCCTCTCCCCTCCTCGTCCTCGTCCTTGTCCTCGCCCTCCTCCTCCTCCTCCTCCTCTTCCTCCTCTTCCTCCTCCTCCTCCTCCTTCTCCTCCTCCTGCTCCTCCTCCTGCTGCTCCTCCTCTCCTCCTCCTCCTCCTCCTCCTCCTCCTCCTCCTCCTCCTCCTCCTCCTCCTCCTCCTCCTCCTCCTCCTCCTCCTCCACCCCTCTCTCCTAAAGACGGGCCTCTGCATGGGAGTTGCGCGTGTCGGCTTGGGGTGGGCTGGGCTGCAGGCTTCTTCTTCCGGCACGGATGTCTTTCGCCGGGGTTGGCTTTCGCCTGGCTTCGTTTCGCCGGGCTTCGTTTCGCCGGGGTTGGCTTTCGCGGGGGTTGACTTTCGCCGGGGTTGGCTTTCGCCTGGGCTGGCTTTCGCCAGGCTTCGTTTCGCCGGGCTTCGTTTCGCCGGGCTTCGTTTCGCCGGGGTTGGCTTTCGCCGGGGTTGGCTTTCGCCGGGGTTGGCTTTCGCGGGGGGTTGGCTTTCACCGGGTTGGCTTTCGCCGGGTTGGCTTTTGCCGGGGTTGGCTTTCGCTGGGGTTGGCTTTCGCCAGGGTTGGCTTTCGCCGGGGTTGGCTTTCGCCGGGGCCGGGCGGGGAGCAGGCGGGGCAGGCTCAGGGGCAGGCGATGAATGGGTAATGGGGTATCGATGTCTCCTGTCCCCTCTTAGCAATTTCTTGTGTCGGGCCGCTTCCAGAAGCGGCCGGCGGTCGTGGTGGCGGTCGCAGCTGGTGGGGGCGTTGGCCCGAGACTTCCGACGCCCGGGAAAAACAAAACGGTCAGTTTTTTAGGTCGGGGTCGGCCTCAGGGAGGCCATGACGTCGTTACCTAGGACGCGCCAGGATAAAATTATGTCCTTGGGAACGACTGCGGACCCCATGGAGCCGCCAGCGTAAACAAATCCGGGGGTCGGAGGTCAGGGCCGGAAGTCGCCGTGCAGGAGTAGGTGAGAGGGCGGGGGCGCGGCGAGGAAGGAAGAGGCTCGAGACCCTTGTTGCAGGGCGAGCAGCGGGCAGCGCACGCACGGACGGGCAGCGGGCAGCGCCGAGCACAGAAACCCGCCAGGCGGACCCTAAAGGGAGGGTCGGGTCGGGCGGGCGGACCCTGACGGGCGGGACGGGTCGGGCGCGGTCGGGCAGACCCTAACACGCGGGTCTGGTCGGGCGGGCGGACCCTAACGGGCGGGGCGGGTCGGGTCGGGACGGGCGGACCCTAACGGGCGGGTCGGGTCGGGCGGCGGGACACTAAAGTGTGGAGGCGCGCTCGAGTGAGCACGCGTGAACCCTAACGGGCGGGTCAGGTCGGGTCGGGCGGATCCTAACGGGCGGGGCGGATCGGGTCGGGTCGAGCAAACCCGAACGGGCGGGTCGGGTCGGGCGGGCGGGACACTACAGTGTGGAGGCGCGCTCGAGTGAGCACGCGTGAACCCTGCAGGGCGGGTCGGTTCGGGCGGGCGGATCCTGATGGACGGGGCGGGTGGTCGGGTCGGGCGGACCCTAACGGGCGGGTCGGGTCGGGCGGGCGGGACACTAAAGTGTGCGGGGCGCGCTCGAGTGAGCACGCGTGAGCCCTAGCGGGCGGGTCGGGTCGGGCGGGCGACCCTGGGGGGGGACGGGTCGCGCCGGGTCTGGGGCGGCGGGACGGGGGCGGGGGGTCGGGGTCGGCGGACCCTAACGGGCGGTCGGGTCGGGCGGGCGGGACACTAAAGTGTGGGGCGCGCTCGAGTGAGCACGCGTGAACCCTCACGGGCTGGTCGGGTCGTGTCGGGCGGACCCTAGCGGGCGGGGCGGATCGGGTCGGGTCGAGCAAACCTTGACGGGCGGGTCGGCTCGGGCAGGCGGGACACTAAAGTGTGGAGGTACGCTCGAGCGAGCACGCGTGAACCCTAACGGGCGGGTCGGGTGGGGCAGGCGGACCCTGATGTGCGGGACGGGTCGGGTTTGGTCGGGCGGACCCTAACGGGCGGGTCGGGTCGGGCGGGCGGGACACTAAAGTGTGGGGCGCGCTCGAGTGAGCACGCGTGAGCCCTAACGGGCGGGTCGGGTCGGGTCGGGCGGTCCCTAACGGGCGGGGCGGATCGGGTCGGGTCGAGCAAAACCTAACGGGCGGGTCGGGCCGGGCAGGCGGGACACTAAAGGACGCGCCAGGATAAAATTATGTCCTTGGGAACGACTGCGGACCCCATGGAGCCGCCGGCGTAAACAAATCCGGGGGTCGGAGGTCAGGGTCGGAAGTCGCCGTGCAGGAGTAGGTGAGGGGGCGGGGGCGCGGCGAGGAAGGAAGAGGCTCGAGACCCTCGTTGCAGGGTGGGCAGCGGGCAGCGCACGGACGGGCAGCGGGCAGCGCCGAGCACAGAAACCCGCCAGGCGGACCCTAAAGGGAGGGTCGGGTCGGGCGGGCGGACCCTGACGGGCGGGACGGGTCGGGCGCGGTCGGGCAGACCCTAACGGGCGGGTCGGGTCGGGCGGGCGGTTTGGCGCGCCGGAACGAGCACGCGCGTTCTTCAATGGGCTGGTCGGGTCGGGTCGGGCGGACCCTAGCGGGCGGGACGGGTCGGGTCGGGTCGGGCGGACCCTAACGGGCGGGTCGGGTCAGGTGGGCGGGACACTAAAGTGTGGGGGCGCGCTCGAGTGCGCACGCGCGAACCCTAGCGTGCGGGTCTCATCGGGCGGGCGGACCCTAACGGGCGGGGCGGGGCGGGCGGACCCTAACGGGCGGGTTGGGTCGGGCTCCAGCCAACTGGTCGCGGGCAAGAGAAGCCAGAGGAAGAGGGGAGGGAGAGGAGCAGCAGCAGCAGCAAAAGAACAGGAGCGGGAAGAGGAGAAGAGGAAGAGGAGGGCGAAAACGAGCCCAGGCGAAATCGAGCCCAGGCGAAATCGAGCCCAGGCGACAGCCAACCCGGGCGAAAGCCAACCGGGCGAAAGCGAACCCGGGCGAAAGCCAACAGGGCGAAAGCCAACCGGGCGAAACCCAACCCTGGCGGAAGCCAACCCGGGCGAAAGCCAACCCGGGCGAAAGCCAACCCGGGCGAGGCCTCTGAGGAATATGAGGACGGGCGTTCTAACGTGTTCCGGAATCGCTGCTCCGGAGCACGCTGGGGAGGAGGAAGCAGACTCCGAGCCAGTGGATCGGCCAGCTCTACACCGACAGGTGGCGAGCGACAGGGCCTGGCTGCTCCGTGGGAAGGGAGCGGGCGTCGGGATCTGGGGGTCGCGTCGGTCGTGGGGGGAGGAAGGGGGAAGGTGCACGCTAGTCCCTTCGGGGGCGCCTGCCTGGGTTGCGCGCCCGCGGGGCAGGTCGCCTCTTTTAGGGGCAGCGCGGACCCTGTCCGAGAGGCCGCGGCCTTCAAGGCTAGTGGGACTTCAACTGTCGCAAAGCGACGCCCAGAGGCGAATGCAGTAGGCAGCACTGCGGATGCTAGACCTCCACGGGTAATCTGATCTGATTATCTCCCCCTTTCTCTTGGGGGTGTCCTGGACGACGGCTGCGGCGACGTCTTCCCTCCCTCCCTCCCTCCCTCTGGCGGCGCGCTCCCTCCGCAGGGCCGCTTCTCCAGCAGGGGCGCTGCGGCAACGGGCTGCGACGTCAGCCAGCTTGGGTGGGGCCGGGGGGTCCCTCGGTTTCCCAGGGAGGGTCCTCGTTCCCCCTCCCCGTCTGCTTGTCTGCAGCGGTGCTTCGCGCACGCTGTTCTGACTGCGGGGGCTGGGGGGCAGGGCGAGGGCGTCGGAAGGCCGAAAAGAAGCAACTGACCAAGCCTTCCAAACTATACAGCAATACAAGGGTTCGGCCTCCTCGGGTCTTCCTGGAGGTCCTCTTGGAGGCCTCGTGGGACGTCTTGGAAGCCTCTCGGGGCGCTTCTTGGGCCGTCTTGAGCTATCTCAAGACCATCTTAGGCCGTCTTGGATGCATCTTGGGCCCTCTTGGAAATATCTTGAGGCCATCTTGGGCTCCCTTGGGGCAATCTTGGGGCCCTCTTGGCCGTCTGGGAGGCCATCTCGGCTATTTTAGAGGCCCTCTTGGAGCCGTCTTGGGGTCATCATGGGGCTGTCTTGGGGGCCTCTTGGGCCGTCATGGAGCCATTTCAGGGACCTCTTGGGCGCTCGTGAGCGATCTTGGGGGCCTCTTGGGCCGTCTTGGGCCGTCTATGGCGGTCCAAGAAGCGACGGGCCGTCTATGGGCCGTCTTGGGCCGTCTATGGCCGTCTAAAAGGCGACGACGGCGGCGACGACGACGACGACGACGGCTCCGACGGCGACAACGACGGTGATGTCGCCGCCGCCCTCCGTGCCGCTTCCTGGGGTCGTCGATGGCCGCCAAGGGCCGCCGCCGCCGACGGCGACGACGGCGACGACGACGACGACGACGACGACGACGACGACGACGACGACGGCGGCGGCGGCGGCGGCGGCGACGACGACGACGGCGGCTTCGACGGCGGCGGCGGGGGCCGCCGACGTGCGCCGCCGCGGCCCCGGCGGCGCCCACTGGCGCCCAGGGCTCCAGGTCGGTGCCGTCCATGCCCGGGTCTCCGAGCAGGCGCCCTGGCGAGTGGCCGCCGCCGCCGCCGCCGCCGCCGCCGCCGCCGTCGTCGTCGTCGTCGTCGTCGTCGCCGCCGTCGCCGCCGTCGTCGTCGTCGTCGTCGTCGTCGTCGTCGTCGTCGTCGTGATGGCCGTGGCCGTCGTCGTTTGGGGGGCGGAGGGGGGAACTGGAGGGGGGGGGCAGGGGAGAGATGGAGGGAGGGAGGAAGGCGGGAGGACGGGGATGAGGAGGAGGGTGGAGGACAAGGTGGAGGAGGAGGAGGGTGATCAGGAGGAGGAGGCGGAGGAGGAGGAGGAGGAGGAAGAGGAGGAAGAGGAGGAGAATGAGGAGGCAGAGCTGGAGGAGGTGAGGGATTGACGCATGAGGGGCGGAGACGGGCTGGACGGAGAATGATGGTGAAAAGGGGTAGGAGGGGGGGCATAAGCGGAGACGATGCGAGGGGGGCGAAGAGGGAGGGAGGAGAAGGGAGAAGGGAAGAAGAGGCTGATGAGGAGGGGAGCAGGGGGGAGAATCGAAGAAGAAAACACGCCATAAGCTTAAACTTTTGGCGCTCCGCGCGGATTTCTTGGATCCGCGCTGGGCCCCCCAGGCGGCGCCTCTGGCGCCGCCCCTGGCGCGCTCCGCGCGCCGGGGAGGAGGGTCGGGAAGGAGGGTCCGGCGCGGGTCCAAGAAATCCGCGCGAACATCCAGAAGCATATGTTTGTGTGGTTTTCTTTGTTCCTCTGAGCAGGGGGGGGAGGGAGGAAGGGGGGGAGGATGAAGTTATGCTTATTTCGGGCGTGTCCCTCTACAGGAAGACGATTCAAAAATAGTCAAAACATAGTCTGGGGAGGTTTTATTTTGATTAGTTGCTGATTATTTTTGGGTAGGTTTTGAGTGTTTTTGATTTGTTCTCCCACAATCCGCCTGCAGGGGAACATGCCCGACCTGACGGTATGCACCGGATCTTGAAGTCCAAGGATGGTCTATCCGCTGCTTGCCTGAGCAGGGTCGCGTGCCGAACGCGAGCGCAACGTCTGCGCGCCGCGGCCCCTCCGTCCCGCGGGCAGGCGTGGCCGCGTTGGGTCGAGATTTAAATCGGGCGTGTCCCTCTACAGGAGGCATATTCCCACATAGTCAAACATTAGTGATGGGATAATGTTTCGAACGTTAATCTTTTCGAATACGTTTGAAAATAGTTCGAGTCAGAGTGAGGGGGCCGAACGGTCATTCACTGTCCCTGGGTGCGTGGCTGAAGTGGAATTCCGCGGTGCGGATTCTCGTTGTTGTTGTTGTTGTTGTTGTTGTTGTTGTTGTTGTTGTTGTTGTTGTTGTTGTTGTTGTTGTTGTTGTTGTTGTTGTTGTTGTTGTTGTTGTTGTTGTTGTTGTTGTTGTTGTTGTTGTTGTTGTTGTTGTTGTTGTTGTTGTTGTTGTGTTGTTGTTGTTGTTGTTGTTGTTGTTGTTGTTGTTGTTGTTGTTGTTGTTGAACATTATTAATTCTAAAGAATAATTATTGTTGGGACCCCTGGTGCACGGCCCCCCCGCCGCGCCTAGGCCGCAGCTACATTTTCATCATTTTTTCGCGAAAGCTTCAGAAAAGTGGATGGGGTCCAGATCCGGTTGTTTTGTTGTAATCCGTTTTCCCTTGCAAAAAACACTATAAAATGACATTTCTTGTTCTAATATAATCAAATTTCAAGAATCCCTTGCAAAAAATAAGGTAAAGTGGACATTCGCGCGCGCAAGACGAAATCCTTCCAAAAGCTTAGTGTTCGGAGCGATTTTAACATAAAAACATCAAAAAACCAATGGTTTTTCAACAAAAAAATGTCAAAATCTCATCCCGCGCGCTCTTGCGGATTCGTAGGAAAACCAACACTTTTTAAACATTTCTGTCAAACGGGCTTTTGCGAGCAACTTTTTCGAACTTCTGCGACAACGGTTGCGCACCTGCCAGGGCCATCATCCCTGTCAAATAATACCATGCGGGACACATTCGTCAAATAATACCAGCTTAACAACTTCTGTGGGTGTACGAACGTAGGCTTAACAACTTCTGTGGTGTGTACTCCACGCCAGTGTAGTAGCCACGGTCGTCCGCAGGCCACGAAGTGAAGTGTCCGAACGTCATAGGGCGGGAAGCTGGGTGTGGGTGGTGGCGAAGAGTCGTTTGGAAATTTGGTAGAGCTTGAACCGGCCCCCCCACAAAGTGGGGGTATGGCTGGCGTCGCATGAAAACCCTGGCACTGGTGAGAACACTGAGCGTTCGGGTAAAGTGATTGTTGTTGTTGTTGTTGTTGTTGTTGTTGTTGTTGTTGTTGTTGTTGTTGTTGTTGTTGTTGTTGTTCGTGTTGTTCGTTGTTGGTGTTGTTGTTGTTGTTGTTGTTGTTGAACACTATTACTTCTAAAGAATTATTATTGTTGGACCCCCTGGTGCACGCCCCCCGCCCAAAACCTAGGCCGCAGCTACATTTTCATCATTTTTCTGCGAAAGCTTCAGAAAAGTGGATTACCCCCGGATCCGGTTTTTTGTTGACGCTCGTTTTCCCTTGCAAAAAACAATAGAAAATGAAAATTCTTGTTCTTAGTTGATCAAATTTCAAGAATCCCTTGCAAAAAATAAGGTAAAGTGGACATTCGCGCTCGCAAGACGAAATCCTTCCAAAACCTTAGGTTTCGTAACGATTTTAACATAAAAACATCAAAAACCCAATGGTTTTTTAAGAAAAAATTGTCAAAATGTCCTTCCGCGCGCTCTTGCGGATTCATAGGAAACACACCACTTTTTAAACATTTCTGTCAAAAGGGTCTTTGCGTGCTACTTCTTCAGGTGCTTTGAACTTCTCCAACAACGGTTGCGCGCCTGCGAGGGCAAGATGGCCCCAAGAGGCGTCCATGAGGCCCAAAGAGGCGCCCAAGATGGTCCCAAGAGGCTTCAAGAGGACTCCAAGAGGCCCCCAAGAGGTTCCAGAGAGGCTCCAAGGTGGCTCCAAGAGACCCCCAAGATGGCCCCAGGAGGCGTTCTAGAGGCCCCAAGAGTCCGCCGTGAGGGTCCAATAAGCCCCCAAGAGGCCCCAAGATGGTTCCAAGGAGCCCCCCAAAGGCTCTCAAGTGGACCCCAAACCGCGCCAGGAGGCTTCCCCCCTTCCCCAAGAGGACCCCAAGCGGCCCCAGGAAGGCCCCCGACTGCTGACGCACATATCCGTAGCCATCTCGGATCAAGGTATCGCCTGTGTTCTTGGATCATGGCTTTGACGGCGAAAGACCTTCACGAGCAGTATGGCTTTACGGCGAAAGACCTTCACGCGTACTTCAAGAAGGACCTCTGTGGGTGTGTACCCCACGCCAGTGTAGTAGCCAGGGTCGTCCGCACGCCACGAAGTGAAGTGTCCCAACGTCATAGGGCGGGAAGCTGGGTGTGGGTGGTCTCGAAGAGTCGTTTGGATATTTGGTAGAGCTTGAACGGCCCCCCCACGAAGTGGGGGTATTGGCTGGTGTCGCAAGAAAACCCTGGCACTGGGGAGAACACTGAGCGTTCGGGTAAAATGATTGTTGTTGTTGTTGTTGTTGTTGTTGTTGTTGTTGTTGTTGTTGTCGTCGTCCCACCCGCAACCCGCCCCGCGACCACCGCGACCCACCCGCGACCCACCCCGCGACCCACCCCGCGACCCACCCGCGACCCACCCGCGACCCACCCCGCGACCCACCCCGCGACCCACCCCGCGACCCACCCGCGACCCACCCCGCGACCCACCCCGCGACCCACCCCGCGACCCACCCGCGACCCACCCGCGACCACCCGCGACCCA
>CAUYUJ010021384.1:87500-92500 GCA_963575745.1 Prorocentrum cordatum
GAATGAGGAATCCGACAGGCCAATGGTTCAGAAGCATGCGGTTCGAAACCGACTCACGTCGTATCTCTGTGCCTGGGGCCGAAGGAGGAGAAGGATCTCGCTCTCTGCTATTTCCGACCCGGCGGGTCTCCAGGTTTCTGAACCTAGTGCTGCGGCTAAGTTGCTGGCGGCGCACTGGGGGCAGGTGCGTGCCTTCGTCGAAGGTGAAGATGCCAGACGGCAAGAACTCGCACCCTTCATCGCGCAGGTGTCTCCTCTCATGTTCTGGGAACTTGAGTTTAATGAAGTTCGTCAGCATGCTCATTATGCTCGAGACTCGCGTCCTGGGCCCGACGGGATTCCGTGCAGTGCCTGGTTTCGGGGCGGTACTTGCACGATGGAACCTCTCTTTGAAGTGTACCAGGAACTTCTCGCTCGTGGGCGACTTTCTGATGAATTTAATCATGGCATTGCCGTTTTCTTGCCCAGGGGTGATGCCCCCAGCGATGCTGTGGACGCTGTCTTCCGTCCACCTGGGCAGGCCAGGCCTATTGCGCTTGGCAATTCGGATAACAAGTTGATCAGTCGTGCTATTAATAAGCCTGTCGTTCGTGTTCTCCAGGAGTGTTGCATCGACTTCCAACGTGGTTGTATCCCTGGGCGCAATTTCACCAACAACATTGTTGCTCTGGAATCTCGGGCCGTGGAATGGTTTGTTCAGGACGGACTTCAGGCGACGGGTTACGTTACGTTTGATATTACGGCTGCCTTTCCTACCCTCCTCCGCTCCATGATTATGTTCGTCTTCAAAACCATGAAGTTCCCGAAGAAAATCCGCAGGGCGGTTGCCGCTCTCTATCAGCAAGTGTGGGTTTCTGTCTCCTTCTGCGGGGTGCAAGACTCTGGATGGTGGGTCAAGCGTGGGATCAAGCAAGGGTGCCCGCTCTCCTCCTCGCTCTTCGTGCTGTGCATCGATCCGATCTTAAGGATGCTTGAGCAGCGCCTTCAGCGCGTGCCATCGGTGCTGGGTGCCTGTGCTGACCATGTCGGGCTTGTCTCACAGGACGTGTATCGAGCTCTGGCCTTGGCACTTCCTGTATTTGATTGTGCTGCCCAGGCTGCTGGACTCGAGCTCAACGTCACGAAATCTATCATCGTCCCTCTCGCCGCCCTCCCTGAACGTGAATATCGCAACCTCCTTGATGTTGCTGGTTTACCCTCCTCCTTCAAGGCGCAGCATGTGGCAAAGTATTTGGGTATCTTTCTTGGGCGTGGTGGGTCTGTACGGTCTTGGGACGCTCCTGCCAGGAAATGTCTTGGGCAAGCTCTTGACGCTAAATCTCTTGGATTGGGTCTGGTGAAGAGCATCGCACTATTCAATCAGAATGGTTTCAGCTGTTTGTCGTACGTGTCTCAATTCTTCTCACCTCCCAAGTCTATGTGCGAGGCTGTCCGTGCAGCTGGACAAGCGTTGGTGTGCGGCCCGCGGAATGCTCTTAGTCCTGCCATGCTCGAGAATTTAACGGCGCTGGGGTTGCCGTGCCAATTGAGAAGGCTGGATCTGGTTTCGAGGACCACTCTTTACCGTTTCGCCTGCAATTCGATCGAGTTTTACCGTGCGAAGACGCGGATCCAGGCGATGGCCGCCAGCGACGAGTGCAACATATAGTGGGACAGGGATCCCCTGTGGTTGCAGTCGTCCATGCACGCCCTTATCGCTAACTATGATCAGTTGTGCGCAGTGCCGAACGTACCCGTCCCTGGAACTCCTCGGATCCAAGCGGCTACGACGAAATGGCTATACCATCTTGCCCCCGAAGGATATCGGGTCCCGCTCCTGTATCGGATGAAGAAGCTGGGGGTATCCGCGAGGTTGTGATCTTGACCTAGCTCTGATGGCGCTCAGAAGATTAGAAAGGCTTGTTCCCTCTTGCGTTATCGTTTCTGTTTTGAAAACGTTCTCGAACGGCTGGTGCTGTTCTGCCAGGTTCCGTGGGCCCACCTGTGGCTGCGTTTTCTGTTCGGCGCCTGGGGCCGACAAGTTTCTTCACTATCTTGAGTGCCCTGTTGTTATGTCTAGTGCCAGTGCCGTCTTGCATCTTCCCGCTTTCTGTTCCTCGCTCTCTGGGCCGCAGCGTGCTTCCATCTTCCCCTGGGCCGCCTCTTCTCAGCTAGAACTTTCAGCCTGTGCGATTTTCCTTGATCTCATCTTTCAGGCCTATCATGATTTGCGGTGCGCACCCAACCTGTCGCCTCCGAGGGGGTCTCTGCGGCTTCAGGGCAGAATGCGTGCTCGTTTGAAGCAGCTCAAGAGGCGGGATCATCGCCTGAGCCTGCTTCTTGGGTAGCTCTCGTGTGGTGCGAGCTGCCTCGCTCGTGCCTCTGCGGCCCGCCTGCGGCATCGCCAGGCGCGCCCCGCCCTTGCTGTTCTCTCGGGAGGACGTGGGGAGCTTGCCAGGTATTGAATTAAGGTCGGGTCGGCCTAATTCTTTGCCTTCCTCGGCCTCGCGCACTCCTCCGCCAGAGGGGGGAAGAGAGGGGGGGCAGGAGGGTAACCACAAAGAGCTTCAGCTGCTCACATGATCAAGATCGTACACGGACTTCGCCCATTGCTGCAGGGATCTCCCCTGGCGCCGGCGGGAAGGCCCAGTCCTTGGGTGTGCCATCAGCGTTGCACACCCGATTCACCAAGGAATCGTCTGCTGCACCTGATTCATCAAGGAATCGTCTGCAGGAAGATGGGAGGTTTCTTTTATATTCCCGACGACCACGGGCGCTGCCGGGGGGGAGGGGATGGGAGGGACAGGTGACGTCACGTTTCGTGCCGGTGCCGTCCAGGGATGCTTGGGAGAGCTCAGTGAGTCCGCGTTCGTCGACGAGAAAGTAAAGATTTTGAGTCGGTGAGCGTCGATTTCAGCATGGGTTAGCGCGGATCTGCATCGATTGGTGTCGGTTGTCTTCGACTCGCTAGAGCCAGCAGAGCAAGATGGTATGGGAGGCTCCCATGAGTTGCCACATAACAAAAATTAAATCGGGCGTGCCCCTCTACAGGAGGAGTCTTCAACAATAGTAAAAAATAATGATTATTCTGGGGACGATGTTTCGAGTATTTCTGAATATTTCAGTTTTTGTTTGACAACTTTTTATTTTTCGCCCAAAATCCGCCTGGATGGGGACACGCCCGACCTCAGACAGAAACTTTGCGAACTCCTTCAACACCTGCCGGAAGATCGATCTTCAGCTTGGCAGGGCGCGTGGGCAAGTGCTGGACCTTGAGCTTTACGCCCGCGAGCCTCGCCCTGGCTTCGCTCCAGCTGCATTCGGACCACGGCTGGACCTGAGCGCTGTTTTGCTGGACTTTTTTTTTTTGCTTCTCTCTCTCTCTCTCTTTCTCTTCGTTTTGGCAAAAAGGAGAACAGATAAAGCAGCGCGAACAACACAACGACAGCAGAACAAACAACAGCGTTTAGGTCCCGCCCCGTGCTGGACCTTGAGCGTTACGCCCGTGGCCTCGCCTTGGCTGCGCTCCAGCTGCATCCGTGTCCTGCTCGGCAGTGTGTTTGCCCGGCTGCGCCTTCAGCTTAAGTCGGGCCTGTCCTTCTACAGGAGGAGGGATCTTCAAACGTAAAGTAGTGTAAAATAGCCAAGACACGATTTTTCGGTTATTGATAAGTATTTGTGGATCTTGTGTTTTGACACATTTTTAATGCTTTGTCCAACATCCGCCTGTAGGGGACACACCCGACCTAGCCTTAAGCTTCTTCACCTGATCGATCTGGCACCTGCTTTTGCTGGAGCTACTCGAGGTTACCCCGCATGCTCTGCAGAGAGGCTCTAGAACTCAGTAGTCTTCTGCAGGTCTGTGCTCCCCACCTCGTCGCCGAGCGTCAGCCCCTGTCCCATGAACTGGCGTCTGCTCGTCGACCTCCCTGGACTTCCAGCGGGGTGCCGCGACCGAACCGTCCTACCGCACCGCCAGCAACTTGAAGATCGCGTCGTGCAGCGTCACGCCCGGGTGTGCCACACCGCCGTGCAGCTTGGGCGTCCTGCCCAGTTGCCGCGAGGTCCTGGCACCCCACGTCCCAGGGCAGCAGTCCATGGCGCTCTGCACGGCTCCTCTCCCCCGAGCTGCGAGCGTGGCCGACGCAGGAGGAGACGGGGAGGAGGAGGGGCCAGGACGACGAGGGGTGGAGCTCGACCCACCCTGGCCCGCGGCCCCCCCGCCCCGCAGGTACCCTCCTCCTCCCCCTCCCCCTCCCCCTCCCCCTCCCCCTCCTCCTCCTCCTCCTCCTCCTCCTCCTCCTCCTCCTCCTCCTTCCCATCCTCCTCCCAGGTCATGCGGAGGTTGTCCTCACGATTCTTTTCCCAACCGTCCTGTGGTGTTGGGGCCTCGTTTTGAAAAAGACGGTCCCCGCGTCTCCTCCCTCTCCTCTCTTCCTCCCCCTCCCCTTCCTGCCTCCTCCCGTCACCCCCCTCACTTTGGCGCACCCCTCGCACGTTTCGTGGCCCCATAGGGAGCTCCACCGAAGGCCCAGATGCCAGCGCTCGCATGCGGCTGCCGCACCCAGTGTGGCACACCCCTCGCACGTTTCGTGGCTCCATATGGCGCTCCACCGAAGGCCCAGATGCCAGCGCTCGCATGCGGCCGCCGCACCCGTCTTGGCACACCTCTCGCACGTCTCCTGGGAACGCATGGAGCTCCACCGAAGGCCCAGACGCCAGCGCTCGCATGCGGCCGCCGCACCCATTGTGCATCCCTCACACGTTTCGTTGGCCCATAGGGAGCTCCACCGAATGAGTTGCATACAACGACGGCACCACCCGCAACTGCATATGGTTGAGTCCTTCGCCAGGCTCATTGTTTACCACACCCTCGCCACCCAGATTGCACCGCCCAGGGCCACTTTCAGCATACAACAACTACGCCCCAGGGAGGGAAGTTTTTATAGCAGACCCACGACCAGGACCCTTGCTCGCACCCAGGGCTTTGGGGTATCGTAGGTTGGGGGGTGAGTCCGACG
>CAUYUJ010021384.1:97500-122500 GCA_963575745.1 Prorocentrum cordatum
GTAGAAGGGGTCGCCAGAGCCCACGGGATGCTCGACGAAATCGAGCAGCCCCCCTGCGAGAGGCCTCCAGGCCGACAGAGGCTCGGGAAAGATCAGGCGCTCGACCAGCCCGACAACGATCTCGCTGAAGCCGCGTGCCTTGAGGAGGGCGATTTCCCGAGGCAGCTCGAGGTCCCCCACTGGCTCTCGCAGCAGACGCGCCCGTGAAACAACGTGCCGGGCTCCTGCGGGCAGAAGCTGCAGAAGGGCGTGAACGAGTACGCAGGCGTATTGTGGTACGTGCGAAAGTTGGTCCACTGGCCTCCCACGAACGCCGAGCGGGCGCACCCCCGCTCCCGGGGAGAGAGGCTGGCCCGCTGGCGGGCCGCCTTCGAGGGGCCGCGGCCGACGCGGAACCATCGCCGCAAACTGCTGGCAAACATGCGGCCCACGATCCAGGGGAAGTCCACCGACATCTGCGCGGCCTTCCACGCTTCGCAGCCGCGGAGCACTAGGCGCTGGACGTACCACGGCGAGAACTCGCCGGGGCGGAAAGTTGCGCCGTCGTGCAGCGCCCACTCCCCAAGGGCCGCGGCGCCCCAGCCAATGCGCTGCGTGGACAGGGGGGCGGCGCCCAGGGGCCCAACGACTTGGCCCCAGCCCTTGACGTGGTCACGGGCGAAGGTGGCAGCGGTGTCGTGGACGCGCCGGGGCATCCACCCTTCCCAGAGGGCGCGGCTGAGAGTGTGCAGCGGGGCGCAGGTCGCCTTGTAGATCGGGTCGTGCGTCGCGTCCAAGGCCATGAGAATGGCGGTCTTGGACTTGCCGACGGGCCTCGGCTCGACCGCGCGGCAAGCTATGGACATCGCCTCAGTCAACTGGCTCTGATTCAGCCCCGTGACGTTGGCGCCGCAGGCATAGCCCGCCTCGAGTCCGCTCTTGGCAATGCGGGCTGCTGCGTACCTCCTTGCACTCTTGCCCAGCAGATTGCGCGCTCGCTGGACGCGAGCGCGCGCGTTGGCCAGGCGGTTCGCACGCGCGGCCTGGACTGCCCGCTTGCCCTCGCTAAAGTCAATGCCGAGGTTGCGAGTCGTCGCAACGGCCCGAGCGCCGCGCGCCCTGGTCAGGTTGGCGGCCAGGGCCGCGCGAATCGTCGATGAGCTGCCAAGCACGACGGACTTCTTGGTGGCGACGCGGATGTCGACCCGCTGCAGCTCGCGCACCCAGCAGGCGGTGGCCGCGGAGAGGTCGCGGACGACGCGCTGCTCGCCGTCGACCCTCTGAAAGACGAGGTCGTCGATGACAATCGCAGCGGTGATGGTGCGGTTTCGCTCCATCACGGCGCCCATGGGCCCGACGAGCATCAGCTTGACGAGCGAGGTGGCGAAAGCGTCGCCGGCGAGGACGGTCTGCTCGACCTCGAGGAGGTCGCTCGCGACGCCCTCCAACACAAAGGTCCCTCGGGAGCTTGAATAGCTCGGTCTGGGGTCTTAGGAGCCGAAGGGGAAAACCGTGCCTCTGGGCGGCCCGCACTAGGTGCTGGTGCTGAATCTGCTCGAAGGCATTCCAACTGTCAAGCAGGGCCGTGGCGGAGCTCCAATCCTGGTCGGGATGGAGTCGCGCCCGGGCTCGCGCCCGCTCTATTCTGTCAACGCGATCACATTCCAAACGGTATAACGACACTTTGCGTTGCATTGCTTTCATCTGCGTAGTTTTACTGACATTGTTTTTGCATTGTTTTTGCCTTCAAAACGAAAGCGCCCAATAATGCGTGTTCAGAAGTATGCAAACAATGCGCTCAATAATGCAAAAAGAATGCTCGCGCGTTTGCTGACCAACAAAGTATGCCAAAAGAATGCGCCGCATTCTTTTTGCACTCTTTACGCCGCCCAGGTGACGCCCCACATTCTTTCCCGCATTCACTCTCGCATTCTTTCTCGGAGTAATAGTCCGGGTCCCAAGATTCCCGCGTGCTCCGAGGAGTGGAGTGCAATGCTATATCGATGCTTGTAACGAGGGTGCGAATTTCGATTCCGAGTACACTGGGCAGCTACATCGACGATGACACGCTGTCCTCTGTGGGCCTCCCGCGTTTGCTGCTCGCGAGTTGCGCGATGCCGCGGGCGCGCTCCATCGCGCCGTCGCGGCGGGCGCGGGGTCGCGCGTCGCCGAGGATGAGATGGCGCTGCTATCCCCTGGCCCAGTAGTAGCGAAAGCCCGCCGTGATCTTGGCATCGCTCGGACGTGTGCATTTTTCCTTCGGCGAGGACCATCGAGGAGCATCCTTGATCATTTGGCGAAGAAGCCACGCACGAAACCAAAAAAAGCACAGGGAATTGACGTCCGAGCGATGGCCATTGATCGCCCTGGTGACCGCGGGCCCCAGCCTCGCAGTCTCCGCGAAGCGGGGGATCGATGCCGCCTCTCGGCGCGCAGGGCGCCATGGGGCCGCAGATCTGCCGCGGTTCCAGCGGGGGCGGAGACTTTCGTCGAGAAGGGCAGGCGCCTCCAGAAGCGGCGCTCCGACCGCGGGGCTCTCGCCGCTCGGAGTTGCAGCGGCGGTCTAATCCCAGGGGGGTGCGCGGGGCCGCGGTGTTCGGGGTGTCCGACCATGAACTGCTCGAGGTCAGGGCGGGGGGCTGCTTCTACGATCGAGCCGTCGGCGGGCGTGCGCTCGCTCTCGGGGCTGGTGGTTTTACGGGATGCCCTGCGTGGCTCGGCGCCGTCGGGCCCGTCCTTCGCCGCGTGCAGGAGGTTTGGCTCTTGCGCGCGGGGGCCTTCGACTGCGCCTTGTCCTGGGGCGAGCTCAGGAGGTCATAGGGGCTGACTTTTCATGGTGGCAAGATGGCTTCCTGGCGCAGGGTCTCGGATCCCATGATGGCCCTCAGGCTGCACTTCCTATCGCGCGAGTAGGTTGGTCGACGGGCTCGTTCGCGGCGCTCGTCGGCGACCTTTCGGCCCCGATGTCCTTCGCGCTCGCCTTGCCAAGGTGGGTCGGCATGCTCTCGCGCCAAGCCGCCGTCGGGGACTCGAAGGGGGGAGTGCCTAGCGCGGCAGGAGTTGCTGGGGCGGGTGCTTTGATATTCTGAAGGCGGCTTCGACCTCGGGGCGGTTGTCGCCGAGAGAGAGAGGTGTTGCGTCGGGGGAGTAGCGACCGGCGCATTTTGGGCTACCACGAGGGCTCTTTCCTTCGGCTATCAGCCGGGCCCCACCTCGCCCGCTCCGCGCTCTGCGCGCCAGGAGTGCAGGGGTTCGCTCGCCCGGGAAAAGCTCACGTTCATGATCCTTTCCGCTGCGGGGGCTGAGTCTCGTGCAGACCGCCTGCTTCGCGCCCCGGCCCCCCCCCCAGTGTCCCGGCGATCCTCTGTCCGTGTCCTGGCGATCCCCCGGCGCCCGCTTCGGCGCCGCGTTCCTGGGGGGCTCTCGGTTCCGAGGGGGGCAGCGCTGATGAGGTTGCGCTGTCGGGCCGTATCTTTGTCGATGGGTCACGCCGCCGCCGCCCGACTCGGGAGCTCTGCGGGGCCAGCTGCGGGGCCGCGGTCTCGGCCCCCCGGGGGCGGGCTCCTGGCTTCGGAGCGCGGGCCTCTCGTGGCCCCCCCCCCCCCGCTTCAGACGCCCCTGGGGGGCGAGTGCGGCATTTTCGCGGGCGCGCTGCGTGTGCTCCGAGGGCTCGCCGCCACCCGCCCTGACTGTCCAGCGGCGGTGAACCGCGGGCATATGGCGGCGCCCCTGGCCCTCTCGCGCACGAGGGGCCGCTCGGGCTTTCTGCCCCGGGCTAGGGGCGGGGGCGCCAGGCGCATCTAGGGAAGCAGTCGCGGTCGGGGCTCTCCAGGAGCTCGACGACGCACTGCCTGGATGAATTTTCAAGCGAGCTGGGAATGACCGCGCTGACTATCTGGCCCTTCCGGGCCGCGAGCGGCACCCTGGGCCGCCCGCGGAAGAAGCGGAGCTGCTGCCGAGGGATGTCGACACTGCGCGCGCGGTGGCGAAGTTGGCCGCCAAGCTTCCCCCCGCGCGGCCGCGCCTCGATTTGTCGGATGTGCCCCCGGAGGGGCCGCAGTCCGCTGCAGGCAGCTGCGCGCGAGCGTGATTGCCGCAGCTGGATGGTGGTTCGCGACGCGCGGCACTGCTCGATTTGTCTCAGGGGGTCGCGTCTGCCCGCGCCCCCGCGTTCCAGGTGTCCTGGCCCGTCGGGCCTTCGGGGGCTCGGCTCGGAGGTTCTTGCGTCTGCGGGGCGCGCCGCTGCAGCGCTTGGTTTCTCGAGTGGCTCCCTCGTGGCCGCATGCGCCCGCTGCAAGCGATGTGCAGAGGGGGGCCAGGTCCGAGGTTTGAGAGGGAGTTGCCCGCCTCTGCCCGCCGCGCTCCCAAACCGCAGCACGTGGGGCCGAAGGTTCAGATTCCAGCAGAGTTCTCAAAGGTAGAAGCCCGGGGCTCGAGGAGGTCACCGTGACGGGCCTCCTTCTCCTGCTGGGCCCCCCCTTCTCAAGGATACGAGAGCCTTGACCAGGTCCTTCGAAGACTCGCCTCCGAACTCCGCGAATACGGATGCCCCGCGGGGCCCGCAGCTTGGCTTTCCGAAGGGCAGGCGAGCAAGCAGCGCGCTGATTCAGACTCGTCGGATTAGTTCGTTTTGTCTTTGCGCGCCGCGCGGGCTCTCTACGCCTGGCCTTCCGCGCGTCGCGTGCAGGTTTGACCAGCCACGCGCAACGAGAGCTCGTTCCGTCGCTTTCGTGCAGCAGCCGCCATGTTGTGGTTCCAGGCTGCTCGTGGGAGTCGTGGCCTCTGGCTTTCCAGTGCCTCTCCCGTGCCTTCGGCCGTTCGAGTGTGGTGCAGGGCTTGTACGGGTGCCCCGCGCGTTTTTTTTCGTTTCGCGGGTGCGCCCATTCTAAAGGGGGGGGGGGGGGGCGGGCGTGCGTTGATTTGTAGACGTGGCAAAGGAATCCTCCTCCTCCTCCTCCTCCTCCTCCTCCTCCTCCCCTCTTTCCCAGATTCCTTCTCTTTGCTGCTGTTCGTCCCGCTCACCCAGTCCTTCCTGCTTCTCCTGTTCCTTTTTTGCCCTCCTCCTCTTCCTCCTCCTCCTCCTCCTCCTCCTCCCGTTCCTCTTCCTGGTCCTCCTCTTCCTCCTCCTCCTCCTCGTTTTCCTCCTGCTCCTCTCGTTTTTCCTCCTCCTCCTCCTCTTCCTCTTCCTTCTCCTCCTCCTCGTCCTCTTCCTCCTCCTCCTCCTCCTTCTCCTCCTTCCCCCGCCCGCCCTTACAGCGGCCCTTATCCTGCTCCTCCCCCCCCGGCGCTCCCCGCAGATGACCATGGAGGCCGCGAATGTGACAATGAAGCGGCCCGCATACAGGCGGGGCCCGCGCCTCCTCGCGCGCCTCTGCCGCCCCCCCTCCTGTTCGCGCCTCGTGCGGCCGCGGCCCGCTCCGCCCTGTCCGTCTGATCCTCCTCCTCGCGCGCCTCCTCCGCTCTCCTCCTCCTCCTCCTCCTCCTCCTCCTCCTCTCCTCCTCATCCCTCCCCTTTCTCCTCCCCTTTCTCCTCCTCCTCCTCCTCTTCGTCGTCGTCCTCCTCCTCCTTTTCATCCTCCTCTTCGTCGTCATTCTCCTCCTCCTCCTCCTCCTTCTCCTCCCTCCTCCTCCCTCCTCCCTCCTCCTCCTCCTCCTCCTCCTCCTCCTCCTCCTCCTCCTCCTCCTCCTCCTCCTCCTCCTCTCCTCCTCTCCTCCTCCTCCTCCTCCTCCTCTCTCTCTCCTCCTCCTCCTCCTCTCCTGCTTCTTTTTGCCGTCGTCCTCCTTGTCCTCCTCCTCCTCCTCCTCCTCCTCGTCCTTCTCCTCCTCACCCTCGTTCTCCGCCTCCTTCATCCTTCCTTTGCGCCCTCTCCTGCTCCCTTTTCTTCCTCCTCCGTCCTCCTCCGTCCACGTCCGCCGCCTTCCACCTCCCCCCTCCTGCCCGAGGGGTTCGGAGGCTGCAAGGCTCCCACCACGACGACGACGACGACGACGACGACGACGACAATGACGACGACGACGACGACGACGACGACGACGACGACGGCGACGGCGCCGGCGCCAGCGCCGGCGCCAACGACGACGACGACGAAGACGCCGACGACGACTACTGTGCCCAAATCATATCCACAATGGCCGCTGGCGGCGTGTCTGGACAATTCCCACCATGCCAAGGTCCATTTCGATCCGATCGATCTGAACCCATATCGGCTCTGGTCGATCCCATCCGATTCGATTCCGATGTTCTGGGGATCACCTGTGGCCCGATGCTTGCGTGGCGCTCTTGTGCATTCTGGCGCAGCCGGTCCGGCTCGATTCCGACTCCGTGCCGATGCGGCCTGGTCTGGCGCACGTCTCGATCCGATCGGATTTCCCGGCGGTGTCGCGGTCGGCGCTTCCGGGTCGCTGCGGGCGGCGTTTCGGGGGTGCCCTGCTGGGGAGGTGCTACGGTCGGCGCATCGGGGGGGGGCGCGCCGACATGTCGGCCAGAGCTGGGCCCCGGAGGAGCCCCGGGCCCTGGTTTGCCCCGCCGTCGCCCCTGCAGGCAGCGCCCTGCTGCAGCGTCGGCGCCGCTGCAGCGGCGCCGTAGTGGGACGCCTCTGTGGAGAAAACATACTGTTGAACAAAAGAAGCACACTGGAAAACACAAACACACACACGCACACGCACACGCACACGCACACGCACACGCACACGCACACGCACACGCACACGCACACGCACACGCACACGCACACGCGCACGCACGCACGCACGCACACACACGCACACACGCAGACACACAGACACACAGACACACAGACACATACACACACACACACACACGCACACGCACACGCACACGCATGCGCACGCACACGCACACGCACACGCACACGCACACGCACACGCACACCACACACACCACACACCACACACACAGACACACCACACACACACCACACACAGACATACACACACATCATAAACACACCACACTGTGTTTTTTTCCATTATGCGTTTTTTCACAGACGCGCGTGGCGAGCCTCGGGACGAAGGCCAGGCCGCGGCGGCGCAGCGCCGCCCCACTACAGGGACGAGCAACAGACGCCAGGGAGGGCCGCCGTTGTCTCGACTGGCCCGCCTCCGAGCGCCGCAGCGCACGACGACGCCGCCGCCGCCGCCGACGACGACGACGCCGACGCCGACGACGACGACGACGACGCCGACGACGACGCCGACGACGACGACGACGACGACGACGACGACGACGACGGCGGCGTAGCCGGCGGCGGCGGCGGCGACTGGCCCGCCTCGGAGCGCCGCAGCGTGCGGCGCCACCGCCCCTCTCACGACGACGCCGCCGACGACGACGACGCCGACGCCGACGACGACGACGACGCCGACGACGACGACGCCGACGACGCCGACGACGGCGTAGCCTGCGGCGGCGGCGGCGGCGGGAGGCCGCGCGGGCCAACGAGGCGTGATACGGTGGGCGCGGCGCACGCGTTGGCCCATGCGTTGGCCAGGCACTGTGCGCCGGCGGGGCCGCGCCGCGGGCTCCGCGCAGAGGCTCCTCTGGCATCGCGCCAGCCGCTCGCATGGCGCAGCTCGACTGCACGTTGGCATGACCGATCGCCCCTTCCCCGATCGAGCTTTCTTCGCGGCGCGACGACGTCAGGGTACCCGAGGTGGCGGCAGTGGGCAGCCGCCGATCGGGGCGCACGTCGGCCAGCCGGCGGCTCACGTCTGCGAGCACTGCGCGCCGCCGCGCCAGCGCTCCCCTAGGGGAGATCCTTCGCCCCTTCCCCGATCGCTCAGGGCGATGCGATAGTGTGAAGTCCGACGCGTCCCTCTACAGGAGGAATACTTAAGAACAGCAGCATCATAGTCTGGGGACGATGTTTCGGCTGTGTCTGACAAATCTTGACTATGTCTTACCTGTTTCATTTTCTCTCCCCAAATCCGCCTGGAGGGGGACATGCCCAATCTAACAATAGTGGCTGCTTGCGCGCTTAGATTTGTCCACCTTGCGCCCCCTTCATTCGCGCACGAAAGGTCGCTCTTGCCTGGGGTCGCTCTTGCGTGTAGCCGATTGGCGTGTCGCTGGGACCGACGCCACGACACGCTATGCAAGAGATGCATACCGAATTCTGGGGGGATGCGCCGAGCCCCCCAATCGCCCAGGCGTCGCCGCCAGGGGCGGGCCTGCCGGCCCAACCCGCCCGCGGACGTGCGGTTCAGCTATCCGGGGCCTGTCGCCGAGTTGTTGGCGATGTATCGCCATGCATCGCCGATTCAAGCTCGATGACCCCCCCCGAGCTGGTCCGCCCCCTGGCGCTCCCCCTCACCGTCGAGCGGGGAGGCTGCAGACGAGCTTCTGTGAAGAGGCCACCTCGATTCGACCGATGATCCGGCTCGATGTCGGTTCTCGGTCGGCCCGATCCGAGTTTGAGTCATGTGTTCCGTCGATCGCTCGCGCGGTGTTGTTGCGTATCCTTGCGCAGCCGATCCGATTAGTCCCGCCCATGGCTCGCCGACGGCGGCGACGACGGCGCCCCCACGACGCCAGCGGCGGCGATATCGCCGACGGCGGGGGCGACAGCGCCGACGCTGGCGGCCGTACGCGGATCGCCGACGGCGACAGGCAGCGGCGCCCCGCGATGCCGGCGGCTCCCCAGGACTGGCGGTGGCGACGGCGTTGACGGATGCTGAATTTGTGGCGGCGGCGACAGCGGCGGCGGCTGCGAGGCCCCCCCCTCCCCGAGCCCTGCGCTGCGACAGGTTCGGCGGCCACGGCGGCGACGCCGCCAAGGAGCTGACCGTGCGAGGCGCTGACCGAACCCTCCGTGTGCTCAGCTCCTCGTACGAGGAGCTGACCACGGGCCCCGACGCGGACTCGCCGCCCCCCGCCAAAACGCTCCCGGGCTGCGCCCGCCCCGTCGGGGCTGGAGGGGAGGGAGGGGGCAGGTGGAGGAGGAGGGGAGGTGTCGGGAGGAGGAGGAGGAGGAGGAGGAGGAGGAGGAGGAGGAGGAGGAGGAGGATGCGGAGGAGGAGGAGGAGGAGGAGGAGGAGGAGGAGGACGAGGAGGACGAGGAGGACGAGGAGGAGGAGGACCTTCACGTGCTATGAAAGGGAATGCTGAGGGATAGTCGACCCGACCCAACCCACGGCGCTGGGAGGAGGAGGAGGAGGAGGAGGAGGAGGAGGAGGAGGAGGAGGAGGAGGAGGACGCGGACGAGGACGAGGAGCAGGATGGGGGCGAAGGAGGTGGAGGACGACCGTGGGGGGAGGGGGAGGGCGGGGGGAGAGTGAGGTAGAGGGACATGTGGAGGGGCGGGGGAGGGCGGAGGAGGAGGAGGAGGAGGAGGCGGAGGAGGAGGAGGAGGATGTGGGGAGGAGTAAGAGGAGGAAGACGGGGACGGGCAGGAGGAAGAGGGAGGATACCTCCTTCTCACCTCGTTCTGGCCTCCATCCCTCTCCCTTTCGATCACTCTTCCTCGCCGCGCCACGAGACGTGTCGGTGAGGTGGGCTGGGCGTTTCGCCTACGAGTTGGCTGCAACTCGGAACCTTGAAGCTGCAACTGTCCAACGGCTGCACGGACGGATGGCAAACATAATTGAAAGCCGTCTGTGGCTCTCGCAGGGCGTTGCGCACGGTCCTTCTTGCAATTGTCCCAGCTGGGCGTGTAGATGTCCAGAGGTCGAAGCTGACACTTCTGCCAGAGCTGCACGGGTGGAGGGCAGGTCTTTTTCTCAGCGCGGGGGCATCGCTGGGGATATCCTCGCAGCTTCTGACCAGGAGCCTGGAGTTGTGCACCAGCTACGCGGACGGAGGGCGATTCCGTGTCGCAGTGAGGTATCTTTCGGCGGCGAGCGAGGGGGGGGGAATGAGAAGGAGAAGGCCTTCTCAGAAGGCGGCGGGACTTCTCAGAAGGCCTCCGGCCTTTGAGATTTTTTTTCTGTCTTCGGGGAAGGCTTCGAAAACTTCTGAGAAGGCCGGGGGACCCCCGAGCCTTCTGAGAAGGCACGCCCCTTCTCACTTCCCCCCCTGGCTCGCCGCCTAATCTTCCTTCGCAGCTGGAAAGGATGGAAGGCGGATCTTTTCCAGGCAGGCCCTCTGAGCCAGCGCTCGTCTTTCAAAGGGGGCGCTGCCCGCTTTCCAGCAGGAGCGGCGGTTCTCGTGACGAGGGGGCTTGGGGACAGGGGAGCGCCTGCAGGGCTTACCAGGGAGGAGGAGGAGGAGGAGGAGGAGGAGGAGGAGGAGGAGGAGGAGGAGGAGGAGGAGGAGGAGGAAGAGGAGGAGGAGGAGGAGGAGGAGGAGGAGGAGAAGGATGATGATGATGATGATGATGCTGATGATGATGATGATGATGATGATGAGGATGATGAGGATGATGAGGAGGAGGAGGAGGAGGAGGAGGAGGAAAGTTCGCCCTCGCTCGCCCCTGAAGAAGGGCGCGCTGGCCTCAGCACGGGCGCCGGCTTCCCGCGGCTCTCGCAGTGGGCGCGGCACCTCTCGGCGGGCGGGGGCGCCGTGCCTGACCCACGCAGGGCTTTACGGCCGGGAGCTTCTGGATGGCGAGTCGCTCCGCCGGTTCTGGCCCACCGCGCTTCGGCGCGGCACGTTGGCCACGGCGCTTCGGGTCCCCCAGCGTCGACGTCCGAGCCGTTCCCCAGGGGCCCGCCCATCGAAGCGGTGCGACACGCCAACCTCTCGCGTGGCATAGCGTGTCGCCGGGGCCGCCGCGGCGACACGCTAAGCAAACGTTCCCGACCGCACTCTGGTCCCCCTGCCCCTCCACTTCCCCCTCCTGCTCCCCCCCCCCTGTATCCGCCCCCCGCTCGAGCCCCGCTGTCCTCGCCCTGCTCCTCCCCCTCCTCCTCCTCCTCCTCCTCCTCCTCCTCCTCCTCCTCCTTCCTGTCCTCCTCCTCCTCCTCCTCGTCCTCCTACTTCTCCGTACAGCCCGCGCCTGCTTTTCTCCTCCTCCCCCTCTCCTCCTCCGCAGCCGTTCCGGCTCCAGTAGCACATCTCTCAAAGTGGTCGAGGGTCAGACCGGTCAGGCCAGCTCGAGGGGCACATAAGCTCGCCCGAGCAGCTCTGAGAGTAATTTTATTTTACGCACTCACTGCTCACACCACACTTCTTTCCCCTTACATGCTGTTGGGGCGCCAGCACGCGTGCTGTCCCTGTAGAGAGCCTACCGTTTCTGCGCATTTTGCGCCGCTCCGAACGCTCTCGATGCTGAGCAGATGAAGACACTGTTTGATGCTCAGTTCAAGGCGCTCGGGGACACCATCCAGTCGCAGACCAATCGCATCGGCTCAATCATGAACAATCGTAGCAATGTCGTGAAATCCCTGGACGCGTCCCTGAATGAGAAGATACGTAGACGGACAGGTTGTTCTCGTGAAGGCCATGCGTGAAGTATTGGACTCGTACCCTGCACTCTGCAAAGGTCTTGTGAGATAGTGCATGCGTGACGTGTGTACATGCACCACTCGCCGCCACTCGCCGCCGTTTGACCTCTAGGGCTTCCTTTTTGCCATTGCGCTAAAACGCATCATAATCACACTGGTAGCGGAGCTGCCACACGATCCCCATATCGTACCCATGCGCGCACGTCTCATCAGAGAGTGTCGCACAGCCTCTGTTTACTTTCCGTGCTGGCAGTTTCCCTCGCTAGGGGACTGAGCCTTGCGCCATGGCACTTTCTTCTCTTCGCTATCGGCCGAGCGCCGACTCGCTGACGCGGTCCGAGACGAAAAGTGGCCTCTACCTCCACGACGGCATTGTGAACAACATCTACGAGTGGGAATTCCGCACAGAGATGCGCATCATTGCCGCCATGGCCTTAGTGGATCTAGAGACGGTTGAACCACAGCAACACGTGACCACCGTAGCTGTCAACAATGTTGTATAAGGCCTCAGAGGTGACGCGCTCGATATTGCCATGGCTATCGGTAAGGACGTGCTTCTGACTCCGAATGGGATCGATCAGCTGGTGCTGGCGATTCGTATTTCACTCTTCCCCATAGAGGCGCAGGAAGCGAAGATCCTGTTCCAGGTGGGGCAGCGACCATATGGACCACTGTGTCGACAGCACGGTGAGTCGATGGTCTCGTGCATCTCCCGAAGGAAACGCTGGTGGAATCTTGTCTCCAAGTTAGATCAGTAGATCTCGATGAGCGACGATATGTTTGGGTTCCTTCTCTTAGACCATGCAGGCCTCTCGTTTTTGGAGAACATGATGGTGTTGACATCCACTGGAAAGGTGACTGCTTCGACAAGATCAAGGATGTCTTGATCCTCCAGCACGGCCGCATGCACATCCGCTAACAAGGCAAGGGTGAGTCTGGTGAAGGCTCCAGCTCTTCGACGTGGACGCAACCCAGACCCAGCTACCATAACAAGGACAAGGACAAGGGCAAAGTGCGCTTCTCCAGGCCGCAACACGCCACCTACACTGCTGATGAAGGCTGGTACGAGCAGGAGGAGCATTACCCTGAGGAGCTGAGTCCCTGCGGATATTGCGCGCCCGGCTATGCGCCAGAGCACGGCTGGGGCGACGCGGCCTGGGGCGACTACGCCGACGAACGCACCTACGTCGACGAGGGCTCGTCTGCTCACTGGGCTCCTGTCCAGGATAGTAGCGAGCTCGACGTCGAGGTGGTCGACGATATGGTCAAGGCCGGATACGCAGACGAAGAAGCTGCTGACGCGATCCATGAGGACCTGGTAGCCAACCTTGGCGCCAAAGGGAGGAGCAAAGGCGTGGGGGAGAGCGGGGGCAAGAGTTACCGCTGCGCGCCCTGGTCGCCCAAGGGCGGCGGCAAGGGGGGGCCTTCCCTGGAAGATCGCAAGAAGCGGCTCCATGAGATCAAGACACGCTCGACATGCAAGACGCGCCGCAAAGCTGGCCGCTGGCCCGGGGGCCCTGAATGCAACGGCAAGCCCAAGGCGGCAATGGTAGCGCACAGTGGAGACACTGGCGAGCGCCATGTCCAGTTGCGCGAGGGGATGGCGAACGAAAGCTCACATCTGTCAGTTCTGTTGCTGTATAACCGTCAATCCCTCATCATACCATCAGGAACATGGAGGAGTCGATGAGGATGGATTCCGGCGTCTCGTTTCTGCTCTGCTTTCTATTCTCGCGCCAGGTGCCACTCATGTGTCACAGGGCATGTGTGTATGAGGCAGTGTAGCTGGCAGCGCAACCACGCTGAGCATCATGTCTGTGAGAGTTGCATGGACATGACTGAAGCCATTCTGGTTCAGGGACCTCCAGAGCTTCAGGAGAAGAGTCTCCAGACCTCTGCAGTCGCTGAGGGGGGTACTCTTGGGTTCATGCCTGTCAGCTCGACCGAGTCTTACTTTATGGCTAGTGTTTCCGATGGGGATTTTGAGGAGGAGGAAGCCGTTTCGGATCCGATCTCTGTTCTTGGTCAGGATGTTGCGCTTGCTTCGGGTCAGCGCGCAGGGCTCAGTGACGGTCGTGTTCTCAGGGATATTCTGGACTACGTAGATTGGGGTCGCAGTGTGAAGAAACCAATTGAGGATATGGTTCTGTTCCTAGGATGGGCCGATAGCAACTTTACTCGGAAGGAAGACTGACAGTTTGTGAGAGTTTCGGGATCGCGAGTTTCCAATGGCAGAGTTTTGCCTTCTTCGATTTCTTCTTCTGGCTCGAACAGGAAACCTCCAGATCCCCCTGTGCCTCGCCCGCGTGCTCGAGGTTGCGAGAATCTCTCAGGCGTTGGTTTAAGGGCTCGTTTCATTGTTCGCACCTGCAAGGATTGCGGGCGCAAGACCGAGCAGGAGAGGTGCGCGGCACTGCGCCCACTGGGGGAGCATCCGCGCGATCTTGTAGATAATCGCGGCAGTATTCCATATTTTGCCCAGGCGCATTGTCGTCGTTGCCTGGCGCATATCGGTGAGCAGCCCAGGAAGCTAGCAGAAGACAAAAAAACAGCAAAGACAGTTGAACGCTCCATCATCATCCAAGCATAAGCAATCGAGGAGATTTGAGGATGATCGCCGTATCACCTCTGTAGAGTTAAAGGTTGTACTAGTGGCTTCCACTAAACGTTCTGTTGAGATTTGTGATGGCACAGGTGATTTTAGCAAGGTGAATTAACTGCGTTGCTTCATGACTGTGTCGCAGAAATCACAGATCACAGTCTTGTCGGTTTTATGGCTCCAGCGGAGGAAGTTTCGACCGAAGCTTCAGCTCTTTCTCAGCTTCGTACGGCTGACGTCTTCAAGGGCGAAGGTGGTTGGGTTCTTCTAGACGAGGTCTGTAATACGTGTTGTCGCGGTGAAGCCTGGGCTCTTGACGCAGAGGATAAATTCGAGACATTTGGTTTCTTCCCTGAGTGGCTTCACAGACAGCGTAAGTCGTGCAGCGTCTTCGGAAAACAGGCAGGGGGTGAGACGACAGGTGAGAAGAGTTTCCCGTTTCGCACCGTTGCTTCTCGTGGCGCCGTGATTGGATGTCTCGAGTCATATCAGTTGAAAGATTCGGATCGTGTTCCTCTCTCGTTGTCTTCTTCGCGCTCTCTTGAGTCCGGAAGGTGAAATAGAAATGGGTCGCTGCGCTCGCCCAGGTCTTCTCATCGTTCGTCTTGATCAGTTGGGCCCGAAGCGCGTTGCGGGTTCAATTCGTCCGTTGCGCATCAGTCGCGCAGATCCCGCCGGCCGCGCCGCGCCGCCTGCTGTCGTCGACCGCTGCAGTGGCGAGAGAATCAAGTGTGCGCCGGCGCCGTCGATCACTCCAGTGACGACGAGGATGTGCGAGTCGCTGCCATGGCTTCTGGCGCTGGTGCTCGTCCCACACCAGAGGGCTCGAGGTGAGCTGTGATCGCGCTGGGCTTGGAGAACTCCGAGAAGAATCCGAGGTGCTCGGGGTCGTCGATACTGAGGGAGCGCGTCCGCCGTCACCATCGCTCCAGTCGCGATATGACCACCGGGGGGCACGACGCCAATGCCGTCATAGATGCGCTCATTGCTGCAGGTGGTTATGGCGAACCATGACCCGTGCGTGTCGGTGGGCACCCGGGCTCTGAACAACTTGACTCACACGCGCCATATCGGTCATCATCCGAATATTTTGCGCAATTCTGTTGAGAAAGATTATTTCGTCGGCATCGCTGAGTGCGCAGGAAAAGCTGTGGCGAAGAACGAGTCTTCGCAGTCTGAGTGCATTGTTGCCATCTGTCATTCTGGTCGGCATCGCTCTGTTGCTGTCAGTGATGGTATCGAGCCGTTCTTGAAGCAGTATGACATTGAATGCAGCTCCGCGCGCCTGAGTCGTCATGAGTGGTCCCGGCGTACTTGTAACGGAGAATGCGATGACTGCTGTCACGTATCCGATTGTGGCCGTGAGATGGCGCGGTCTGCGGCTGACAAGATGGCATCGCTCTTTACTGGGTCTTTCGAGAAGTTCAGTGCACCGCCGCCTCCAGTTCCTGGGCCGCCTGCCAAACGCAGACCCCGTGACGGGGCTGAGCTGGCCAGGAGGGAGGAGAAGAGATCTTGCGCTTCATCGAGTGCGGGTGACGGAGTAGACGATCACGACGCGGCCACTGTCATCCGCGAACGCATCAGAACGATCTGGCGTGAACGTCTCGGCGCTGACTATTTTGAGGCAGATTTCACGGTCACGATGAAGCGAGATGCTGGGAAAGAGCTACAATTCTATTTGAAGGTCTGTCACGGGATCAAACGGCCGGCTGCAGATTATGCGATTTGCATATACTGCTCGTGAGTGTTCAGAGACTGGTATATTTCCCAAATCTGTTGGCGGTAGTATTCCCGCTGCTGCTGCGTCGCCGCCGCCTGTCGCTGCATCGTTTTCTGCCGCTGCATCGTCCCCTTAATATAAGGTGCGAGATTCGCAGCGCGATGGCGACGGCGTGCCGAAGAAGAAGGCTCGCATGGGCAGCGCCAGCAGTGTGACGGGTATGCCACCGGGCGAAGCTGTACTTCCGGGCGCGCTCGTTCCCTTTCCTGGAATGCCTCCTATGATGCCGCCGCCCAAGCACAGGCCCGATGTCCTCGTGCCGAGGCAGCCGGACGGGCCGCCGCCCGCGCGCCTCGGGACTCCCCTGCCGCCTCCGCCACCGGAGCCGCCGCGCAGGGCCGCTGCCGCCGCCGCCGCCGCCTCTGGCGAGTGCTGTTGCCGCCAGCAGCGACGACGAATCGAACGAGACTCGTGCGTCTCGTTCAGGATCCCTACGTCTCCTGTCGAGTGGGACCTGGCCGCGGTGGGTGGTGAGCGGGCCGGAGATCCAGTCGTGGACTTCGAGCCGATGGCAGTTGGCGCAGATCAGCTGGATTCGCTTTTTCGAGCAGGCCAAGAAGCAGGGCAAGAAGAGGGATGTCATCGCGCACGTTGATCCTCGATCGTTTCCATCAGAGGGGTCGACTGGCCGCGCGGAAGAGCGGGGCACTGAGAAGTTAATGCGTGTGAGTTGCAATATTCATGCGTTCAACGCTCAGATCAAGTTCCCGCCGGCATGGTCTTCTTGGAAGAGGAGTTCTATGGGTCGCACCAAGGGCGCCCAGTCCTGGAGTTGTATAGAAGATTGTGTTGCCATGAGTTCTTCCGTGGATGCTGAAGAGCACGATCGAGTAGCAATCTTCGTGCAGTTTCCGAGGATCCGCGTTGACGGAACATCGTATCTGTGCACGCCACTGCACCTGGATCAACATGGGATGAGTATTACGAATGTTAAAAGTCGTGCCAGATATCGCTCTGGATTGCGTAACATCAGAATGCAATATGAGTTGTTTTCTGCGCGTGTTGCCTGGCTGTCCGCGCCGGGCGCGTCTGCGACCGACGAGGAGATCGTCGCGAAGGTGATCGGGAACACCGATCCGCTCCGCGGACGAGTGGGGACCAACCTGGCTGGGGTGCTGCTCTACGTCATCGGCATCGCGTTCGCCTGCCCAGTCTCGAGCGACGCGGTAGTGCGCCCAGATTGGGGGCCGTCGATGGCAAGAGACAGCGTCGAGCGCAATCCTGATCTTGTTGTCGCCTACACGTCATCATCGAATCATCATGTGATCAGTGATGGTTTCACTGGTTTGGCTAAAGATAACGGTCCTGTAACTGTTGCGCTCGGTTATGAGCCTGGTTGCTCAAGCCTTGAGGTTACTGGCGCGCTGAACTCGCACCTCAAGTCAGACGCAGACATCGCGGGTCAGAAATTCTTTGATTTCCACAGAGACTTAGGTCGAAAGGTTAGACTGGATAGACTAGCACTTACAGTTTTCCCCGCTGAAGCCGCATAGGAGAGAGCTCGAGACGACGTGGGCGCGATCCTCGGCGATGGCGACGTCGCTACCGTCTCTCAGGAGCGCTTGCGAGATCCAGAACATGATATCTCAGAACAAATCCACTTATCTGGCGAGCCGAAACACGAAGGACAGAGAAGGAACGCGTGGTTACACATCCCGCTCCGCACAGGGGTCGCTATCAGACGACTGCGCAGACAGTTTCGTCATGTACCTAATCGTGTTTTCGTACAGCTATTGAGAATATCCAGGATGTCGTCGGACTACATTGAACCTCTGGGGAGTTGTCGATGTGAACCTCGCGAAGACCATAAACCGTTAGCTCAGACTCACAAGGTTGCCCTGCCCAAGAAAGTCTGCTCCAATCACAAAATCAACATCCATTTCCGAGAGGTGAAGGACAGCGGCGGGGAACGTTACACCTTCTTGAACATACTGTGCCAGGGTGCAACATGTCAGCTGTAATCTTTGTCAAGCAGGGAGGTGGTACGCCATCTTCGAGAACATGCCTTGCTGCGCTCCAGCAGCGCTGGCGCGCGTGGGCAGGTGGGCCCACACGAATGGTGCTAGACAGTGGAGTGCGCAACGGAGGAGTGTTTCTGCAATGGGTTAAGAGTCAAGGGATCGACCTCCGCGACGCCGGAGTCGAAGTCTCCCGAGCAGATAGGCCGCGCCGAGAGACGTGGTGGACTTTGCAAGAACATCTGCAATAAGGTGGTACACGACAAGAATATTACTGGACTCGGTGAAGTCATCTCTACTGCATCAGAAGTTGACAACGCGAAGAAAGATGTCACGAGTCGGCGGGCTCGCGCTTGCTCAGTGGGCACTCGGGGAGATGCCTTGTGTCCCAGGGAGGTAACTCGACGACGAGGAAGCTTTCGACTTAGGAGTGCTTGCGAATGTTGCAGGGGGCGGAGCTGGCGAGTTTTCTCGCCAGGCTGCGATCCGGGCGCCTACCAGGTAAGCATTCGCGGAACGCGACGTCGGGGGTGGAACGGCAGGGGCCGCTCTCCGAAAGGCAACGCCACTAGCTGGAGAATCTCAAGTAGGTGATATAGTGTTCTTTCGCAAAAGGGCCGACCGACGGCGAAGTTACTGCTAAGTGGAGCACTGGTTCTCGCACCGTTGGATTCGATGGCAAAAGCGCATGGGACATCGCAGAGGGTGTACCTGTCTGCGTGGTTGTCGACAGGCTTCGACCGCGTACTGCGGCGGAAGCGTTGGCATACCAGTATCTCTCTAAGCATCGCGACGGTGGAGTTGAAAGATACGCACCTCCAGACGGACAACAACAATCATTTGTGGGCGAAAGACGTGAGCTGCCAGAACCACGGGCGCTAGAATATCCCGTGCAAGATCATCCTGCGGCGACGGGGGGGCTGCCGGGGATCCCAGAAGACCCCGGGTTAATAGAAGATGCATTTCGCCAAATGGAAGAAGATGAACTGACTGATGGAGTGGTCGTTCCTGTGCCTCCTGCGTCGAGGTCGTTACTAGTGACTCGAACGCCTCTCCAGAGGTCGCTACTAGACGACGCCCCACACGGTATACAGAGTCGTCACGAAGTGATGCGCAGAAGGGTCGAGATTACCGATGGTAGCACGGGGGGGGGTTCCGATTCTGTCTTGGAGCCAGCTCCCGAACCAGCGAGCCCACTTTTTGATGCCATGCGCAGGGCCGGAACATCAGGGCCGGGCATGGATCTGCTAGCCCGCAGAGAAGCATCATTCGCTGTTAAGCCACATGAGCCGCTTGCCGGATTGTCAATGAACGCACCGCTCATGCGCCGCAACCCAAGAGGAAGATAAAGAGTGCAAAGGGTCTGGTATATCATCGAGAATCTGAGGGCGTTAAAGACTGGCAAGTCAAGACAAATGGGGAAAATGGCGGAAGTTCAACGCCGCCGTGCCCATTGATTCCGTGGAACTGCAAAATGTCTTCGGCGAAGGATATTTCATGGTACCTACGCAGTGGATTGAGATTGGCAAGAACGAATGTCTCTGTAGACCGGGGTGGACCTTCGGTTGCACCGCAGTACAAGAGTATACTTGTCGTGCGTGGAGATTTGGAAGGGTCGTTGGGTATCCGCGCGGATTCGCCAACATGCGAACTACAAGGGCTAATGTTGATAGTCTCGTGGGCCGCCGGCACAAAGAAGATTCTCAAGTGTGTCAACATTGCATCTGCGTGCTTCCAGGGCCAGGAACTCGACCGCCTCATGCTTCTCAAGCCACCGCCCGACGGACTCGAAGGAGTACCGGATGGTGAAGCACTGATCGCGCGCATGCATGTCTATGGCACGCGTGACGCAGGACGAGGTTTACGGAAGAAAATTCGCAAGAGATTTGAAGCTCATGGTCTAAAGGAGAACAGTATTCACATTGACAATAATGAGATCACGTGTATGTTAGGCACACCTGTAGATGACATACTATGGGCTGCAGATGATGGAAAGTCAGACAATCATCGATTCGATATTCGCAGAGTTTGATACTCGCGAGATCAAGTCGGATGATTTCCGTTATCGTGGTTTAGTTGTTCAAGGTGAAGATTCCACGGCGAGCGCCGCGTCCAAGGACAATCTTGAGAACATCAAAGCTGCATCCTATCCCAGAGACAGTCCCATCACGAGAAAATGCAATAAGGGTGAGACAGCGCAGCTCAGACCGGTCGTGGGTGCTTTGTCATGGGTTACACGTGAGTGCAAACCTGAGCTATCGTATCGTGTGAGCAGACTGCAGACACCAGTGCGTCACGCTAAGGCACTCCATCTCAAAGAAGCCAACCGTGCATTAGAAGGAGCAATTCAGTCCGCTGACTGCGGATTAATATTTAAAGGTGGAGATGTCAAGTGGGATCAAGATATACTAGTCCTTACCGTTCCTGACGCCAGCCGGGCAGGAGACAACGATGTAGGCAAGAGTCGAACCGAGCCTCTCAGATCACAGAGGGCTAGGTTCAATGGGCTCGCAGGGCCTGGGTTCATCGAGGGGAGCAGTGATCACATTCACCCTATATGTGCATCTAGTAAGGTTACCAAACGAGTATGCAAATCTACGCTAGGAGCGGAGACCCGGGCTTGTTTATGGGGTGTAGAATCTGGTGTGCGCATTCGCGCCGCCATCGCAAATGCGCGTGGGATGCTTGGCGCCGGGAAGAAGCTGCCAACCAACTGTGGAGACAAATCAGTCATGTCTACGAGACATTTATGGATGACGGGTCGTGACAGCCTTGAAGAACACTTGTTAGCCACAATTATGGGCAAGACAGAAGATAAGCGCTTGAGTATTGATTTAGGTTGTTCAAGACAGGATATCTGGACTACCGGAATGGAAGAAGTAGACGTTTTACATCCACGCATATTTTGTGATAAGATCAGATGGTCGATACAAGTACCATGGTTGTTGTTTGCTTGGCGAAGAATAGGCTTGCGATTTTCCTTGTTCAGGTCTTACGTATCAGTTCGTATGACGGAACCCCAGACCCTGAATCTACTTCAAAGAAGGTTAAAAACAATTGGCGAGGGCCAGAGTGAACGCTATCCCGTCGGGGAAGTGAGCGACTGAGTCCTGGCTGCCTCTGACTTGAGTAATCCCAACATGGGAGTGCTCCTTTTACTGCCCCTAGATGCTTACTTAGAAGACCAGCGGTGCTGCGCGGTCTGCCGGCTAGCTCGCGATAAAGTTCCACGGGTGCGAGATAGTGCATGCGTGACGTGTGCGCGTGCACCGCTCGCCGCCACTCGCCGCCGTTTGACATCTAGGGGCTCCTTTTCGCCATTGCTCTAAATCGCATCATAATCGCAGATCTCCTCCCTCCAGCTCGCCGCTGCCTGCTCGGAAGGCATGGGGCTGATGGGTGCCGGCGGTGGCCCGCGCCTCGACGCTTCCCGACCTACGCAGCGCAGCTCGTGCTTTCGCCCCGCTGCGCGACGTGGATCTCGCGACCCGCGTGCTGCAGCTTGAGGAAAAGTTGACTTCCACGGTGGCCTCGGGTGGTGCTTGTGAGTCTTCGGGATCTACTGCAGGCTTGGACCCTTGGGCCAGCTTTGACCATTGCTCGCGCGGCGATCGTGGTCCGCGGCAGTCTTCTCCTCGCGATCGCGCAGTTGAGGATGGCGCGAGCAGCGGGCAGACGCTTTGGGTTAGAGGGCTTCCGCGCAAGCTCATGATGACTACGTTCAGGAATGATGCCTTGGTGGTGAAATCGAAGATGGCCCTGTAGTGCGCTGAGAAGTGAAAAGGTGCAGGCCCGAAATCACGTGTTTAGCTATACCATTCTGTTTGATGGTGAGAAGGACGCGATGCTCTTCCACGCGCAGGCGCGCTCGGATCCGAACGCCCTGGCCTGACGGGCCCTCGCAGCGCGGAGATGGTGCAGTTGCGCGTCGGCTGGGATCAGCCCCGACCAGCTCGTCACCGGTCGTTTGCTCTGGGTTAGTGTTGGTAGTTGGTGATGGATGGGGTCAGGAGTAAGAACGTGTTTTAACCGTCCATAAGGCTGGGCTCCATTTTTGGAGGGTTTCTAGGATCTCCCGAATTCTGCGTGCAAGGAGGTGTAGGAGCTGATCGGGGTCACTGGAACGGCGGGCTCGCGGGGCACCTTCACGATCACCCCGCTCGGCGATCTCGCCACGCCCGGCATCGAGAAGCAGTTCGTCGGCAGCATCGGCGAGAGGGCGACTGCTCTGGTGGCGGAGCGCCGCCAGGAACTTGTCAGTCGAGCGACTTGACTGGCGCCGCTGGGGCTCCTGCGACGGCGTTGGAATCCACTGCCCGCTCGTCTGCTGGGGCTGACCGAGGGGCTCGTGCAGAAGATGATTTGCCCTCTTCCTCTTGCTCTGCCTCGTCCTCGTTCTCCCTTTCCTCCTTGGGGTCGGAGCGGCCAGAAGCTGTTTGCCCAGTAGTTAGCGCCCCAGAATTCTGTATGCATTGACAAATTCGTTCGGGGCGGCCTCGTGGAATCTTCAAGCATAGCTGGGTCGTGTCTGGGCCACGATCATAAGCGTCCGAGCCAACAGTGCCAAGGCTCGTTAGCTAGTGGAGCGCTTCTCGATCATAAGCACGCAGGGGGCTCATGGGGCGTCGGAGGATTTAAGCTCACTCCGCCGCCATTTCGGCACTTGCGCTCGCTTTGGTGGTGGTATCACGTCCATAGCTAAGTCCTTCCAGAGGCAGTTCAGAGCTGTCCGGGTGTCTGAGGTTGCTCTTCGGCGCGTCTGAATCATCCAGCTCACTGGTGAAAATGGATGGGTCTGTGTCGCTGACTGTTGTATTGATCCTGGACTAGTGCCATGACCAACGTCATGCTCCGGGTTCGCCGATCTATGCCTGGTGCGTCCTCTGAGCTCTATCGTCTCGCGGGGGATTGGAACTTCCCCGGGGCGGAGGAGCCTCGACGGGCGATCGGCGGAAGCGCATCGCTCGTCCGCGAGGGGGACCTCCGTCGCGCCGCGCTCTCTTCAGACATCTCGTGGACGCCCCGCAGCAAAGAGGCCGCGCGCCGGGCGGCGGCTGGCGATGTTGTTCTCGGCGCCAGTGGACTGGATTGCATATGCTGGTCTGCCCCCGCTGCTCAGGGCTTCCTAGATGGGGTCGTAGCAGATGGGGTCGGAGGATCGCGCCGCGTCGTCGATGCGGAGCCCGATTTTCTCCACGCCTACCCCGCGTCGCCGATGCATCGCCGACGTCGCCAGTGCATCGCCGATGCATCGTCGATGCGTCGTCGATGCAGTGGCGAAGCGGCGCGGTACTCCGACCCCATCTACTCGGACTCCATGTAGGAGGCCTCTATGGCTGGAGGTAGAGGTCCAATGAAATCGGCTTGGGCCATAGCTGCGGAGAGCGTTCGGACCACGTTCCGATCTCCAGTGGAGCGATCGTACGGGAGCGTGGGTTTAGCGATGATCCCGGCGAGTGCCTCCTAGAGAGCAAGGCCGCCATGCGTGCTGCCGGGGGGCGAGCTGACTCGCCAGATGTTTCGCTGGGGCCCCTGACTCGCCAGATGCGAGCGAACGCAATGCCGTCTGTATTCGTCTTCTTCGGGCCGCTAGAAAGGGGGGTGATGCTCAGTCGTGCCGATGTCAGCAACATCGATTTGAACTTAGCTGTTGCTGCAGCTTTGATGATGTGGCTCGCGTGGATTATGAGGGTTCTGAGAACTACTTACGTGGGCTCAATGCGAGCACGACTAATCATGCGATGCAAAACGAGTGCGCGGACGTCAGAGGCCGCGTTGGCGAGGCTCGCCGAGCTCGTCTTTAAGCTGTGTGTTGCTCGTGGTCGGGAGGGCGTCGTCAACTCGCCGCGCGCGCGCTGGGGGGCCCCTCGGACGCCGCGCCGCCGCCCGTCGAGGAGAGCGATCGGAACCTGGCAAGGTTCAGGAGGAAAAGAAACACACAGACACAATTCATCCTCGATTTCCCAGAAAAAATGGGGAAAATGTTTATTTGTGTGTATTTATTTGTGCGTCCTGGGGCCCTTTTCAAAGGTTCCGGGGTGAAGTGCGTCAGTGCCCGTCTGCCCTTCGTGTCCCCGATCCCGCTGTGCTCGCCGCCCTCCGCCGCGGGTTTCTCAGCGGGCCTCGCCCGGTGCTCGGCGGGGCCCCGTGCAGCGCGACGCTCGCTCGGTCGTGATCTTTCGCAAAGATGCAGAGATTCCGCTGCAGGGCCTGGCGGGGCGCCGATTAGGTCGAAAAGCGCCCCCCTCCGCCCGGCTGCAAGTTTGGGCAACTTGCGTTCTCTCCGAAGGTCGAGGCAAGCGATGCCGGCCCCGGGGCTGAGCTCGAAGCCCGCCAGACCAGGGCCTTGACCTCGAGCAACACTGCTAACGCGCTGATCTTGTCTGCCGTCGCCGCCCCGTCCCAAGTGCAGGCCCGCTTCCCGTCTGCCCCGTGTCAGCGAGGTTCTATTAAACACCAGAGCATGATCGACAACGTCGTGAGCTCGAGTCCTGGGTCGTCGAGTGGGCCCGTTTTTCCGCGGGCGCGCGCTCTCTGGTGCCCGGGCGCGATAAATTTGCGTGAGTGCCCTTTTCTGCCCGCTGGGGGCCGTGGAGTCCGAGTATCGCAGGGGTATTTTTGGCGAAATATTAGGCAGCGGCAGCGGCGATGCCCCGACGACTATGGCGCAGGCCCCAATCGGGGGATGGCCGGCCGATTCCGCGGGCCCCGACCAGCCCCGCCCCCGCCGGCGATGCCAGGGCTTCCTGGGGGCAATATTGGCGTATGCCCCAAGCCCCATCACGGCGCGACTATGCGCGTGCACCGACAAGTGCATGCATCGATCGCGCCAGACTGGTGCATGCACTACTCCCAGTAAGCATCTAGCGTCGGTATACACCGAGAATGGTTTACACCAATCGCCGGGGCTTGGTTGCGCCGCTGGAAGCGGAGGCGGCTGGGGCCCGCGGAATCCAGTACATTCCTGGTGGGCGAGTCGCAACGAGCTTGCACGCGCGCTTCTGCGCGCGCGCTTCCACGCGGCGCGGGAAAGGCGATGCGGCTGCCAAGATCAATCGAAGCAGGACAGATGTATATGTGTCGCTGTTGTCCTCTCATGGCGTGATGTTCCTGGACATCGCTTCGGCTTTTCCAAGCCTTCTGCGTTCCTGGGCTTTCGGGGTCCGTAGGGGCGTGGGGTGCCCAGGGCATTTCATTGAAGCGGTGAGACTGTTGTATTCCAACATCTTCGTTGACATCTGCTTTTGCGGTGCAAAGTACCCTGGCTTTTCCATGGCGGCG
>CAUYUJ010021384.1:127500-140020 GCA_963575745.1 Prorocentrum cordatum
AGGAGGAGGAGGAGGAGGAGGAGGAGGAGGAGGAGGAGGAGGAGGAGGAGGAGGAGGAGGAGGAGGAGGAGGAGGAGGAGGAGGAGGAGGAGAGGAGGAGAGAGGAGGAGGAGGAGGAGGAGGAGGAGGAAGAGGGAGGAGGAGGAAGAGGGAGGAGGAGGAGGAGAGAGAGGAGAAGGAGGAAGAAGAGGAAGGGTGAGGAGAAGGAGGGGGATGCGAAGGAGAAGGGGGATGGAGCGAGGAAGGAGAGGGGGAGGAGGGAGAGAGGAAGAGTGGGAGATGAGGCGGAGGTTCCACCCCATTCAGCCTCTCCTCCCCTAACCCCCTCTTCGGGTGGTGATGTGGTAGCTGGAGGCTCCTGGCCTCCCCTCCGGTAATCACGTCCACCAGCCAGCTCGACAAGCCGAGCTTGCCAGGAGCACAGCTCGTCCCGATTCTCCACGGCTTCTTGTATCAGCTTGCGGGTCACAGCGAGCACAGACTTGTTCAGGGATAAGCTGTCGGTCCAACATGGCACCGTAGATGCACCCTGTGGAAGAACAGCGTCCGCGACATACTTCAGGTTGCTTCGGCCAACCTGAGGGGGCTTGGCCCAGGGCGTGACAGGCCCCGACCAGACCAGCGGGTGTCGTGAAACAGCCACGGCGGACGCCGTCTTAGCAATCGCGTTCTCATTCATTGTTTTGCCGATCGGCGCGGGCCCTCGCACCCCCCTCCCCCTCCCATGGAGTAGATCATGGCAGTTTTGCGCGCCTGTTTCAAGCAGGTGGGCGGCTCCACATAGGATCCCCCATGGGAGCACTGATCCAAGCAGTCGCACTAAGCAGAGGTCCAGAGCCAGGCCCCCCCCTCCCCCCCCTTCCGCCCAAGGTTGAAACGCCGAATAAAAAAAGCGTTCATTGGGATCCTGCGTCTCTCGGTCGGCCCTGCGCGGAGTCGGGCGGACCGCGCCGGTGGAGAGCCTGCAGCGGTGCCACTTCGAGGAAGAGGTACCCATGCCTCTGCCCGTTCCTCGTTTCCCCCTTTTGGGGGCCTCCTCGGAGGCCCTCGTCGCCACCGTCGGATTCGCCCCAGAATTCTGGTCAGAGCGCACCCCGGGAGAGGTCCGGGGAGTAGCGGTGTCGGTATCTTTTCAATTCCCCACCAATTGCCCTCGGCAAGCTCTTCGGGGGGATTGCATGGGATTGGGGCCGGGTGGCGGGGTATAGGGCGGGTCGTGGCGGCGGGAGCGGCGCGAGACCTTCGTCGAGGGCTCCTCCCGCCTGGGTGGTTCTTTTGGGTTCCCAGGGGGTGCCTTGCGTTGCCTGGCCACGCAGCATATTCTGGATGCTCTGCTACTTTTGTGCAGTGTCAGTGAATCGCCAGTCTACTTTCTAGCTTCTGCTAGGTCAGGCCTGTGTCTTTACTGCCACTATGCGTGAAGTTGTTTGTTCTCGTAAAATCGTGACAGGTTCGTTCCTCGAGTCCGATCAACGCAAAGAGAAACGAGAAGGAGCGGGAGGAGGGCCACGGCACAGGGGGGAGGGGGCAAAGGGATGGAGGAGGAGATGCGTGAGGAGGGGAAAACGGAGGAGAGGGAGGACAATCAGCCCTGGGGATAATGGGGAGAGGGGGAGGAAGAGGACGAGGAACCCCAGCAGCAGCAGGAGGACAGGAAAAGAAGGCAAGGGGGTCGGTCGGAGGGGGGGAGCAGGGGAGTCGGAGGGGCCGAGGGGGGTCGAGGCAGGAAAACGAAGGGGGCCACCACACGGACGGCGAAGCAGGAAAGACAACGACGACGCCAGTGGCTGCGAGGTCGACGACGGCGGCGCCGGCGGCGGATGCGGCGGCGGCGGCGAAGGGCGAGGGGCGCGGCGCTGGAGCCCGCGAGGATCACCGAGCGCGTTCCGCTACTCACAAAGGTGATATCGTGTTCTTATTCATTGTTTTGCCGATCGGCGCGGGCCCCCCTCCCCCTCCCCCCCTATGGCCTATGGATCGGGCCGAACGAAACGGGGGGATAGGGAAAGGGGGGTTACGAAATCTGCCGCATGCAGCTGGTTTCGGCCCCGCCGCCGGGCCCATTCCTCGATACATGAGCGCCTCCCGGGAAAATCAGCTACGCGAGCTGATTCTCAATCCGATTCCCCCCTTTGCTATCCCCCCCTCCTCCCCCCATGGAGTAGATCTTGGCTGTTTTTTGGCGCCTGTTTCGAGCGGGTGGAGTCTCCCCCAGAGGCCGCACTCTTGCAAACAGTCGTACCTAAGCAAAGAGGTCTGGGGCCAGGTCCCCCTTCCTCCCCGCCCCTTCCGCCCAACGTCGGAACGCCGAACAAGAAAACGCTCACAAGCGCCTGCTCGCAGATGTCCGAAACATGCACATGTTCGCCCCGACGCAACACATCGCAGCTCCCCCGCGGCGGACCCAGGCCATTTGCGAGCGATTCCTTTGCGGGTGGCGGAGCGCGCCCGCCCAGAGGACAAGAGCACCAACTTGACCCGCAGCCGCCGCACCCAGCAGCTCAGGGTCGGCGGGGGCGGGGCCCGGCGTCCCACGCCGACATGCCGCATGTCGCCACGGGTGCGCGTCGCCCCCCCCCCCCCCGAGGGGGCGAGGCGCGCGCAGGGGAAACTTTCAGTGTTCAGAGCGTGAATTACCTACCCCGCTTTCGCTTCCAGGAAAAACCAAGTCATACCACGCGCCTCCTCGTCAAGCGGCCTGACCAGTACAGGCCGTAGTTTGGCATCGCTTGGTATCTCTTGGGAGCGAGGGTGGTCAAAAGCGAGGTAGGTTTGTTTTCGCCCGAAGTGTGGGCTCTGTTCGGGTATGGCCAGGACCCCAGGTATGGGGACCCGGTCAGTGGTAAGGCCCCGGAGCCCTTAAATGGGCCAGAATCACCAAGCCAGGTTTGCCATAGCTGTTTTTTTTCGGGTGGCGGCAGTTCCGGTTCGTGGAAATGGGGCGGGGGGGGCGCCCCTGGTACAGATCACTAAACCAGGTTCCACTAAACACAGTTCTGCCAACGCAACGCCCGATCTGTGGAGGGCGCGCTCTCGCCGTACCGCTCGAGAAGCGGTGCAGTCAGCCCTCGCAATGCGGACCTCGGTTGGCCCCGGAGATCTCGAGGGCAGGGCCGTTCTCTTACCGGTGCCGCTTTGCCGTCTCTTGTTTACCGGTTCCGGCAACGTGTTCGTTGCCGGTTCCGTCGACGGTGTTTTTCCGTTTCCGGCTCAGGTTCTAATCCCTGAGCCGTTGTTTTGCCGCTTCTGGTCGCAATTTTTCCCCTTTTGCCATGTTCAAAGGATACTTCCAAAAAAACGGGGACAAAACGGTCCTGCCGTTTCCGGGGCCTTGAAGGTAAGGATGATAGATTTCCCAAGATGTTACTCTTGCATCCTTCCCCTTCGGCCCATCCTTGGCCGCTTTCGCTGGCCGCGCCCCGCCCGCAAAAAGTGTCGACGTGGCCCCCCAAGGCCCTTGCATCCTTCTCGCGCGTCCTAATTTCGGGGGCGGAAAAGAGGGGGGTGATGACTAGGGGGGGTGGACATCATGGCGTGGGCCATGATGTTTCCCCAGATTTCGTGGCGCCTCTTCTTATCTCATTACGTCCCTGGACCCCCCCCCGCTGGTCCGCGCACGTGCCGACGGTCATGATTTGCACCCCCCCCTCTTGGGCACCCCCCTCGTGGCCGCTCCCGAGAACTCTGCGGGCTGACCGCCGGCGGCAGGAGGTGTGCCCCGCGGGGCGGCGGGGCGCAGCAGCGGTGCACCCCGGGGAACAAACCATGCGGCGGCCAGGCCAGGGGGGGGGAGGTGACAGGGCTCGGGCCCTCTCAGGACGCCCAGAGGTCCCCGGGCCCTCTGGGAAGTTTTTAAGCCTTCCCCGCAGACGCAGAACATTTCTCGGAAGGCAGGGGGTGACTACCTACCAGACCACCCCAACCCAGCCCGAATACCCGAATTTCGGGTTGGGGTGGGTAAGGGTTCCACATGTTTTTTTTTTTTTAAATGTTTCCCGATCCCCCCCCACTGGAAATCGAGGGTAAATCTGAGCCTTCGGGTTGGGTTGGGGTGGTTTGGTGGGTGGCCAGAAGGGCTCCTCAGAAGCCCTGCCGCCTTCTGAGAAGGCCCTCTCCTTCTCCCCCCCCCCTCGCTCGCCGCCGGACAATGGCACGATCATAAAGGCTCGGAGGTCCGTGCGGACTTCTCGGATCGGCGCTGGGTCCCGCGCTCTGGCGCGCGGAACGCGCCAGGGGCGCCACCGGAGGCGACGCCAGGGGGCCCCAGCCAGCGCCCATCCGAGCAAACCGCGCGGACCCCCGAGCTTTGATGCTGGGGTCGTGGTTTGTTCCCCCAGTGCAGGCAGCGGACGGACTGTGCGTCGGTCTGGGGCCTCTTGCGAACCTGGGCCCCCCTGCGGGTCCGTTCTGCGCTGGGGTGTCGCAAACTCGGGGAGGCAACGGAGATAGGGAGGGGTAGGCTCGGGGGGGGAGGCGTCGACCCCCGATTGCCGGCTGATCGCCGAGAAGGGCCCGATAGACCACCCCGCTCAGGAACATGCGGTTTCGCTATCAGGGGGTCAATTGCCGATACATCTATATATATATACATACATATACCCGGATGTATCGCCGATTCCAGGTCGATGCTGCCCCCTATACCAGGCTCCCCCTTTTATCGTCACCCCTCATGGCTCGTGGACACCCGCACAGGGGTTTGCTGGGCTGCAGTCGACCTCCAGAGTCTGAGCTCTGGGCCGGAGCTTCGAAAGGCTTGCTTGCAGCGGTAAGGTTCCCATGTGGTTGCCTAGTCAGGGAGGCTTCGCTGCTTGAGCCCCACAGTAACGTCTCATGGGCGCTCATGGGGCCCTTCGGGTCGGTCTTGTATTGCTTCGGGACTCCTATTGAGGCCCTCTTGGGCGATTTTCGATCCATCTTGTGGCCTCGGAAGCCCATCCGAAGTGAACAGGCAAGAAGTCATACCTAATCGAAACGCCCTAAGTGTTTGACGGAATTTGTCCTCACAGGAGTATCTTTTGGAGGCTTCGTGGCCACTTGGAGCTGTCATGGGACTTCTTGGCCTTGTACGGGCCAGCCCTTCAAGAACCGTCTTTGATGGCATCCTGGGCATATCCTGGAGGCACCCGAGAGTGGTTTGGGCGGCTTTGCGGGCCCCGGAGACGCGCCGAAGAGTTCGTCCCTCCCGGGATTTTGGATCGGTGGCGGGTCGGCGGATTATTTCCCCCAGAGCCCGGGTCCCAGATCTACGGATCAGTAATCCACATTAGCGTCTGCCTGGGGAGGACGACGAGGAGAGGAGGCAAACGAGGATGAAGAAATGGAGGAGGAGGAGGAGGAGGAGGAGGAGGAGGAGGAGGAGGAGGAGGAGGAGGAGGAGGAGGGACAGGGGGAGGGAGGACGAGGAGGGAGAGGAGTGGGAGGGTGGGGGGACGGGGGAAGTGGAATTCGGAGGGCGGGGGAGGGCGATGCGGACATGCGGAAGAGGGAGAGAGGGAGGGTGGTGAAGCTCAAGGCGGTGGAGACGCGCAGAGGAGGCGAAAGGAGGAGGATGAGGAGGACGGCAGCGGTGGCGACGAGAACGACGACGACCCCTCTTCGTCAGGCTCCTTGCCCCGCGCTGTGCTCCAGGGCTGGACCCAAACGCTGGTGTTCGTTATGTTCTCGTTTTGGTTTTCGTGTTGCTCCACCTCTTTTCCTGTACCTTCCTGGCACAACGGAGCACAAAACACAGCCGAAGCCCAGCAACGCAGCGTCTAGGTCCAGCCCTGCCGTGCTCCTTGCCCGCTTTCCTTCTCTCGCTCGTCGTCGTCGTCGCTGCAGCCGCGGAGAGAGGGCAGGCGCACGAGGAGGGACCCCCCCCCCTTCACGAACGAACAACACACACCCATACCCATAGGGGGGTCGTTGGGAGAAGGACTGGCTATGGGTATGGGTGCGGGTTGTCGGACCCTGGGGAAACGCTCCTCTTCGAGCGGGGACCCCCATCCGACAACACGCACCCATGGCCCTCTCCGATCCCCCTATGGGTATGGGTGTGTGTTGCTGGTTCGTCACCCCCTTGCCCCCCTCTCGGAGAGGGCAGGCCCGACGAGAGGGGCCTTCCACCCCCGGTTGAGGGGGAGCCTGCGAATGAAAGAAGGGGAGCAGGCGGACGTCCAGGGCCGCCCTGGCCCGCGGAGAGAGGGCAGGCGCACGAGGAGGGACCCCCCCCCTCCTTGCCCCTCTCGGAGAGGGCAGGCCCGACGAGAGGGGCCTTCCACCCCCGGTTGAGGGGGAGCCTGCGAACGAGAGAAGGAGAGCAGGCGGACGTCCAGGGCCGCCCTGGCCCGCGGAGAGGGCCGGGCGGGCAGGACAGCGATCGGTTTCTGCTCCACTGTTTGGCCGATCGGCGCGGGTCCTCACACCCGCCCCCCTCGCCCCCTCCCCCCTGGAGTACACTTTAGGCGATGCTTAAGGAAACTTAAGTTTTCGGCCAGAGTCTCGATTATTCTTAACGTTTCAATGTAAACCCTAAGATTTCAATAGAAATGTTGTTTTTTATGCAAATTCTGAGACCATGAATTTCTTAACCCATGATTTCTTAACCATTTCGCGTGGTGTAGTCTTTCAGGAGGGGAAGAAAACACACACAGACACAATTGATCGTCGATTCCCAGGCAAATATGGGAAAAGATGGGAGAAGTGGGGGAGAAGACAGAAACCCAGGAAATATGGGAAGATGTGGGGAAGGTTTTTGTTTGTGTGTGTATTTATTTGTGTGTCCTGGGGCCCCTTCAATCTTGAACGTTCTGGGCGCTTGTCTTGAGCAGGTGGGATCTCCCCAGTGGGGCGCACTGCTGCAGACAGCCGCACGAAGCAGAGTTCCCGAGCCAGAGCCCGCCTCCCCCCCCCTCCCCCCCAATGTCGACACGCCGAGTAAAACAACGTTCACAAGGCCTTTCACCCCGCGGATGTTCAGGAGGGGAAGAAACACACAGACACAATTAATCGTCGATTCCGAAGAAAACATGGGAAAATATGGGAAGTGGGGGGGAAGACAAAAACCCCGAAAATATGGGAAACTATGGTGAATCTTTTTATTTGTGTCTATTTATTTGTGTGTCCCAGGGCCCCTTCAGATGTGGCAGGCGGGCAAGGATGGCCCCTCTTCCACCAGCGGAGGGGACAGGCGGACAAGAAGGGTAACCGCAGCCACTCGCGCCTGCAGCAGTGGTCGCACGCTAAGGACCCCTGGCCCGCCGGTGGGCCTCGCCCTCCTCCACGTCCTCGATGGCGAGGCGAGGAGGGCGAGGGAGGGAGGAGGAAGGGAGGAGGGAGGAGGGAGGAGGGAGGAGAAGAAGGGAGGAGGAGGACGGAGCAGGGAAAGGGAGGAGGAGGAGGAGGAGGAGGAAGGGAGGAGGAGAAGGACGAGAGAGGAATAGAGGAGTATTACGAGATGATGGAGAGTACGAGGAGGAGGAGATGAGGGGACGTAGAGGGAGGAAAGAGGGAAATGAAGAGGATGAGGAGGAGGAGAAAGAGGATTAGGAGAGGAGGAAAAGGAGGAGAGGAGGACGAAATGGAAGGAGGAGAGGACGGAGAGAAGGAGGGAGGCGGAGGAGGAGGAGGAGGAGGGAGGAGTAGGAGTAGGAGTGAGGAGGAGGAGGAAAAGGAGGAGGACGAGGAGGAGGAGGAGGAGGAGGAGGAGGAGGAGGAGGAGGAGGAGCAGGAGGACGTCCCGCTGGTCGCTTAAATGCTCCGTCGTCGCGGGGTAGGCGGAGGGTGTTCGTCCTCCTCCGCCTCCTCCGCCTCTTCCTCGTCCTCCTTGTGCGCGCGAGTGCATGCATGTGTGTGTGTGTGTGTACACCGCGATCATTCATGTCTGGCACTTTGCGCAGCAGGAGCAGCAGCAGGATCAGCAGCGCAGGCCCAGGATGCAGGAATGGTACTGCAAGACGTCCAGACGTCCGAAGCTTCTTTCCCGCTGTCCCGGCATGCCTCTTTTGCACTACATGCCACTGGTTGCGGGGTGCGCCCCCTTGACAGATGAGCGCTTCATGGGCCTGATATTGGGGCGGGAGGGCCAGTCTGAAAAAGGAACCGCCTTGCACCGTCCGTGCCACTGTCAGACAGTGTGATTTGTGGTAACTAGCAGCAGTTTAGGCAAGTGTCACGCGAGGCCCTCTTTTCAAAATGTATCGCGCTCCATTTGTGGAGCCACTGCAAGCTTTTATATTACGGATACTCGGGGTTTCTTAGTACGCGTGGGGGGATACCCCCTCGACGGGGGTCAACCGCGTCTCGTCGTCGCGCCGCGATGGGGGTCGGAGCGCCTTCGGCGCGCGGTGGCTGCCCGCGATGTGGGGCTGTCGGCGGGGCTGACGCCCCCCCGACCCTTATTACGATTACGAAACTCGGAGTACGCAACCTGACGGTATGTCCACTAGGACCCTACTTCTGTCCAGGGGCAGCGCTCCATCTAATTGAAGGCCACACGACTTGAAGCCCCAAAATATGGAATGACGCGTTTTCGAAGTCTTGAGCGAGATCTTCATTTTGAGGGTAGACCGCCGTCCAGTCGTGCGTAAGTGCTGCAAGCTTTTACGACGAAAGCTCGCGGGGATAAGATGCTAAATCGACACGTTGAACACGACCCGCTCTCCATCCGTGTAGTTGTTCCGCCACGACGACGGCGACCACGACGACGCAGACAACAGCGATGACGACCGCGACGACTAACAAGACAACGACGAACACGACACCAGCCACCAGAACGAGGCAAGCGACGACGACGGAGGGCATCGACTCACGGCAACGATGACGTCCAACACGAAGACGACGCAGGTGACGACGTTGACGACGACGGCGAGTATGAAGGTGACGAAAGTGACGGCGGCGTCGACGACGACGACGACTGCGGGCGGGACCCTGTCGGGCGGGTCAGGCGGGTTGGACCCTGACGGGTGGGTCGGGCAAGTGGGATATCTCAGGTAGGCCCGCGAGCGGGACCCGAACGGGCGGATTCGGCGGGTGGGGCCCCAAGGGGGCGGGAGGGCGGCCAGGACATTGCGGCGGGCGGGTGGGCTTTCACAGGACTGGCCGCGGGCGGGACCCTCACGGGCAGGTCGGGCGGGCAGGACCCGAAGAGGCGGGTCGGGACAGGACAGCACATGGGCAAACTACTCGAACCCCCACACAGTTGAGGGGGATGTCCATCACCCCCCAGCCCCCGACATCAACGTTACGTGTTTCCACGGGTGATGGTCTGGGGGTTCGAGCATGTTTGTCCGCCCAGGCCCTCCCAATGCCGTGCCCTGAATAATGTCGTGTGCCGCAGGGCTCGAACTGATGTCCATGTGCGGGAGGATGCGACCCAGACGGGTGCGTCGGGCGGGCGGTTAAGTAACGGAAGCGTTCAGGTCGCTGTGTCATCCTGCGTGAGGCCCGTTTCTTTCCGTCGCTTGCATAGAAGTCGCATGGCTCCTTGACTCCGGCGTTGCGTAATGGGGGGGCGATCCATCGGGGGGGAGGAGAGGTGCATCTTCTGTGCCCCTGAGGAGGGGTATGAAGGGGGCCCCAAAGGGGCACGAGAGGTGCACGTGCTTGGCATCGCTCGGACGTGTGCAATTTTCCTTCGTCGAGGACCGTCGAGGAGCATCCTTGATCATTTGGCGAAGAAGCCACGCGCGAAACCGCAAAGCAAACACAGGGAATGGGCGTCCGAGCGATGGCAGGCGTGTCTTTGCTCCCCCATGTGATGCGTTCCAGAGAGTCACCACCCACCAAACCACCCCAACCCAACCCGAAGGCCCAAATTTATCCTCGATTTCCAGTGGGGGGGGTGTCGGGAAACATCGAAAAAACACATGTGGAACCCTTACCCCCCCCCAACCCGAAATTCGGGTCTTCGGGTTGGGTTGGGGTGGTCTGGTTGGTTGTCAGAGAGGGTCTCCACTCCCCGGGTCGAAAGAGCTGTCATGCCTTCCTCGGCGGAAAGGGGGGCGGCAGGCGGCGGAAGGGAGGCGGAAGGAAGCCTCCCCGGGCGGACACGCCAGCGGAAGCCACAAATACACCTTAGGCGATGCTTAAGAAAACTTAAGTTTTCGGCCAGAGTCTCGATTATTCTTAATGTTTCAATGTAAATCCTAAGATTTTGATAGAAGTTCTGGGTTTTCATTCACGTTCTGAGACTATGAATTTCTTAACCCATGATTTCTTAAGCATTTCGCAGGGTGTACAGTCGGGGCCCTGAAGAAGAAACCCTTTTCGTTGGGGAGGGGCTCGGTGTTCCGTGATTGTTCGACAGTTTGCCTTTTGTTTTCCTGATTTTTTCGATCGGAAATCGAAGTTGAACTTCTGGAAAAAAGGGGCCTCGTTCCTTATTTAGGGCTCCTCAGGTCAACGCCCCGACGGTACGCGCCGAAGAGTTGGCAACATTTGTGGTGCAGGGTCTCCAGAATCGGCCATTCACTTGACATCGCTCGGACGTGTGCTCTTTTTCTCGCGGTCGGATCCTCTAGCGGGAAGAAAAGAGAAAACGCACGAAACCGAGAAAGTGCGCGGGGAATGGGGCGGCCGAGCGATGGCGAGTGCAGTCGGGGCCCATGCCAAGAAACACCCTGCTTGCCTCCAGGGTGCCCTGGGTTTCTCGGGCTTCGATGGTCTTGCCATGGAAAGCGTGGCGCTCCCACACCAACAACAAAAAATGGACGTCCTGGGGCCTCAGGGTAGGGCTTCTTGTGGAAATCCATTTGTAGAATTCTGCTGTTCTCGCAGTCGCAGTCGCATTCGCAATGACAGTCGCAGTGGCAACGGCCTTAGGATCGAATGGAGTCCTAAGGATTCCTAAGGATTCCTACGGGTTCCTAAGGGTGGTTTCTCGTGGTCGGGCCCCCACTGCACCAGAAGAGGCAGCAACCACACCAACATAATGTTTTGGCGCTCCGCGCGGATCTCTTGGATCGGCGCGGGCCCCCCCCCCCCGGCGGCGCCTCCGGCGCCGCCCTTGGCGCGCTCCGCGCGCCATGCGGGTCGGGCGAAAGGGGGGGATTGGGAAAGGGGGGGTTACAAAATTTGCTGCATGCAGCTGGTTGCGGCCTCACCGAGGGGCCCATTCCTCGATACATCGCCGCCTCCGGCGCCGGGAGGCGCCGGGAAAATCAGCTACGTGAGCTGATTCTCAAACCCCCCCTTTGCTATCCCCCCCTTTCGCCCGACCCGAGCCATGCATGGAGGGGGTCCAGCGCGGATCCAAGAACCCCGCGCGGAGCGCCAAAAAAATATGTTTATGGTTAAGGTTTGGTGCGTCCCTCTAGAGGAGGAAAATTCAATCACACCTGAGAAAACCCAATCAGAGGATGATCTGAACATGAATACTCTGGATCTTGAGATGGATTGTGAGATCGATGATCAGATCGATAGTGGAATCGATAGTGAGGACGATTGTAAGGTCGATCGTGAGACCGAGAGTGAACTCGATTCAATGAGATCTCTACTGAGATCAATTGTGAGATCGATGGTGAGATCGATAGAGAAGTGGGGAACGAGATCGATGGTCAGACCGATCGATAAGAAGATCGACCAGGAACCCGGGAACCCGGGAACCTCGGCGCCCTCCGAAATCGGCCTGGAATCCGGAACCGGGAACCATGGAACCCAGAACAGGGAACCTGGGAACCCAGCCAGCAACCCAAACCGGCGGGACACTTTCGCCAAATCCTTCAACATCCGCGAGGGCCCCTTCAGTGCGAGCACTGATCGGGGAATCACAATCGAAACATCGCCTGGGGACAATTTTTCGATCTTTCTGCCATCTTTGAATATTCTTTAGTCTTTCTTGCTTTCCGTCCGCGGTCCGCCCGTAGGAGGACATGCCCGCCCTTGCTCTATGGCGCTTTTCCTTCCTTGCTGCAGTGCCGTTTTTAAGACATGCTCCGCGTGCGGATCATGTATGCAACATGCAGGGGGGTGGCATGAAAAGCAACGATGAGTCCATGCATACATTTCTTCATACTTCAATCATGCATTAAACATCCTACTCCAGATTTCGTAATAAAGGGAGGGGGGTCTCATTTCGGGGGGGGGTCTCTTCCAGGCTATCTTGGAGGGCCTGGGGGGGTCTGGGGACGATGTTTTGGAGGGTTCTCCCACGGGGGAGGTCTGCAATGGCTCGTCTTGGAGGGCCCAGACCCCCTCCCCTTTTATTACGAAATCCGGAGTATATGTTTCAACAATTCCATGCACCAGAAGCTGCCCTGTGTGTTCGGGCACCGCCCGACGGCCGCGTGCCGGCCGAGGAGCTCCCCGTGGCCAGACACCTCACGGACCACGAGTTCCGCAACGCCGTCATAAGTCAATCATGGATCAAAATCCCATACGTTTTAACAATCCCATGCACCAAACACTGCCCTGTGTGTTCGGGCACCGCCCGACGGCCGCGTGCTAGCCGAGGAGCGCCCCGTGGCCAGATACCTCACGGACTACGAGTTCCGCAACGCCGTGGAGGCCCCGCGCGGCGCCGGGGCCCCGACGGCGGGGGCCA
>CAUYUJ010021385.1:0-87191 GCA_963575745.1 Prorocentrum cordatum
AGGCCCCCAAAGACCCGCTTGCGCTGGTTTCTGCCCCCGAGCGCTCGGCAGCTCAACTGCCGACAATCGGACACGCTGAAATCCATGTTGAGAACGGCCCCTGTGGCCGCCAACGCATACCTTGACAGGTCGACGCAAAGCGGCGTCCAAACGGCGTTTGCGCACGCCGACAGCAGTGACCCGAACGTCTGCGGATCTGGGGCAAGATCCGCAGCGCGGTCGAATGCCCGGAGCAGCGCCGCCCGCTCAAAGCCGGACAACTCGCCCAAGCGAGGGTGTTGAGACAGGGACCGCGCCATCGAGTCAGCGGCGGCTGCTGTCACGTGTCGGCGAACCGCCTCGTAGCACTCAGTTTCCTCGAAGACCAGCAACGCGGATGGCCAAAAGTCGCCCGTGACGACCAGCTTGCCCACGACGTCTGCAGAGAGCGATGCCCCCCCCGATGCGCAGGCACTCACGGGGACGGACCAGACGCGACCATGCGCCTTGCACTTGCACTTCTGGCACAAGCTGACCCCGCACGCCCACCGAGGAGAGCACTCGCGGTCTGGGCTGGCGCCCCTGGTTCACAATCTGGCAAATCTTGTCGTCCTTACCTGCATCGGGACAAGCGCGCGGCACTGCGGGGTTGCCGTCGGGATCTGTGAAGCGCATGGGAGCGACAGCCACGCTCTCGTATACGTCTGCACACGCCTGCGAGAATGCGTCTCTCCAGGTGCTGAAATCCTCGAAGGCGCCAGCTGTCGCGGCCAACAACTCCTCCGTGCCTGCAGTCGCAAGCACTCCATTGTCAGGCGACGATCGAGCGGCGACTCGGTAGCATCGATGCCATGGCTTCTCCAAGCGGGGCTTTGAACCTGAACTCGCTGGCGCACCCACGCGGGGTACCAACGTCTCTCGGCACACGATGTCAGGCTGCCAGCTAACAGGCACCGAACGCAGGGGCTTCGCGAGCCGCCAACACGCCCCTGCACCGTCGGCGGCATGCTGGCTGCAACCGCATGCGCCACCTTCGCGCTGATAAAGCAGCGCTTCGATTGCATCGGGGCCTCCCACGCTCACCACTGCAGCGTAACACTTGCTTTCGGCCAGCCACACCGTCTGCCCGACTGCGGGCGCCAGCTCGGGGCCACGCTTGCTGGCACCGCTAAGAAGAAAGCGCAACCGCGATCCATTGAAGATGGAACTGGGGTTCAATTGCATGGCGACGGTGCCGCCAAGACGGGCCGTCTTGGTAGCCTCGGCGATGTCAGCATACGCCAGATCCCTGGGGGGCGCCACAGCCGCCGTAGAGGTGGCTGCGGCGCTCCCCAGGCCTGCGTTCTGCGCTGTAAGCGCCTCGTGAGATTTCGTTTTCTTGCGCGGGCGCCAGGGCTTCAATGCGCAGAATCGGCGGCGCGGTCGAATCTGCTTCTTGGACGCCCTTGCTGGTTGCCGGCGGGCGCGATGGACTGGCAATGCCGAGATCGAAGGGCGGCACGAGTGGCCCTTGAGCACGAGGTTCAGCCGAAGGAAAACCTTGCCGCATGACCTGCACTTCCAACCCTCGGACAGACGATCGACACCGGCCGCCAAACTCTCGAGAGCAGCGGCCTTGGCCGCATGGAGCGCATGGGACGCTTGGTGCCTGTCCATCGTTCTCTGCATGCGTTGCCCGGTGGCTGTGAATCGCCACGTGCGCTCCCGCGCAAAACAATGTTTCGCTGGGAGGGCGAAGCATGGACAGCCTGTGAACACATCGCAAACCAATGTCTGCTCGGCGCCCGGCTGCATCTGCTCGGCTATCCGCGGGGGCGGAGCGCACGAGCCATGCGCCTTGAGCCTAGATGGCAACACTGGCAGGGGCAACGGTAGCGGGGCGAGGAAGGAGATCAAAGACGGCCCAAGAGGCTCCCAAGACCGCCCCAAGACGGCCAATGAGGCCACCAACAGGGCCCCCAGGACGGCCCATGTGAGCAACAAGAGGGCACTACGCGGGGCCCGAAAAAGGTGAATACGGCATAATATGTCGAGAGTTCCCCCCCCCCCCCAAAAAAAAAAAAAAACCCAGAAGGGCTCCCTCAGAGCCCTCCGAGTCGCGTCCAAAGAGGCCCCCAAGAAGCACCCAGGAGCCCCCCCAAGAAGCTCCCCGAAGCTCACAACATGGCCCAAAAAGCCTTCCAAGAGGCCCCTGAGAGGCATTCCAAGAGCCCCTCATATGCTGCCACAGACTCTTGACCCACAAGATATATTCGAAGAACGCGCGAGCTCTCACTTGTCTTGGGGATCGGCGGAATAGGGCGCACCACTTGAATAATAGTTGCGGGGCGAGGGTGACACGAGCTGGGCGACAAAATGTTTAATGCCGCCCGTTCCCAATGTATCCGTTTGATCCGCTCCCGCGCCTGATCATCCTGGTCCTCGTCCTCCTCCCCCTCCTCTTCCTCTGCTCTTCCTCCTCCTCCTCCTGCAATCCCTGGGGGGGGCTCGGCGGTGGCGATGGTCCACTTCTTGCTTCTCCTCCTCATGCTCCTGCTCCTGCTACTCCTCCACCTCCCCCTCCCCCTACTCCTGCTCGTCACCGTGTCGTTCCCAGCGTATCCACTTCCTCGCCCCCCTCCTCCTCCCCCTCCTTCTCCTCCCGCTCCCCCTCTGTCTCCAACCATCGTCCTCGCCCTGGCCCTCCCCGTCCTCATTTTCCCCGCCTGTTGGATTGCCCTCCCCCATGCCGCCCACCTCCTCCTCTCCTCCTCCTCCTCCTCCCCCTCCTCCCCCTCCTCTTCCCCCCTTTTTTTTTTTTTTCGCCCTCCCCTCCTCTCTTCTTCTTCCTCCGCCACCCTCCTTCCACATCCGCCTCATCCTCAACCTCAGTCCGCCCCCGATTCTTTCCTAGTGGCGTTCCCAGCGTATCCGCGTATCCTTTTCCTCCACTCCCCCTCCTCCTTTTTCCTTCCTCCTCCCTCCTCCTCCTCCTCCTTGCCACCTCCCCCTGCCTCCCCTTCCTCCTCCTCCTCCTCCTCCTCCTCCTCTCGCGCTTCCATCATGTTTCCTCCTCGACTTCCCCCCATCTGGGCCCCGGCGCTGCAAACCTCGGCGGCGGCCCTGGCGGACGGGCAGGAAAGGGAGGGAGCGACTTAACCATTCCCCGCGTATCCGTTTGACCCGCTCCTGGCGCGGGGCGGAGGGGGTGGGGGTAGGAGCATATGGGGAACAGCCACAGCAGCAACAGCAGGATGCGTGGCGTTGTCCCCGACGTATCCGTTCGGCTCGGTTGATGGCGAAGAGGACATGGCGACGATGCCGACGACGGCGGCTGCGGCGACGACAAGCGGCCAGGATGACGGTTGAGAGGATGACGGTTGAGAGGATGACGGTTGAGAGGATGACGGTTGAGAGGATGAAGCGGACAAGCGTTTTCACGTGCCACGCATGTATCCCCAGCGCGCTTTATCCACTCATGCGTGTAGAGTTGAACACTTGGGAGCCTCAAGAGCCGTCTACATCGGGGGCAGAAAGCTGCAACTTAGCGCACGCCTCATCGGACGCGCGAACTGTGTCATGCAGCCAATTGTAGCCATCCGCTGACCATTTGATGAGGATGTTCTTGCCGTCCTGGCTGAGGGAAGCGACGCCTTTCTCGGCGCAGAGTTTGAGCATCGCCTGCCACTGGCCGGCCCTCCCGTATTCGTTGAGGTTCTCGATGCCGCCGTACCTGCTGAGCGCGCCCACGTCCCGCTTCCGCTTCCGAGTGAAGTATGTCGCACGGTATGCCAGCCAAGTCTTGTCGGTGATGTTGATCCTCAGCGGGATGCCCGTCGTCGCGGCTGCTTGCCACATCTTTTCCTCCTGCTCCGCGGACATGGATTCGAAGAGGCGGCGGACTGCGTGCTGCTCCGGCTTGAGCTGCACGCCCCCTGCTGCGTCGCCCGCTGGCGGCGGCGGCGGCGGCCCCTGTCCTGGGCCGTCGCCCGCCGGCGGCGGCGCCCCCCGCGAGTTCCGCCTGGGACCGTTGTCCGCGGCCATGGCGCCCCCCTCGCGCTCGATGCTCATCTGGTTCACGCTGTAGATCTGCGTCTTCGGCACGCTGGCGAGCGCGCCCAGAGTGCGCACAGCGTCGTCCAGCGAGGCGCCAGGCAAGCCAATCCGCAGCACGCCGTTGCGGATCCCCAGGTTTGATACCGAGGCGGCCCCGAAAGCCTTCCCCGCGTGCTTCGTGACCACGGAGACCCCGGCCCCCGAAGACACGCCCCTGCACGCCTGTCCCGCGCCATTCATGTACCCAGCGAGGATGACAGCAGCCGCAGGCGACCATTGCACATGAGGAAGTTCGGGGGCGCCGACTGCGACGGCACCGCCATCGGCGGGCTCGGCGGCGGGCGGCTCTGCATTTTGCCGCTTCTTCCTCGGGCGGCAGGTCAGTGCCTCGTCGCCTGCATTGGCCGCGGCAGCCTTGGGTCGGCCCCGCCTCTTGGTTCCGGGAGCCGCCTGCTGCGCCCCCCCCTCATCGCCTCCGGCCTCGGCGCCGCCGCCGACGCCATGCCCGGGCAGCACGGGCGGCGCGGCCTGCCCCGCGCCGCCCGCCTCGGCTGCCGGGGGCTCCGGCACGACTCGCTGCTGCGCCTCCGCGATCATCGCGAGGGTGGAACCCAGAAGACTGTCGCTGGCCTTGCGCGGGACGAACTTGTCCTCGAAGGGCGTGTCGAATACCTGGGCCGGGTTCAGAGCGATGATCACCAGGCGCAAACGGCCGTTGGACCCCTGTCCACCCGCGAGGTTCTCCAGGTACGCCTTGCGCTGGCTCCCGAGGAACATCCAGCCGTCTGGTTTGCAGCATAGCAAACAGCCCTGGACGCCCTTTCCAAAAGCGTCGCTCCCGTCTAAGAATTCTATCAGATCTTGTTCTTGGAAATGGCGATCTTTTCGCCGATTCACCACCTTCTCCAAGTCTTCGTTGACGATCTGTACTTGAAGATTGCCCTCCTGCAGAGCCGTGAGCACCCCGAGCACAATCAGATTGCCCTGCTTGAGGACGTTGGTGCATGACGGTGGCGCACCGGACTTCTCCACGTACTTCAACCACCCGAGGATGACGTTCTTGGCGTTCCCCTTGCCAGTGGCGGACTCGCCCATGCACACGAGGGCCAACTTGCTGGCGGCGACGTTCCAGTCGCTCTCGCTCCCGGCGACTGCCTGGACCTGGACGCAGCCCTGCTTGCCGGAGTGCAGGAAAGCCGCCTGCCCCTGAAACACGCTGTGGACGACGTGCCCGTCGCGGGGCAATCCGTTCCCGAGCGCGACGCGCTCGCACGCCGTCGCTACCTCTTTGATGGCAACGGCTTTCAACGGAGTCTTCCGCTGCGACGCCAGCCCGTCGCAGTCATTCCTCGGGTTGAGGAGGCCGGCGTAGAACTCCTTCGTGTTGGAGGCGATGGCCGTCATCGGATCCTCGTCCTCCAGCAAACCGGACATGTCGGTATCTTGCAGAACTGCTTCCACGTCGTAGAGTTCGTCGCAGAGGGCCTCGAAGAACGCATTGCGCTCATCCGCGCCAGCCTCGTGAAGTCGAGCAGCGAGGTCTTTGGGAGATAGCTCATCGCACGCAGGCCCACTGGCCGATTGCGCCCGGGACGCGTTCCAAGCGTCAAGGGCTGCCATATAAATTATGTTCTGGAAGCCTGCGCCAGGATCTGGCGAACCTTTGATGCGATCCAGCATGGCCTGGTAGGACGCCGACCCCAGGCGGTTCAACCTCTGCAAGATTGACCGTGCCAATCCCGTGCGTCCACGGGGGCTCGACTGCGAAAGCGTGGCCTCGACGCGGTCGCGTGGCGATGGCGGGGCTGCCGCTGGCGCACCTGCAGGGTCGTGGCGGCCGGCGCCGGGCGCCTCGCCGGCGTCGCCATCGCCCTCCGCCCGGTCGTTCATTGTAGCGGGGGCGCTGGCGCCGGGCGTCTCGCCGTCGTCGCCGTCGCCCTCCGCCTGGTCTTTCATTGAAGCGGGGGCGCAGCCAGCAATCTCGGAGTACAGCGACGGCGCCAAGGATTCTGGCTTGACCACGGTCTTGCAATTGGGGCATGTATTGAATTCGCCAAGCCACCGGGTGAGGCAGTCTACGTGGAAGTCGTCGCACGCGCACTCCAAAATGATGCACTCGTCGGAGACGACCTCGTTGCAGATGGTGCAAGTCTTCGCTCCAGTGGCAGCCCAGCGCGGCAAAGCCGCGCAAACGTACGCAGGAACACTGCGGACCGTGGTGGGGACGGGCGCGAGACCGGACAGCGTGCCGAAATCTTCTGGCTCCAGGTCTCGATGCTGCAAGGCGTCGAGCTCTGGGGCGAGCTCTGGCGAGGCCATGGCGTTAGCAGCCCTCCCGCGTCAGTGCAATGGAGGGGATACTGGGCGGGGTGATTGGTCCTTGGTGGCTCTATTTTGCACGCATCGGGAAACTGCATGTAACATGAAATAATGATAATGCTGGCGATGGCGATGGTGACTCTGATGGCGATGGAGACTCTGATGAGGCTGCCAACTGGCATAATATGATAACTATCATCCCGGTGGCATAGCGTCACATAGCATAGCCAGCATCAGGGAAAGCGTGGCATAGCATAGCCAGCATCGGGATAGCGTGGCATAGCATAGCCAGCATAGCGTAGCATAGCATAGCCAGCATCAGCATCATCATGCCCCTTACTTGCGTTCCCAGCGTATCCGTTTCCTCCTCCTCCTCCTCACCCTCATGAGCATCATCATCCTCACCATCATCATCTCCCTCGTCCTGGCCGTAATCCTGATTGTCCCCATCCTCCTCCACCTTGCCCTCCTCTTCCTCCTCCTCCTCCTCCTCCTCCTACTCCTCCTCCTACTCCTCCTAAACTTCGTTCCCAGCGTATCCGTTTCCTCCTCCTCCTCCTCCTCCTCCTCCTCATCGTCATCATCATCAGCATCATCATCATACTCCTTTCCTCATCCTCCACATCCTCGGCCTCCTGTTCCCCCTCCTCCACATCCTCGGCCTCCTGTTCCCCTGTGACCAGGGTCCCCCCCCCTCCTGCTAGCTAGCTTGGCGACGCGCCTGCCCAGACGTGTGGCCCAGACGGATTGCCCATCGGGAAATCAGAGCATAGCATATCGTAGCATGATCTTGGAGAGAGCGTGATCCACCGCCGCTTTACTGTGGAAAATTGCCAACCTTTCCCTCCGGAACCCGGGGGTCGCCCCCCCACCCCCCCTCCGAAATTCCCCCCCCCCCTGCTGGACCCCCCCCCCTCCCCCCCCCTCGCCCCGGCAAACCACCCCCCTCACCCTAACCCCCCACCCTCTGGAAAACCGAGGGGGGTCACTACCGGTTCGAATCACTACCGGTTCGAACCCCCCACCCCTCCGGAAAACCGGGAAGGGTCACTACTGGTTCGAACCCCCCCCTCCGGAAGACCGGGAGGGGTCACTACCGGTTCGAAACCCTCCCCTCCCCCCATTCCCGCTCGGAAACCGGGGAGGGGGTCACTACGGTTCAGAACCCCCCCCCCCCCCCTCCCCCCCCCCCCCACTCCCGGTCCCCACCACCGTCCGCATCAGATCCACCACTGGTGTTCCCAGCACCACTGTCCTCACCACCGCTGTCCCCACTGGTTCCACCACCGCCCCTACTGTCCCCACCAGTGGCCCCACCACTGTCGCACTGCCCCCGCTGTCCCCAGAACTGTTCCCACCACGGTTCCACTCTCCCCACTGTCCCCACGGCCCCAACCACTGCCCGACTATCCCCACTGTCCCACTGACTCCTCCGCTGTCCCACTGAGCTGTCCCACTGTTCCCACCACTGTCCCCACTGTCCCCACCACTGTCCCCACTGTACCTCTGTCCCATTGTCCCACCGCCGTCCTCGCCACCGCCTTCACCACTGTCCCCACCACCATTGTACCCTCCACTGTCCCACTGTTTCCACCTCATTCCCATTGTCCCCACACCACTGTCCCCACCACCACCGTCACCACCACTGTCCACTGTCCCCCCCTGTTCCCACCATTGTCCCCACCACTGTCCCCACCACTACCGTCCCCACCACTGTCCCACTGTCCCACTGTCCCCACCACTGTCCCGCTATCCCCTCACCACTGTCCCCACCAACACCGCCCCCACCACTGTCCGCACCCCCACTCGGTTTTCGAGGGGGGGGGGGGGTCGAACCGGTAGTGACCCCCCCCGGTTTTCGAGGGGGGGGGGGGGGAGGGGTTTCGAACCGGGAGTGACCCCCCCCTACTTTTCATGATGAGCTGGGGGGGGGGGGGAGGGGTTTCGAACCGGTAGTGACCCCCCCGGTTTTCCGGAGGGGGGGGGGGGAGGGGTTCGAACCGGTAGTGAACCCCCCCGGTTTTCCGCCAGCAGCGGTGGAACACGCTCTTTCTGATCTTGAGATGCCCATCGGCGACGACGACGACGACGACGGCGGCGGCGACGGCGGCGGCGGCGGCGAGGACGAGGACGAGGACGAGGAGGACGACAACGGCGGCGGCGGCGGCGACGAGGGCGACGACGACGACGACGACGACGACGAGCGCGCGGCAAGCCCCTGCCCTGACGGCACGGCGGTGGGCCCCGGTATCCGACACCGCGCGGGCCGGCTCAGCCTCGAACGATGTCTCGATGGCATAGCGTCGCATAGCATAGCCAGCATCAGGGAAAGCGTGGCATAGCATAGCCAGCATCGGGATAGCGTGGCATAGCATAACCAGCATAGCGTAGCATAGCATAGCCAGCATCAGCATCATCATGCCCCTTACTTGCGTTCCCAGCGTATCCGTTTCCTCCTCCTCCTCCTCCTCCTCCTCCTCACCCTCATCAGCATCATCATCCTCACCATCATCATCTCCCTCGTCCTGGCCGTAATCCTGATTGTCCCCATCCTCCTCTACCTTGCCCTCCTCTTCCTCCTCCTCCCCCTCCTACTCCTCCCCCTACTCCTCCTAAGTTTCGTTCCCAGCGTATCCGTTTCATCCTCCTCTCCTCCTCCTCCTCATCGTCATCATCATCAGCATCATCATCATCATACTCCTTGCTCATCCTCCACATCTCGGCCTCCTGTCCCCCTCCTCACATCCTCGGCCTCCTGTTCCCTGTGACCAGGGTCCCTCCCCCTCCTGCTAGCTAGCTTAGCGACGCCGCCTGCCCAGACGCGTGGCCCAGACGGATTGCCCATCGGGAAATCAGAGAGCATAGCATATCGTAGCAAGATCTTGAGATGCCCATCGGCGACGACGACGACGACGACGACGACGATCGCGCGGCAAGCCCCTGCCCTGACGGCACGGCGGTGGGCCCCGGTATCCGACACCGCGCGGGCCGGCTCAGCCTCGAACGATGTCCCGACCGCTTCCAGAACGGCCTGGGCGAGCGACCAAGGCCGCCAAGATGGTCCAAGATGCTTCCCCTCCCCCTCCTCCTCCTCCTCAATGTCCCCTCCGTTTCTTCCCCCTTGGCCCTGGCGCTGCAACCCCTGACGGCGGCCCTGGCGGTGGAGGCGGGCGCCCCCCTTGCCCTACTCCCCGTCCTCCTCCCCCCGTCCCCCCCCCCCTCCCCCTCCCCCACCTCTTCCTCCTCCTCCTTCTCCTCCTCCTCCTCCTCCTCCTCCTCACCGTCATCATCACCATCATCACCATCACCATCCCTTCCTCTCCTCCCAAGGGGCGTTCCCGGCGTATCCGTTTCCCCTCCTCCTCCTCCTCCTCCTCATCATCATCATCACCAGGAGACCTGGTGACGGCGACGACAGGAGACCTGGCGACGGCAGCGAACATGATTTACCTCGTCGGGCCAGAGCCCGCTGCGCCTCCGCAGTCTCCGCCAGCGCCCTCGCGGCGGCGCCGCTTCCGCGGCGCGCCCCTGCCCCTCTGCGACCCCCCGCTGCCCTGCCATTTGCGGATCTCGCACGCAGCGTGCTCGACGCGGGCGTCAGAGAAGAGCACCGCGCCGCCGTCCTGCGCCAGCCCCTCGAGCCTCTCATATCCGCCACCGCGCCTCGAGCACGTCAAGGCGTGCGACGAACGCAAATTACCCCACGCGGGAAGCTAAACCCGCGGGAGGAATCAGGGGGCGCTCCGGGCCACACGCCCAGGGCGCATCCCGCCCGAGACAATCCCGCGACTCCCAACCCGTTATAAGCCCCCAGGGAAGCCCTACCAGCGCCGCGGGCGCGGCGACGGGGCGGCGGAGCGGGCCGTAAGCCGTTGGATAGTGCGCAATTCGCCAACCTCGCCGCGCGCGCCAAATGCGCGCCGAAAGCCTGAGGCCCACGGCGCTGGTACTCAGGCGGCACCGACGGCTTTGACTTATCCGTCCAAGCTTCGGGGGACGCGCCAGCAAGCCCGCAAGCGCGGCAGTGCACGCGGCAGATGATCATGGCCTGGAGTTCGCTGCAGCTGAGCGACTGCTTTATCTGTTGCCAATCGCGCAGGACAGAGGGCGACAGACCGACAAGGGCGTTGACCATCACTAGACCAAGCCGAATCGTCTTGTGGATGATCTGCCCCCGGCTCGCACCTGCTTCGATTCCGCACCGGTACCCCGTTGCAGTGGAAACTGGCAAGGTCTCAAAAGTTGATCGGATACGTATCGCCCAAAGTGGCGGCCACTGCTTTTTCAAATTCAATACCTTCTAGGCCTGCTGCACTCTTCCAAGACGGTAAGAAGTCGCGATTGTTGCCCAACAAGTAAACCAAGCCGAGGTACCGGAGGCCCTGGCGGTCGGGACCCAATTCGATCACTGTGTTCAACACGGTCTTCGTCATATCTGATTGGAAGAAAGAAAACCTCGCGTGCGAATAATCTGTCAACCACTCGCAAAAGTCATTAAACCTATCATGCTGGCACGGCGCCAAGTGCGCGTCTCGGATTTGCTCTGTCACACCAGGCCACTCGGACGGCAATAGATCACGCGCTGCGCGCGCCAAGGAGCACGCCAAGAATAATTTCGCATCTGGCCCCACGTGGAACGACGTGCTAGACGACGCACCACCAGATTTGAAATAATCTGAAATTGAACCCGAAGCTGGGCCTGCAGATGGGCCGTGGGACGAAGACGACGCTTTCCGTGCGTCTGCCAATTTCTGTGAGCGAAATTTCAAACCACACTTGTCTCGGATATCTGATGCACTCTCCCCGGTAGATGCAGCTATAGCCAGAACTCGTCCGCGCACCGACGCGTCTGCGTCACCACGCGCGCGGAGCTCATGTCGGAGCTGGTCGACAAGGGCTTTGTTCTCGCGGCAAACCCTATCACTGCCCTTCAACCCCAGGTCCGCTAATGTCCGCCGACCCCCGCTTGCTGGGGGTGAAAAGGCGCGTGAGATATTTGGCTGCTCCCCTCCCCCTTTTCCCCCTTTTCGCTCCAAGATGCTCCAAGACGCCCAAGATTGTCCAAGGAGGTTCCTTGAGGACCCCAACAGGCCCCAGAAAGACACCAAGAGGCCCCAAAACGGCCCTCAAGAGCCCCTCCTCTGCACTAGACAACTTCCAAGAACGTCGAAGCTCTCATTCCTTGAGGGGGTCGGCGGAATGGCGTAAGCCACTTGAATACGGGCCCTGGGGCTCTCCGATAAAAGTCGCTTTGCCTCAGCGAGTTTATGAAGCTGCCCATTCTTGTTTTGAGGCATATCCAATGACCAATGCGGCACAACGACCAATGCGGCACAATGACCAATGACCAATGCGGCACAATGACCAATGACCAATGACCAATGCGGCACAATGACCAATGAATGGCCAATGACCAATGCGGCACAATCGGTCTGTCGACCGCGGGAAGCACCAATGACCAATGACCAATGACCAATGCGGCACAATCGGTCTGTCCAGATCAACAGTGTTGAAACTTGACCAAGAACCAATGACAAATGACCAATGCGGCACAATCGGTCTGTCCAGATCAACAGCGTTGAAACTTGACCAAGAACCAATGACAAATGACCAATGCGGCAAAATGCTGGAAGGACCAAGAACCAATGATCAGATCAACAGTGTTGATACTTGAGCCTAAACGGCCAGGCTACAATAAAAAGCAGGGGGATGGATATACAGCGAAAGATAAATGCGGCCGAGGCCTTGAATGAATCAACTTTGTCAACTTTGTGTACCGAGCTCAGGACCTCAGCCTCCCCCTCATCCCCCTCTTCCTCCACCGCCTCCTCCTCCTCCTCCTCCTCCTGATCCTCCTGAGTCGCCTGATCCTCCTCCCCCTCCTCCTCCTCCTCCTCCTCCTCCTCCTCCTCCTCCTCCTCGCCATCCTGCTCACCTGAACCGGCGTTCCCGGCGTATCCGTTTCCTCCTCCCCCTCCTCCTCCTCCCCCTCCTCCTCCTCCTCCTCCCCGCCATCCTACTCACCTTCACCGGCGTTCCCGGCGTATCCGTTTCCTCTTCCCCCTCCTCCTCCTCCTCCTCCCCCTCCTCCTCCTCCTCCTCCCCGCCATCCTACTCACCTTCACTGGCGTTCCCGGCGTATCCGTTTCCTCTTCCTCCTCCCCCTCCTCCCCCTCTTGCTCCTCCGCCTCCTCCTCGTCCTCCTCCTCCTCCTCCTCTTCCTCCTCCTCCTCCTGATCCTCCTGAGTCGCCTCCCCCTCCTCCTCCAAACGCGTCCTCCTCCTCCTCCTCCTCCTCCTCCTCCTCCTCCTACCGCGGCGCTCTTGGCGCCCTGGTGCCTCCATGATGCGAGAGATAGAGATAGAGATAGAGAGGGAGGGAGGGAGGGAGAGGGAGGGGAAGAAAGAAAATACCATAACCGAGGCGGAATCACCCATGGAAATGAACGTTGTCGCATACCCCGTTCCCGGCGTATCCGTTTCAGAACTTGGCCACATTCCCCCGCTCTGTCAAAACAATTCGTGCCCTCCCCTACCTGATCACTACTCCGACTTCTGTAACCATATTCCATCCCTCCCCCCATCCCATACACATGCCCATCTAAGACCAAAATGTGTCGTGTCAGTGGCTTGGCCTGAAGCGAATCCGAATCATACTCTGGCATACTTTCCAGCTCCGACGCGACAGTGAGAAAAGTGGAACAGTAGTAAAGCTGAAAAGGGCGCCCTGCGGAACGGCAAACTCGAAAAGTAGAAAAGTAGAAAAGTGAAAAGTACAGTATGACTTTCCTACTTTTCTACTTTTCTACTTTCCTAGTTCTGCGGTTGCGGAATTCGACTTTTTGACTTTTCTACTTTTCTACTTTCCGCGTTTGCCTGTCCGCAGGGCGCACTATTCAGCTTGTTTACTGTTCTACTTTTCTTTTTTTCGTGTCGGAAAAATCGCCAAGCCACTTTTCTACTTTTCGAGCCTCCCCGAAAAGTCAAAAAAATGACACACTTTGGTCTTAGGAGGGAGAGGAGGAGGAGGAGGAGGAGGAGGAGGAGGGAGAGGAGGAGGAGGAGGAGGAGGAGGAGGAGGAGGAGGAGGGCGGAGGAGGAGGAGGAGGAGGAGGAGGAGGAGGAGGAGGAGGAGGAGGAGGGGGAGGGGCTAAGACCAAAATGTGTCATTTTTTTGATTTGTCGGGGAGGCTCGAAAAGTAGAAAAGTGGCTTGGCGATTTTTCCGACACGACAAAAAGAAAAGTAGAAAAGTAAACAAGCTGAATAGTGCGCCCTGCGGACAGGCAAACGCGGAAAGTAGAAAAGTAGAAAAGTCAAAAAGTCGAATTCCGCAACCGCAGAACTAGGAAAGTAGAAAAGTAGAAAAGTAGGAAAGTCATACTGTACTTTTCACTTTTCTACTTTTCTACTTTTCGAGTTTGCCGTTTCGCAGGGCGCCCTTTTCAGCTTTACTACTGTTCCACTTTTCTCACTGTCGCGTCGGAGCTGGAAAGTATGCCAGAGTATGATTCGGATTCGCTTCAGGCCAAGCCACTGACACGACACATTTTGGTCTTAGATGGGCATGTGTATGGGATGGGGGGAGGGATGGAATATGGTTACAGAAGTCGGAGTAGTGATCAGGTAGGGGAGGGCACGAATTGTTTTGACAGAGCGGGGGAATGTGGCCAAGTTCTGAAACGGATACGCCGGGAACGGGGTATGCGACAACGTTCATTTCCATGGGTGATTCCGCCTCGGTTATGGTATTTTCTTTCTTCCCCTCCCTCTCCCTCCCTCCCTCCCTCTCTATCTCTATCTCTATCTCTCGCATCATGGAGGCACCAGGGCGCCAAGAGCGCCGCGGTAGGAGGAGGAGGAGGAGGAGGAGGAGGAGGAGGAGGACGCGTTTGGAGGAGGAGGGGGAGGCGACTCAGGAGGATCAGGAGGAGGAGGAGGAGGAGAGGAGGAGGAGGAGGAGGACGAGGAGGAGGCGGAGGAGCAAGAGGGGGAGGAGGGGGAGGAGGAAGAGGAAACGGATACGCCGGGAACGCCAGTGAAGGTGAGTAGGATGGCGGGGAGGAGGAGGAGGAGGAGGAGGAGGGGGAGGAGGAGGAGGAGGAGGGGGAAGAGGAAACGGATACGCCGGGAACGCCGGTGAAGGTGAGTAGGATGGCGGGGAGGAGGAGGAGGAGGAGGGGGAGGAGGAGGAGGGGGAGGAGGAAACGGATACGCCGGGAACGCCGGTTCAGGTGAGCAGGATGGCGAGGAGAGGGAGGAGGAGGAGGAGGGGGAGGAGGATCAGGCGACTCAGGAGGATCAGGAGGAGGAGGAGGAGGAGGAGGAGGCGGTGGAGGAAGAGGGGGATGAGGGGGAGGCTGAGGTCCTGAGCTCGGTACACAAAGTTGACAAAGTTGATTCATTCAAGGCCTCTGCCGCATTTATCTTTCGCTGTATATCCATCCCCCTGCTCCTTTATTGTAGCCTGGCCGTTTAGGCTCAAGTATCAACACTGTTGATCTGATCATTGGTTCTTGGTCCTTCCAGCATTTTGCCGCATTGGTCATTTGTCATTGGTTCTTGGTCAAGTTTCAACGCTGTTGATCTGGACAGACCGATTGTGCCGCATTGGTCATTTGTCATTGGTTCTTGGTCAAGTTTCAACACTGTTGATCTGGACAGACCGATTGTGCCGCATTGGTCATTGGTCATTGGTCATTGGTGCTTCCCGCGGTCGACAGACCGATTGTGCCGCATTGGTCATTGGTCATTCATTGGTCATTGTGCCGCACTGGTCATTGGTCATTGGTCATTGTGCCGCATTGGTCATTGGTCATTGTGCCGCATTGGTCATTGTGCCGCATTGGTCATTGGATATGCCTCAAAATAAGAATGGGCAGCTGCATAAACTCGGTGAGGCAAAGCGACTTTTATCGGAGAACCCCAGGGCCCGTATTCAAGTGGCTTACGCCATTCCGCCGACCCCCTCAAGGAATGAGAGCTTCGACGTTCTTGGAAGTTGTCTAGTGCAGAGGAGGGGCTCTTGAGGGCCGTTTTGGGGCCTCTTGGTGTCTTTCTGGGGCCTGTTGGGGTCCTCTTGGGACCTCCTTGGACAATCTTGGGCGTCTTGGAGCATCTTGGAGCGAAAAGGGGGAAAAGGGGGAGGGGGGCAGCCAAATATCTCACACGCCTTTTCACCCCCAGCACGCGGGGGTCGGCGGACATTAGCGGACCTGGGGTTGAAGGGCAGTGATAGGGTTTGCCGCGAGAACAAAGCCCTTGTCGACCAGCTCCGACATGAGCTCCGCGCGCGTGGTGACGCAGACGCGTCGGTGCGCGGACGAGTTCTGGCTATAGCTGCATCTACCGGGGAGAGTGCATCAGATATCCGAGACAAGTGTGGTTTGAAATTTCGCTCACAGAAATTGGCAGACGCACGGAAAGCGTCGTCTTCGTCCCACGGCCCATCTGCAGGCCCAGCTTCGGGTTCAATTTCGGATTATTTCAAATCTGGTGGTGCGTCGTCTGGCACGTCGTTCCACGTGGGGCCAGATGCGAAATTATTCTTGGCGTGCTCCTTGGCGCACGCAGCGTATGATCTATTGCCGTCCGAGTGGCCTGGTGTGACAGAGCAAATCCGAGACACGCACTTGGCGCCGTGCCAGCATGATAGGTTTAATGACTTTTGCAAGTGGTTGACAGATTATTCGCACGCGAGGTTTTCTTTCTTCCAATCAGATATGACGAAGACCGTGTTGAACACAGTGATCGAATTGGGTCCCGACCGCCAGGGCCTCCGGTATCTCGGCTTGGTTTACTTGTTGGGCAACAATCGCGACTTCTTACCGTCTTGGAAGAGTGCAGCAGGCCTAGAAGGTATTGAATTGGAAAAAGCAGTGGCCGCCACTTTGGGCGATACGTATCCGATCAACTTTGAGACCTTGCCAGTTTCCACTGCAACGGGGTACCGGTGCGGAATCGAAGCAGGTGCGAGCCGGGGGCAGATCATCCACAAGACGATTCGGTTTGGTCTAGTGATGGTCAACGCCCTTGTCGGTCTGTCGCCCTCTGTCCTGCGCGATTGGCAACAGATAAAGCAGTCGCTCAGCTGCAGCGAACTCCAGGCCATGATCATCTGCCGCGTGCACTGCCGCGCTTGCGGGCTTGCTGGCGCGTCCCCCGAAGCTTGGACGGATAAGTCAAAGCCGTCGGTGCCGCCTGAGTACCAGCGCCGTGGGCCTCAGGCTTTCGGCGCGCATTTGGCGCGCGCGGCGAGGTTGGCGAATTGCGCACTATCCAACGGCTTACGGCCCGCTCCGCCGCCCCGTCGCCGCGCCCGCGGCGCTGGTAGGGCTTCCCTGGGGGCTTATAACGGGTTGGGAGTCGCGGGATTGTCTCGGGCGGGATGCGCCCTGGGCATGTGGCCCGGAGCGCCCCCTGATTCCCCCCGCGGGTTTAGCTTCCCGCGTGGGGTAATTTGCGTTCGTCGCACGCCTTGACGTGCTCGAGGCGCGGTGGCGGATATGAGAGGCTCGAGGGGCTGGCGCAGGACGGCGGCACGGTGCTCTTCTCTGACGCCCGCGTCGAGCACGCTGCGTGCGAGATCCGCAAATGGCAGGGCAGCAGGGGGTCGCAGAGGGGCAGGGGCGCGCCGCGGAAGCGGCGCCGCCGCGAGGGCGCTGGCGGAGACTGCGGAGGCGCAGCGGGCTCTGGCCCGACGAGGTAAATCATGTTCGCTGCCGTCGCCAGGTCTCCTGTCGTCGCCGTCACCAGGTCTCCTGGTGATGATGATGATGATGATGAGGAGGAGGAGGAGGAGGGGAGACGGATACGCCGGGAACGCCCCTTGGGAGGAGAGGAAGGGATGATGATGGTGATGATGGTGATGATGACGGTGAGGAGGAGGAGGAGGAGGAGGAGAAGGAGGAGGAGGAAGAGGTGGGGGAGGGGGAGGGGGAGGGGGACGGGGGGAGGAGGACGGGGAGTAGGGCAAGGGGGACGCCCGCCTCCACCGCCAGGGCCGCCGTCAGGGGTTGCAGCGCCAGGGCCAAGGGGGAAGAAACGGAGGGGACATTGAGGAGGGGGAGGAGGGGGAGGGGAAGCATCTTGGACCATCTTGGCGGCCTTGGTCGCTCGCCCAGGCCGTTCTGGAAGCGGTCGGGACATCGTTCGAGGCTGAACCGGCCCGCGCGGTGTCGGATACCGGGGCCCACCGCCGTGCCGTCAGGGCAGGGGCTTGCCGCGCGCTCGTCGTCGTCGTCGTCGTCGTCGTCGTCGCCGATGGGCATCTCAAGATCTTGCTACGATATGCTATGCTCTGATTTCCCGATGGGCAATCCGTCTGGGCCACACGTCTGGGCAGGCGCGTCGCTAAGCTAGCTAGCAGGAGGGGGGGGGACCCTGGTCACAGGGGAACAGGAGGCCGAGGATGTGGAGGAGGGGGAACAGGAGGCCGAGGATGTGGAGGATGAGGCAAGGAGTATGATGATGATGATGCTGATGATGATGACGATGAGGAGGAGGAGGAGGAGGATGAAACGGATACGCTGGGAACGAAGCTTAGGAGGAGTAGGAGGAGGAGTAGGAGGAGGAGGAGGAGGAGGAAGAGGAGGGCAAGGTAGAGGAGGATGGGGACAATCAGGATTACGGCCAGGACGAGGGAGATGATGATGGTGAGGATGATGATGCTGATGAGGGTGAGGAGGAGGAGGAGGAGGAGGAGGAGGAAACGGATACGCTGGGAACGCAAGTAAGGGGCATGATGATGCTGATGCTGGCTATGCTATGCTACGCTATGCTGGCTATGCTATGCCACGCTATCCCGATGCTGGCTATGCTATGCCACGCTTTCCCTGATGCTGGCTATGCTATGCGACGCTATGCCATCGAGACATCGTTCGAGGCTGAGCCGGCCCGCGCGGTGTCGGATACCGAGGCCCACCGCCGTGCCGTCAGGGCAGGGGCTTGCCGCGCGCTCGTCGTCGTCGTCGTCGTCGTCGTCGCCCTCGTCGCCGCCGCCGCCGCCGTTGTCGTCCTCCTCGTCCTCGTCCTCGTCCTCGCCGCCGCCGCCGCCGCCGTCGCCGCCGCCGTCGTCGTCGTCGTCGTCGTCGCCGATGGGCATCTCAAGATCATGCTACGATATGCTATGCTCTGATTTCCCGATGGGCAATCCGTCTGGGCCACACGTCTGGGCAGGCGCGTCGCTAAGCTAGCTAGCAGGAGGGGGAGGGACCCTGGTCACAGGGGAACAGGAGGCCGAGGATGTGGAGGAGGGGGAACAGGAGGCCGAGGATGTGGAGGATGAGGCAAGTCGTGAGGGGAGGGGGTGGGGTTCACTTCGCTCGAGAGCTCCCGAGCGAAGTGAACCCCACCCTCCCCCTCCGAAATCGTGGGGGGGGAGGCGTAGGGTTCGCATGTGGCCCCCTGACCAGGCATTACGAGGCGGGATGCAACCAGAATCTGGACCAGGACGAGCGCGAGAAAGATCACCAGGCGGAGCAGGACAGAAAGCGAGACGGTTCTCAACACGGTGGGGGCGCGGTGACCCACTTCCTTCGGCGAGAAGTGCGCGAGCTGCATAGACTACATCATTGCGCCACAGAAGCTCGCAGCGAGTATGATATCCCATGGACCACTCCTTTCGATTGGGAATACGACTCCAACACATACCCTGTCGAGAACACCGAGATCATGTACCAATACAGGCAACACTACGCGTACCGCTGAGACATCGAGTGACCAAGAACAACAGGATGCCGAAATGGGACAGAGACGGACTGGTCCAGGCGGTGCGAGGAGGCTACAGGAGGAATGGCTTCATCGCGTACCTGGAGAACAGAATAGTGAACTACGACATTGAGGGCAAAGGCATCGCCAACTCTTCGTAGACATCAACAACATGATCATAGAGACGGGCCAAGAAGATATTCGCAACAACCACCACGTCCAAAAGGATGCGAAGAATTCAAGAATGAGCGCACGACACTCCTACGACAGCGACGCGAACGACGAAAGAACTTAGACGACTAGGAAGCGAACTACTGAAGAACATCGACAACGACAGGAACGTAGCCTCCGACCTAAAGCCTGGAGAAAAAGTGCAGGTTCAAGTTTCAGATCCAAAACAACAAGTACGAGAGGAACAACGCAACCCCTACCAGGAGGAGGCAGATGAACAAGTACTTACACTGCACGCGATTGAGAAGAAGCTGAAAAGGATCACTGAGAAGTGCGCGGAGAACAGAACGGATGACAGGGTCGCGGGGCTAAACGAGGCCTGGGAGAAACGAGACCTTGCCAGAGCAGGACGACTATCGCGACTCATAGGAGGAGGCAGATACAGGCCACGACAGAGAGACTACTGGACAGCGGTTACGGCACACCTTTCAAAGAGGGAGTGGCTGGATTTTTGGCAACTGCCAAGAGATGAAGGAGGCATGGAAGGCATCGAGCAAAACGAGACCGAGATAGACGGCATCCCGTGCGTTAAGGAGGAGAACGACTATTACGATAACGATTTGGAGGAGCTCGTCGACGAAGATTACGCGCAGGTCGCGACCAGCGTGAAGCAGGCCAAACTACGAAGTGCTGCACTACCGACGGCGGCACCGTCGGAACTATGGCGGCTACTCCTCCACGCACCAGACGCAACTAACGGAGGACATACGAGAGCAGGCCTCGGAGCAGTACCAGAAAATAAGCACGCGGAAGGTTTCGAGGCACTGTTCAGAGCGGGCTTGGCGGCAATCAGAATCGGCAACAAGACACCGGTACAAAAGCACATGAGCGCAGCTCCAGCAGTGCGAAAGAACGCCAAGAAGTGACATGCAGGAAAAATGATATACCACACCGTGGACCCGATTGGAAAGGCATAATTACTGCTCAGCGGGCATGAAGCAAAGAAAAACCAGAGTGCACAGCGACCAGGACTACGGCTTCATTCGGGGATGGCACAGAGAGGGAGCAGTACTGACAATGGCGATAGTGGAGCACGGAGCCAGGCAAGCAGGAGGAAGCTATGCGTCGACGATAAAGGAGATGTCCAATGCATTCGCGAGCTGCAAGTGGACAACGATGGACGAGGCCAACAGCATCATCATGCCAGCGAGCCAGCGGGACTTGGGCGAACAGAAATACAAGAGAGCAACGATCAAGATCCCATGCAGAGATAAGGAGAGCGGAGTATGTATCAAGCTACAGTGAAGAGGCTTAATCGGAGACCCTTACATGGTCAAGAATTTCGTGGCCAGTTTCACGCCATGTATTCAGAAATGGATCGAGGACTGCAATGAGGCCCTGGACGTGGACAAGCTACTCTACGGCAGTTGCGAATTATTCAGATACCCAGACTACATGGGCCTCACCAACTACGCGGACGACCTCAGAAAACAGATCCTAGGGAAAAAAGAAGCCAACGCGAAGGACCTGGTTGCAAAGGCCAAGCTGTTAGACGAGAAGTTGAACATCAGATTGACCGAGATAGATCTCAAGCATAATCATGGCAAACGAGAGAACATGGTACTGTTTCAAGGAACTGGGACGGCACAAGCACACCGCGATCTAAAAAAGAAAGAAGACTACATGATTACAGGCAAAGTACTCGAAGTGGCAAAGCACCTGGGCCCGTAAACCACGGCCAAGCAAAGCTGCCCCACCGGGCTTTGCAGAAGCGCGTGCGGGCCGTGAAGAAGAGCCACAACGAGCGCGGCGGCTTCTGGACCAAAACAGGAATACCATATGGATGGAAGCGAGCAGGAGGAGGAGGAGGAGTGCTGATTCACAGGTTTGTAGAACACAGGACTGTCGTGCACTGAGAGTGTCTCCTCCCCACGCCGAGCGAGCATACCAGCAGCTGCAAAAGTGCGATGTGAGCCATACTTCGGGTATGGACAGAACACCGCTTCGTAAAACTGAAGGGGCCCTGGGACACACAAATAAATACACACAAATAAAAAGATTCCCCATGTTTTCCATATGTTCTGGGCTTTCGTCTTCCCCCCCACTTCCCATATTTTCCCATATTTTCCAGGAAGTCAAAGATTAGTTGTGTCTGTGTGTTTCTTCCTTCCTGAAAAACGTGGTTTAGTGAAAACAACCTCGGGCCCAAACCTGGCGTGCGCGAGCCTGGAAAATGACGGCCGCGACGCCCTCTCGAGAACCGAAAACGGACAATTCACTACTCGACGTGCCAGGGTGGGGGTTCTTTCCACCCCCGACCACTTAGACGGGCAATGCGAGAAGGAGCTACTACCTGTTGGCCCGATGGCAGTGTGCGCAGCCTTTCTACATTGGAAGTCTTTCGCTACTGGCAGATACTGCCACCTGCGGAGGAGGCACTGGTACGACGCCTTGGATGGGCCAGAAATATACTCCGCTTCCCCAAGAACCACCGCCAGCTCATGGTCGCGATGTTCGGCCGAATCGAGTTCGAAACACCGACAGACGGAGATACCTCAGAGGAACTTCGGAGCGACACGAACCCCTTGGCCAAACGATTCGTGAATGGCATCAAACACGCATGCGAGATATCGGAGAGTTGCCAGATCTTCGGTGAAGAAATATAGGTCCGCAAATGTGTACGCTAAGGGTACATGGACCACCGCATCTACTAGACGTCCGCGAAGTAAGATCTGCTAAGCTACCTGCTGCAGTACCAGCTGCAAGAAGGACGAAAACTATGAACGACGAGAAGAGCTAGCCCTGCAAGAATTCCAACCATGGAAATGAACTACTGAACGAAGGATCTGAATGTGGACTGCTGTTTTCCAGAAAGAAAGCGTTACACAACCGTATTATGCGATACCATCATGTACATAATTGTACAGCGGATCTAACATCAAATAACGAATGCATCAATTGTGGCCAGGTCTTCGCGTGCAGAGGTACGGCGTGGAAACATCTGGCTAGCGGCATAACGAGGGGATAATTACCGGAACGGGGACAGGACACGAGATCCGACAACCCCCTGTAGGCCTCTCCAGGCGTGCGAAACTGCTCCCCCCTACAGTCCCCCCCCGGAACCCCAACACCGGCAATTTTTCACACCCACACCCCCAGGCCTGGGACGGCCCCCCGCCGAACTCATCCCGGGGGGCTCCGGCCCTCCCTGGGCTCGACCCCTCTGGAGCGCCAAGGCGGCCCCCGAGGCCCTCGCAGAGGCCCCGACTCGCCGGAGCATCGCTCCAGGCCGCCCAGGAGGGCCCCCGCACTGCTCAGCACGCTTCCCGGACTGCCTACCAGACCACCCCAACCCAACCCGAAACCCGAATTTCGGGTTGGGGGGGGTACGGGCTTCATATGTGTTTTTCCCATGTTCCCCGACCCCCCCCCACTGGAAATGGAGGGCAAATCGGGACCTTCGGGTTGGGTTGGGGTGGTTTGGTGGGCGGTGATTCCTGGATGGCCTGAGAAGCCCCGACAGCGTCCCCCCGAGGGCCGTCCGGAGCCAAAATCGCCCCCTCCCCTCCGGAAAACGTGCATTTTTTTCTGAGCAGCTTCGCCCCTGGGGCTTTCGCCACGTCCTAACCGGGCCAGGAGGCCTCCACGAAGGCCCCGGGACGGCCCAAGATGGCCCCAAGGCGGCCCAAGACGGCCAAAGAAACCCCCGAGCCGGCCGAGGAGGGCCCCAGGACGGCCCCAAGAAAGGGCCGAGGAGCAGAACCCGACCGGAGATTTCGACCCGTCGGCCCCAAGACGCCCCCAGGTGTTCCCAAGAAACACCCAAAAGAAGCCCCAAGGGCCCCCCCAGGAACCCCAAGAGATCCCCAAAAAGGCCTCCCCAGGAGGTCCAAAAACTGGCTCCAAGACGCCCCCAAGAGCCCTCCCACGAGACCCCATAAGCCATCCGAGTGGCCTCACACCCACAACCCCGTTCGCTGTCCGGGTACCCGCACGCTGCCTCCAGATTCAAAGTAGAACCATGCTTTCTGGGGGTGCCGGGATCGTTCCGGACGGCCTCCAGAGGTCTAAGCTCACGCCCGCAGACCAGATCCTCACTTTTCCTCCTCCATCTTTCCTCCTCCTCCTCCTCCGCCCCCTCCATCATTACACAATATGAATACTACTCTCCTCCATCCCCTGATGGCGTGCGGAAGATGGCGGGCACCCCTCCGCGTACTGTTTTTTACACACAGTCTTTCCGGGTGTTGGGTTTTCGCTTGGGTTTTTTTCAAAATGATGCTATCGCTGAGGCGCGGGCTTCATTTTTGGGCTTCCGCTCGTTCCGAATCGTGCTCCTGCTGCAGCGCTGGCCTCATTTCCGTGCTTCCGATCGTTCCGAATCGTGCTCCCGCTGCAACGCTGGCCTCATTTCCGCGCTTCCGCTCGTTCCGAATGGTGCTCCCGCTGCAGCGCTGGCGTCATTTCCCGTGCCATGCCACGGCATGCAATGCAATGCTAGGTTGCGTTCCGCTGCGCGATGCCATGCCTTTAGCTGCAGCTGTCAAACACAGTGCGTAAGTGCCACGTCATGCTATGCCATGCTACGCTTTGATCTTCAACGCCATACTATGCAATGTTATGTTCGGGGCCGCTGTGCGATGCCATGCTTTGCGTTGCAAAGCTTTGTGATGCAATTCTTCACTACGCCACGCCACGCCATGCTGTGACGTACTACGCTTTGCGGTGCTCTTCTACGCCATGCCATGCCGTGCTGTACAATGCATCGCGTATCCTTTCGGGATTATTGCCCTGCTCAACATCCGACTGTGCGAGTAGAGAGGGGATCTACGCCATGGTAAGGTATGGGAGGGAGGGGTAGGATGTCAGACATGACGCGAGCGCACCTAGCTTGTCCTCCGCCCCCTCCTCCTCCTCCTCCACCTCCACATGCCCCTACTCATCCTGTTCGCCCCTGCGGCCCCGAGCATCGACACACAAAGGCCTCAGGACAGCAATAGAAGGTCCCGGACTGGATCAAGGGGTCGGCGAATGTGGCGTAAGCCTGTAGGATCAAAGCCAAGCGTCACCACACGGGCCAGCGTGCCGGATCTGTAGTCATTTGCTCTGGACAAGAGAAGCTGCATCAGACACTTATGCACACACAATTACCTCGGAGGATCCTTCGGGAACCAGAAGACGATGACGACGCTACTCGACCAGAGGCCGCAGTGGGGGGCGCCAACGGCACCAGCAGGACCCGCGGGACCAGATTTGTAGCCGACAACCACGCAGGCCAGAAGGAGATGGAGCAGTCGGAGCCGTGGCGCCCAACGCCCAGACAGAGAACCTCACGGAGTGCCTCACCCGCACACCGGCAAGAGAGCAGGCGGAGTTGGAAGAGGCAGTACTACGGACTGGGGAGATCGATACTCTCGCCGCGTCGGGGCTGGCTGGAGGCAAGAAGTGCAATGGCGCGGCCCAGGATGTACGACGCAGAACGCAACACGAAGCAGGAGACGCAACCTCTCTGGGAGGCCCACACGTGAAAAAGTGACGGACATCGACAGGATGCTAGAGGATGGCACAGCCAGGAAGACCATCGAGCAGTACGTACAGGGATTCGTGCAGCAGGGCAACGAGGAGAAGTTCGCAGGCGGCGCGCCAGAGTTCAGGGTCAAGTGCAACAGGGCCAAGGCAGGTGGAGTCACAGCGGAGAAGAGCAGGTCCCAATTTCAGATCCACTACAACCTCCAACAAATAGAGACGATACTGGTGGGCCAGCTATGCAGGGAGGGAGCTATTCGCAAAGAAGGGGCGACACCGAGGTGAGCACAGAGAGGGGAGGTCGGCAGAATGGTGAACAGCTAAGCGGACACGACAGTGAGGCCTATACAGTACAGCTTCGCTCGATTCCCAGTGCCTCCCTCCCTCAAGTAGTGCCACGAGTTTTTAAGAACAGTACCAGATTTTGTGAGCCTGTGAATGCAGAAATGATTCCACCTAGTGAGCATGCAGCCCCACAAAGTTTTCAAGCTACAGGGACAAAAACTGTCCGAAGTATTTAGTGACGCACCGACCCCCCCCCCGAATCTAACAGTAAGGGTCAGGGTAAGAGAGACGTCGCAAGAGCGAGGGGCTGCAGGCGAGAGGGCATCCATAAAGCGGGAGCTACCCTGCCCGCGGACCCCTGCGTGGGGAGGTCGGTGCAGGTAGGGCCAGAGCGCACTCGTGGCGTATGCTTCCCCCTCTCAGTAAAGTGACCCCAGCTAGGCCGAGGTAGAAACAATTGTTGTAAGCGGCTTACCTTAGACTAGGCTTCAAAGCAGACATCGACCCCAGAGCTCGATCGATCGATCGATAATCCACCTCCTCCTCCTCCTCGTCCTTCTCCTCCTTCTCTTTCCCCTCCTCCTCCTCATCCTCCTCCTCTTCCTCCTCCTCCTCCTCCCTGGAGGTCTCCAGGGATCTCCATCACCCCAGTTCGGGGTCCCCGAAGCCCCCAGGGGTCCCAGCGCAGGCCCCCGGAGGCCTCCGAAGGCTCCCGGGGAGGGCGTCCGAAGGTTGAGCGGACGAGGATCCGCACATGCCAAACTTCTCCGTCGTCGGGGACGCCTGTCCCAGGACAGCTGGAGAGCGCCTGCCCCCGCATGCCGCCGCCAAGGGGCAACAGCGACTGCGCCGCCCTGGCGCCCCCGACGGCGGAAAAGCTTACTCGCCATCGCCCTCCGACCACCACGGAGGCGGCAGGGTGCCCGAGCGCAAGACAGCAGCGGAGCCGCGGCCTCGGAGAACGACCCAGCCGCGGGCCCAGCACCCACGACGTGCCGTCGCGGCCGCCAGCCTTCTTGCCGAGCCCAGGGTCCACCTCCACCTGCTGGGTGAGCGGCGAGGGGAGGGGGGGGGGGGCGAATTCTAGACCCCGGCTGGACGGGCTATATTACTCGGGTTGGACGGGCTGTGTCCTGGCAATACTTTCCTGTTCGGCGGGCTTCACGCCGGCAAACATCATCTACAGCATACACTGGCGACTGAATGCTCAAGCACGACCTTTGTCAGGTTTCAACAATGCTCACGATACGAGTCTGGGCACGCACGCGCCTCTCCGTCATTTCAGACACTTTCCAACCCGACATTCGACCCCTGATTTTTCTACATCGACCCAGCCAGAGAATGCGGAGAGGGGCGACGACGACGAAGAAAGCACGGACGAGGACGACGCCTCAAGAAGATCTCCAAAGTCCCTGGAGGTCCCCGGAAGACCTCGGGAGGTCTCAAGAGGCCTCTGGAGGCCTCCGAGAATCCAACGTCCAAAAGTGAAGGAGGAGGATGAGGAAGAATAAAGAGAAGTCAGACGACGACGACGACGACGACGACGACGACGAAGACGGCGGCGGCTACGGCTACGACGACGGACGGCGGACGACAGACGACGGACAAAACGACGGACGACGGACGACAACGGACGGACGAAGACGACGGGGTCTGGGGGCGGGGGGTCCGGTGGCGTGGGTTCCAGTGGCGTGGGGGAAGGGTCCAGTCCCCGGTCCCGCCTGTGGACAAGGGGAATTGGAGAGGAAGAGGGGGACGGGGGGTTCGGTGGCCGGGATGGCTCTGCCGGGGTAGGGGGGGGGGGTCCGGCGGAGTGGGTTCCGATGGCGTGGAGGGGGGGGGGGAGTCCGGTCCCCCGTCCCGCCTGTGGGCAGGGGGGATTGGGGGAAGAGGGGGGGAGTCCGGTGGCGTGGGTTCCGAGGGCGTGGGTAAGGGGAAGGAGGAGGAGGAGGAGGAGGAGGAGGAGGAGGAGGTCCGCGGCGTGTGTGAGTTGGAAGGGACCTCGGCTACAGCCTCGGGGCTGGGCTTCAGCACAGGGGGGGGGGGGCCTGGGTGGCTCTGCCGGGGACGGAGGGGGAGGGAGGGCGCGCGTGTGCGCGGAGTAATGTTTGTCCGCGTGCGCGAGAAGGGAGTCGGGGAGAGAAGGAGAGAGAGGTGGAACGGGGTGAGGGCGGAAAACGGGGAGCAAACGGGGGGAAGACGAAGGCTGTTTTCAAATGCGTGTCTGTTGTGCGGGGTGCGTGTGTGTTTGCGCCGCGCGCGTGGTGTGTGCATGTGTGCGTTGCAGGCGCGCGCGTGGGTATGTGCCTGCGAAGGTGGTGGTGTGCGTGTGTGCACGTGTGTAGTGCCTGTAGTGTGTGTAATGTGTGTGTGCGTGTGTGCGTGTGTGCGTGTGCGTGTGTGTGTGTGCGTGTGTGCGTGTGGTGTGTGTGTGTGTGTGCGTGTGCGTGTGCGTGCGCGTGTGCGTGCGCGTGCGCGTGCGCGTGCGCGTGCGCGTGCGCGTGTGCGTGTGAGTGTGCGTGTGCGTGTGCGTGTGCGTGTGCGTGTGCGTGTGCGTGTGCGTGTGCGTGTGCGTGTGCGTGTGCGTGTGCGTGTGCGTGTGTGCGTGTGTGGTGTGTGTGTGGTGTGTGTGGTGTATGTGTGTGTGCGTGTGTGTGTGTGTGTGTGCGTGTGTGTGTGTGTGTGTGCGTAATGTCTGCGAGCGTGTGCGTGCGTGTCTGTCGGCGAACTGTCGCCGCCCAGTCTGGGGGGCACCCCATGCGACCCGGATCGGCGGCACTGGCCGAAGGCGACTACAATAAGCTCTCAGAGCTGAGCCACCTTGTGCCAGGGCTGAAGGGCACCGATAAGAGGGACTGGCATAGGGATGCATCGACCTGGAATCGGCGATACGTCACCGATAGATCGGCGATAGGCCCCCGATAGTGAATCCGCACCTTGCTGTGCAGGTTGGCGCCTCCAGGGGGCCCAGCGCAGGTCCAAGAGACCCCTTTGATTCTGAAAACAAAATAATCCCAGTGCGACCCTACCTAGGAGTTGGAGCCTCTAGGAATGTGTATATATATATATGTATAGCAGCAGCGATAGTGGATGCCCTGCTGCGCTATGCTATGCTATGCTATGCTATGCTATGCTATGATATGCTATGCTATGCTATGCTATGCTATGCTATGCTATGCTGCGCAATGCTATGCTGGGCTAGGCTAGGCTAGGCTATGGTATGCTAGGCTATGCTATGCTGCGCTATGCTATGCTGCGCTATGCTATGTTATGCTATGCTATGATATGCTTTTGCTTTGCCTTCGCTTTTGCCTTCATTTTTGCCTTTGCTTTTGCTTTTGCTTGGCACCCAGGAAGCGCAACGGGGGGGACCGCGCGTTTGCTTTTACCTTTGCTGTTGCTTTTGCTTGGCTCCCAGGGGACTGGAGGAACCGCCCGGGGCGGTTTGCACTGCCCAGCCCCTTAAAGCCAAGCGAGTAAGAACCCTTCTAGGCAGAGCCTAGGTAGGGAAGAACTCTCGTGTCACTGGCGCCGGCCCCAAAAGAAGGGAGTGGCGCACACAGTCGGTACAGTATTTCCGTTCCCCTCTCCCTCTCCCCTTCGCCGCAGGCGTGCGCGAGCTGGCGAAAAGGAAGACCGCCAAACAGCCGTTCTTGCCGAGTCCAGTCTGACCGGGGGGGGGACCGCAGAAGGCTTGCATACCGAGCCTAAAAAAAGAAGAACGATTAACATCCAGAGGCCTCCTAGATAGGGTCCGAGCATATGGGATCGGAAAAAATCACCGCATCGCCGATACAGGCGATGCATCGCCGATGCATCGCCGATGCATCGGCGATGCATCGGCGACGTCGAAGCATCGGCGCCGTCGACGTGGAGTAAATCGGGCTCCACATCGAGCCGCATCGGCGATGCGGCGCGATCCTCCGACACCATCTACTCGAACCCCACCTAGGAGGCCCAGAGAGATCGTCGGCTGTTGGGCGGACGGTGTGGTCACCGCACAGTTGAGGGACACCCGATGTAAGACGAAGCTTGGACGAGGATAAATCTGGGCGAGGATACATCGATAATCTCTGAGATCTGGCAGCTCTAGAGGATGTCTCGGGCGCCGCGGCCTTCTCAGAGCGTTCCAGGACGCTCTGAGAGCGTTCCAGCAACACTCTGGAACAGAATTGTCCTCGTCCTAGCCCCGTCCTACACACCAGTTGTGGGGAGACCACCAAGTACCAATACCACACTCCCAGGACCTCTCCTGGGTGCGCTCTGACCAGGATTTCGAAGCGAATCCAGCGGTGGCGACGAGGGCCCCCAGGATGCCGAAAAAGGGGAAAACTGACGAAAGATGAAGGTATGGGTATATTCTCCTCCTCTGAGTTAGGGGAACTCCAAATGTTAGTTGGCGTCCCGAAGCGGTGCGGTGACAGACCGTGCGGTGACCTCGGAACCCCAAGAGACCTCACCGCACGGTCCGTCAACGCCCGGTTCTGGGACCCTGGAGGCCCCTGTCGCCCGAGACGCCCTCGGAGAACGACCCGCGTCCCAAAACCGTGCGGTGACCCCGAATCCCCACCGACCCACCACACAGTGTGGTCACCGCACCGTTTGGGGGCCCCCGACATCCAGCCGTCGCCCAAGGTGCCTCCGGAGCCCGCCCGCGCCAACAGCACCGAAAAAACCGACGGAGCCGACGTCGAAACCGAAACCGACCGAGCCCGACGGACCGATAGTGATGGCCCTTTTTTCCACCACCACCACCACCACCAGAAGTTTGAGGGGAGAAGGACGTAGAGGACGAGGAGTAGAGAACGAAGAGGAGGAGGAGAGGACGAGGAGGAGGAGGAGGAGGAGGAGGAGGAGGAGGAGGAGGAGGAGGAGGAGGAGGAGGGAGGAGGAGGAGGAGGGAGGAGGAGGATGCTCGCACGGGCCCCGGGCCCACCGGGGGCAGCTCCACAAAGGCCAGGCCGGACTTCGCGGCGGCCCGCCCCTCCAAGCCCGGGGGGCTCGCCGAAGGCTGCTCCTGGCAGGAGCGGGGGCGGCCCGGGGGGGCTCTCCTGCCCCAGATGCACGGAGAGCGGGGAGAGGGAGGAGGAGCAGGAGCAGGAGGAGGAGGTGGAGGAGGAAGAGGAGAAGGGGGAGGACGCAAGGAGGAGGAGGAGGAGGAGGAGGAGGAGGAGGAGGAGGAGGGGGAAGGGGATGACGCAAGGAGGAGGAGGAGGAGGAGGAGGAGGAGGAGGGGTTTTGATTTTGATTTGCGCTCGGGTGATCGTCTGCCGAACACTCCTGCCCGCGGCGCCGAAACGACGAGCGAGGGGCCCGAAGGGAGGGCCGAAAGAAACGAGGGACGGACCAGGACCCAGACAGAGCCGAACGAGGGACCGAACCGAAAACAGAGACAACGAAAAATCGAAGGCCCGAGACGTCAAGCGATGCTGGCAAGACCTGGCAATTAAATTCGGAGCCCCTGTCCTGACTCCTGGGCTTTCAGCCTCAACCTCTGGCCAGGCGGCAGCATACAAACAAAACGTGACGCAGCCAGGCAGCGGAGAGCCCTTTATCTCTTCGCGAGCCTGGGCTGGGGAAAGGCGAAAAACAACACAAGAGAGGATGAGTGGGCGCAGGCGGAACGGGTGCCTGCTTCTCAGCGCCTCTGTACCCACTCATCCCCAGGCCTAATCGACGAGCGCTGACGCGTCGGCACAGGGACATTTCGACTGGCAGAGAGATTCGTGGCATCAGCTAGAGAGGCATGCCATGATGTCGCCCCGCGCGGCAGGCGGAGCAAGAGTCTTTCTCTTCGCTTCTCTTTGCGGGCCTGGGCGGGGGAAAGGCGAAAAACAACACAAGAGAGGATGAGTGGGCGCAGGCGATACGGGTGCCTGCTTCTCAGCGCCTCTGCACCCACTCATCCCCAGGCCTAATCGACGAGCCCTGACGTGTCGGCACAAAGACATTTCGACTGGCAGAGAGATTGGCATCAGGAGAGGCATGCCATGATGTCGCCCCGCGCGGCAGGCGGAGCAAGAGTCTTTCTCTTTGCGAGCCTGGGCGGGGGAAGGCGTGACAACAGCATACAAGGGGATGAGTGGGCGCAGGCGGAACGGGCGCCTGCTTCTCAGCGCCTCTGTACCCACTTATCCCCAAGCCTAGCCGACTACAGACGTGTCGGCGCATGACATTTGGCACAACATAGACGCGTCGGCAAACCTGGTGTTACAACCTACACTTCTGGCGGGTTGGTGTCGGGAACCTAGATGGGCCAGCATGCAAAATAGATAACGTAGGAGTCGGACCGCCCCCCACCTTCCACCTATGTTAACCCTAAGACATCTACGCGGGCTCTAGAAGCCATGCAGGATCAAAGAGAGCCTGGAAATTAAAGATATCATGAGGGTCAGGAAAGGCATATATAACGTTGACATTGTCAACGGCAGTGACATCGCCGACTGGTTGATCAGTGCGGGGGTCACGTCCATCACACATGCGGCGGAGCCGTGGGATGGTTCCAGGGGCTCGTGGAGGGCCAGTGCAGGATTTCGTTAAATCAGCCACCTTCTTACACGAGTAGCGGCCACAGCGGCGACGAAAAATGATATTATTTAATCGCCTGAATACGTGCCCACCGCCGGTGGGAGAGGAGCACTGAGATCGCAATAAGTAGCTCTTGGAAACCGAGCTAGCCCAACAATTTACACAGCGGAAACGGCCCACCGAAGGGCCCCAGAAATCCTCATGCAAGGCCCCAGAGGAGGCACCAGAGAGGACTAGGGGCGGGACCGAGGGGGCAGGAATCTCATCAGAATCCGCCGCCCCAACCTTCTTGGGCACATTCTTAAAGATCCACGCTATACAATGACCGATATAAACACCAAGATTGCGTACAAGCAATCCAGAGCGCTTGACTCAGTCGTGCAGGACCGTGTCCTGAGAGTGTAGGTCCGCACCTAGGTTAGCAAGTCTGTCGGCCTGCTCATTACCAACCGAGGTGGAGTGGCCACGGACCTTGGTGACCTTAATTAGGTGATACCCGATATCTGAGGCCGCGCGGTGAACCCTTACCCACAAGGATGCATGGGCGGCCCAGCCGTGCGCGGTAGCTTCAAACCCCATTGCCCAGCCGTCAACGACATACAAGGAGGAGGAGGAGGAGGAGGAGGAGGACCAGTGAAAACCCAGGAGTCATCAACGATGTGAGAATAAACCCTTCCTCCAAGCTCCCTCTTCATAGGCCCCTACACCGGTTTATTTCCACCGACGGAGCTGCCTCGTTAGAAGACAACCGTGTGATTACCCTGAAGCATGCCAAAACATTGTTCTCGGGTTTCCATCGCCGCGGATGAACCTGACTGCTGCGTCTAGACGATCCTGAATCGCACTAGATCACCATTGGGGGGATATCAGCACCGCGAATAAACGCAAGTAGCTGTTGCACCCCTATAATCCTGACTCCGTCCAAAACACCATTCCTGGTCCGCTGATCATGGGAAACCGTGAAACACTTGCACATGTGCGCGCGGCGCTCAGACAAGAGCCACATGTTTAAAAGAACCGCCCTCAATCCGCGAAATTCGTGCAACTGCTCAAACGCAGGCGCGCGGCGCTAAGGCGAGAGCCACATTTTGAAAACGGGCCGCCCTCAATCCGCGAAGCGATTACCAATATTTGATATTCAGGATCATAGTTGACGAGAAAATTCCAAGCGAAACGCCCAGCCCGCCCTGAAAACTGGCCTCGGGGCACCACAGGGAGAAATTATCTATAAGGAATAGGGGGCGGAGGAGGCGGCGGAGGAGGATGCAGGGAGGAGAAGGGGGAGGAGGACATGACATGAAATGGATTCCCAAATGGGAGTGCACAGCACTAAAAGACGAAGGGGGGAAGGCGGACACTCAGGACTTGATGAGAACACCGACTCTAGAGGCCCATCTAACCCCGAGATAGAGCAGCAGCACTCTGCTCCTTCAACAACCGCTGACGTTCTCTGTCCATAGAAGGGGGCCGAATCCTAGGCCGGATATCGAGACCGAACAACGGACGGGGCACTGGGGGTCCTTCGTCGGAAACAGCTAGCAAAGACAATGGCACGGCTTCCTCAAGCAGCGCTTGCACACGACGATTCGGGCACCTGCCCTGACGGAGTCTCCCGAGGACCTCTAATATCTTTCTCGTCGGCGGCTCGCAATTTCGGCCGAGCTTCAACGCTCGTCCTTGGGACCAACCTCCACATTTTAGCCTCCACATTTGAAACAAACCATGTGCTGCTCGCGGGCCGCAGGTCGAGAGGAAACCGACGAACCAGGAGTCTCTGTTTCCCGAGCAAGCGTCCCAGCCCAGGCGGCAATGGCACGCCCCGACGGGTTGACGCGCAGATGTTGCACCGCAGTGGGCAGACCAGGGCAACCGTCCATCGAGAGCTGGCCAGTATCTCCCTCATAGAGGGCGAGACAAAAACGACACTCTAATCCGAGCCCTCCAGCCTGCCGGTCGCGCCAAGTCGCTTGCCTACGCGTTAGTCCAGAGGCGGCTTTGTGGGCTCGAGTCCAGCGAACGTCGCTCTGAAACTGGGGCAGGACCTCCGCAGCGACTTTCGAAGCCCAAAGAGCCCGTTGGGCCGCCAGCTCAACATCAAACAAAAACTCAAGGGTCGAGCTGGGGCGTTGGTCGAAGGCAACCTTGGCCTGCCGATCCACAACCGCATTCGCAACTGCGAACGCCCGATCTCCTCCTTCTGACTCGGCAAGGACCCCTTCAAAGCGGTGTGCGTTGACATGCTGCACTGACTGGATGAGCGGGGTGCCCTCCAGCTGGAAGGCGAAACTACGAATGCCTGCGAATCTACTGGAAGCGGACAACGGAGTCGAAAACATGCTGGTAAGCTTAGGTATGTGTTACGCTTCAAGCGTTGCCATATCCCAGGCTTTGGCTCATATCGCATGAGCAAGAGAGCGAGACGAAGCATGGGATCTGGAGTAAAGGATAGAAGAGGCATCTTCTATGGAAAAGGTATTTTCCGATCTCAGATACCAGTCGTGCGCCTCGGCGAGGCACAATCATATATTTGGCCGGGCCCGGCTTGAGCCAGGCACGGCAGCGGTACATGCTCGATTTATACCTCGCCTTTAACCTTCTCCGTTTAAAGTCGGAGGGGGAGGAGACGAGCAGGCACCGCACTTCTACATTACGCGGAAAAACAGTGCTAAGCAGCAGCGGCTGCCTACAAGGCAAGGGCGCGCGAGTAGCCTCGCTACCGGCGAGTTTCCTCGCTACTAGAGCGCACCTGCACGCGGGTTTCCCCGCTAGCTCGGGAGGCAGGGCCGTCCTGAGACGACCTGCCCGCCCTATACGGTGTATGTTTCTTCAGCTCGTGCTTGAAGGATTGCTGGCCGGCCATTACTTGTAGGAGCAACGCGCGGTCAATACTACCTTTGGTATGACCATCGGCAGTCATATCCCGCGTGTCACACCATTGAACGCTTTCAACGATTCCGCGCTCCATCATCTGGCGGATCCAGCTAATGTGCCCAAGCAGAGTACATTCTGTGGGCTTCTTCAGATCTTTGCTAGACAAAGACTTGAAGACAGACTCGGCATCAATAGTCAGAGTGACTTTGATACATAGACCACCCATTTCCAATATGTTCTTTAACTGTGTGGGGGTCAATGGTCCCGAGTGTAGCTCGTGGAGCGTTACAATGGTCGGGTAGCAGTCTTCCAAGTTGTGGGCTGCTGCCAGTGTTTCCGCAGAGTAGCTCGAACGCACCTGCAGTCGATGAGACTTGCAGTATGCGTCCACCAGGTGCACGACGGGTTTCCCCGCTTGCGTGTGGCCACGCCTCAGCAGGTTAGCCCCGCGGATACCATAGCCTTTGACTTCGTCGTCTTCATCTCCATTGAGACGGCGATAGCCAGAATCGCTATGCAGGTCAACTTCTCCTGTTGGAGTCATAGCTTGATACACGATCTTCTTCGGACCTGCCTGTAGTTTCCTGGTAACCGCGTTTAGTCGTCGTACCTGGATGTTTGTCGGTTCCTGGATACGTTGTAGTGAGACAACATAGACCATCAGCCATACCTGCGTGATCAACGCATAGGCTAGAGCGCCACGAAGACTGACGAACATATCAGAAATCGTCTTTGTCGCTTTGCTCTCAGGATCAGCTCCTGTGAGTTCTGGATGTGTGATAGGACGAAGCTGTTTGATGTATTCGTCCTGATCAAGAGTGACGCTCCCATCATCGGTCTTGTTATACCGAACGGCACAGTTTGTGTATGTGTGCTTGTTCAGTTTGCACTTCCCAAACGTATCTTCAACACACTTGACATACTTGTCAATAGCATCTTCCTTCCCAGTCATATTGATGTCATCAACGTGCTTGGCTGTCAAGAGGTTTGAGCTCATCTCGAACTCTTCGTCGTATGAAGTAGGCTGTAGCCCAAAGCTCCTAGTGATGGACCTGAGCTTCAGCGAGAATGCCCTGGGAGCATCCTTCGTGCCCGTCCCCGGCTTCAGACACCGAAGACAATGCTTTGATTCGTCATATGACTCAAAGCCTGGCAGTGTGCGAAGGACAGCTGCTGACCCAGGAGGTAGTGCGAAGCACACCACACGCTCTTTCTCGCCCGTTGCCGCGGCGAGCTCGCTATAGGTCAGTCCCTTCAAGAAAGCCATGTTGATGTCCAGGGAAGCGATGATCCAAGCTTTGTTGCATGCAGCAGAACTTGCGAGCAGTCTCTGGCTTGACCTCCTTGCCGTGCCAGAGAAGGTTTCGACATCAAAGGCTTCAAGGTCCATGAAGCCACGGAGTACCAAGCGTAACCTGATCGTCCTTTCCATTTCGCCCTTTTCGTTCTTGACAAACTTCCATTTGTATACGTAGCGTGAAGTCATGATGTTAGACGCTTTGCTCAAGTCAGTCATCTGGAAGCATTTGTTGTCAAGCCAAGTCTTCAATTCTGTGTAAAGGGCTTTGGAAACTTTGACCGGATTCGCTTGAATGTCGGCCTTCGTGAGTAGATCGTCTTCCTTGACGACCACGGCACGTTTGGAGGCAGCACTAACGTATACTCGCATAGTTGTGACGCTGCTGTCATCCAACAATCGGTGTTGCTGCTCGGACAGGACGACTTTGGACATGTCTGCTGTGAAGCAGAGCTCGATGTACTTCCCGTGCTCATCGGAGTCCAGATCATATTTGCTATCCGGATCCGTGGAGCATAAAGGAACGTAGTAAGAAGTGTCCATGTCGTATCCTGGCGGGTGACCCCGCTCCGGCAAGTGGCCTTGCACATCTTCACAGGTCGTAGAGACTAACACACACTGTGTGTCTGTCATGTATGTGGGAACTGTATGCATGACTTCTTCTGTGTCAGCTTCAAGGAGTGTTCTGTCATCCATCAGTTCAGCATACCACGACTTCAAGACAAAGGCATCCAGATCTTCTTCTGTTTCCTCTATGATGGTCGGGAGCCGACCATCGTTCTCCGCAGGAGGCTGCTCAGGAGCAGCTGCTGGAGGTGACTCGCTTGGTGGTGGACCATCAGCGAGTTCCTCAAACTTAGTGAGGTCTCGGTCAAATCCAGCAGGCGGCTTCCTGGATTTAAGACACTGGATGATGCGTGAGTGTGTAGATCCTGTGATGTCGTAGATGTTCAAGGCAGTGCCATCAGCTTCATAGTAATGAAAACCAGGGGTCACATCATTATCATAGTGCACTAGTGTACAGCTGTCTGCATAGGGTGCAGCAGGCAACTTCGTCAGGCTCTTGGCAAGTCGTACAGCAACAACGTTTTCAATACGAAAGTAGTTGCGTATGAGGTACTGAAGAGCCAAGTGCACCTTAGGCGAAAGTCGGCTCGCAGCAGTCATCTGCAGCCGACCCTGTTTCGCTGGTAGATATCCGAAAGTCATGGCGGGTTTCCCCGCTGGCAGACCGGCAATAAAGGCCAATACTGTCCGAAGGGCCGTATTGTCCGATCCTATCTCGCGGACCATAAGTGCTTCGATGTACAGCGTGTGTCGTGTGTCAGGATACTGTACTCGCACCTCGCGACTACCGACCTTCACGATGACCTGGCCTCGGTCAGGTTCGTTGCGGATGACCGGGTATGGACCACTCCATCCACCCCAGTCGTCTTTCGTGGTGGTCGGGCGATGATAGTCCACGAGATCTCCCTCTTTGTAGTGAAATTCACCCGTAGCAGTAGTCTTCGTACGGAGAGCCCTGTTCGTCTTGGCAACCGCAGTGGCCTGCGTGATTGCCTCCAGACTAACCCTCCTGATTGTTTCCTCCCTTGAGTGATCTGATGATTCAGCGGACTGATCATGATCCAAGACAGGGAAATCGGGAAGCATAGCTGGTTGTCTGCCATACAGCGCATTGTACGGAGACACTTCATTGTAGAAGGTAAATGCGTTGCTGGCAAACAAGGCTTCATGTAAAAGACGAGTGAAATTCAGAGGAATATTTAATCTATTCAATTCTTCTCCCATCACGTGTATGAGGTGTCGCAGGATGCCGTTCCTAGCTTCGATAGTCGTGGCGTGTTGGCCACGCGCTCGGATACGAAGCTCTGTTCCCTTAGCCTTAAGGATGGCCTTTGCTGTATCGTTATTCAGTGCTCCTTCCCCATCGGAGTATAAGATTTTAGCAGGGCCGTGTTGCATCCAAGTTGTGTGATAGGCATCGAGAACAGTATGCATGGTCTTATCAGGAATCTCTGTGCCAGCTGCCCAGCGAATACAACGGTCGATGATGTGAAAAACAATATGTTCCTGTTTGTAAAAGAAAAGATCACATTCGACTTCCTCGTTGAAACGTCCTGGCAGTGACACAGAAGGCATCACCGTGTTGCCTGGTTTGTCCCAGGCTCGACATTCTCTACACGAGTCGCAAATGCCTTTGATCAGACTCAAACGGGTTTCACCCAGACCAACCTAGTTAGAATCATCCGCATTTTTGGCTCCTTGGCATGAAACCATCTCAAGTGGAGTTTGCGGAGTTCTCGCTGCACTACAGCTGGGTCAAAGCTGCGCAGGTTTTGGAGGCTGAGCTGAACGTCGAAGCGAGTCCAATCAGGGAGCCTTGGCCTTGGCCTCGGCTCTGCTTGAGGCTGCGGCGGTGGTGGAGGATCTCCTCCCTCCATGCGTCCGCGCCTTGCTGCAACTTGTGGCAGTCTACGGTGATCGTCAGAGCTGCCAGCGCCAGTGTTGCCACCATTAGCCCCTTCGGCTCTGGTGATGTCATGGCTGCTGGCGCCTGCGGTTGGATCGCCCTCGCCAGGCCGTGGCGGCCTAGGCGCGCGTATGCGCGCTCTCGCGGCCGGCGCCGCTTTTGCGGCTGGCGCCGCTTCTGCGGCTGGAGCCGCTTCCGCGGCTGGCGCCGCAGGAGCGGCTTGCCCCGCCGGGCGCGGCTGACCAAAGTTATCTGGCAGCTTCCATTTTTCGGCGAATCTGCATTGGCCAGATATCTTGGTGTGGTGAGGATTACTCTTCTGATATTCCTTCTTACAGCTTGGACAGTCCCAGTAGTATGGTTCAACATCATACCACCGACACATCTTCGGATCCCTGCTGTGCTTTGGTGATTGCTTGTAGTTGTTGTCCACACAGCCAGGGCACCCAAGACCGCCAGGTGGTGGTCGCCAGATTTCTCCGTTTGGGTGTCTCCGGATTGTTGGGTCGTCCAAGTCGTAGCCAGCACTGTTTGTTACGAACGCATAACTGCGTTCGCGATTCGCGAATGGATCGCGACCGTAAGCAAACAGATCTTTGGCGATTTGCACCGCATCAACGATCAGTGACTGCATTCTGTAGGTATACTGTGCCGCCCTTGCTAGTTCTTTGTTGCAAGCATTGGCGTGCACATGATTACCTGGACAACGCTTGCCTCTGAAAGGTGCCAACAACTCTTCTTTGTTTGCCATCATCTGTGTTGGCTTGCGGATGTATTGTCCAAATGAATCTTTGAGACCAGTCGTGCACTGATCAATAATCGTTTGGCAAGTGACCTTGCGTTGTGCCAGTTCCTTCCATGGCTGGATCTCATCCACCCACGTGCCCATTGGTTGTTCCCTGAGAAAGAAACGTCTTAGGTCGTCTTGTAATAGAGCGACTGTTCCACAGAACGTGATATGAGGCAGGTCCTCTTTGTGGTGTTTAAGCCACGTATCATGATTGACCTGTGCATTGAAATAGGAAGGAAGTCCAGTAGTTCTGCAGCTTGGCTGCAGAATCGTGATCTTAACAAAGCAAGTCTTGAGGTAGTGGAGGACTGCTCTTTGTACTTCCGAGTTTCCAAGGTCAACCATAGATATCTTGTCAAGGTTCCCGCCTGACGAGAGTCCCCTCTTGAAGGCTAATATGGATATACCACCCTTGCCCCCACATAATTCAAGCATGTCCACTTGATTGTTTCTGCCGTAGCATAATGACTGGACTATCGAGAAGACATCAGCATGTGAGTCAGCGGGTTGCCCCGCCGGTAACATCATGAAGATGTCCTCTGATTCGCTGTCCGAGTCCGAGTCGTCAAGAGGAACGTCGTTGAAATATGTGGAGCAGTCAAGCCCTTTGAGGTCCTCTCCACAGTCGTCGTTACCGTCTTCCACTTTCTTCGGGATTTTCTTCGGTTTGATGCCGGCCTCTTTGTCAGCTTTCTGCTTTTCTTTCTGTTTTATCCTGGCATCAGTGGGCAACGCAGTTTCCGCGGAGAGATCCGCTGCGGAGGAATCCGCTGTTAAGTCAGGAAATGGCGGAATTTCAGGAAAGTTGTTGGTGGGTCGCGTTTGGCAACGCTCAATCGAAGGGGGAGGAGATCGATCGTCATCGACGATCGTCACACGCTTTGGGCGTGGCCTTCGCGACTCACCGTCGCCGTGAAGAACTGGAGCCGGAGGCTCCCAGTATAACCGAGTACTGATGTTTGTAACCCCATCAGGTAATGGAGCTACATAATTGTACCCAGTTGGCTGATCCTGGATTCTGATATCTTGAACGATCTTATTCGTGTCCAGGTCGGTCGTGACTCTACGAACAACATGGTCCCATTGAGGGCCCTTTTGTGGACATTGGACGTAGTGTCTTATCTTTTTGTCAACGCGAGTACACACACTGAGGTGTACCGCACTCCGCTCATTCCTGATCATGTTGGCTTTATTGAGTTGATCAAGGAAGCGTGCAATAATGATAGCCAAAGTTTTATGCCGAAACTCGGCACGTTGCTGATCTTGGCCATACCAATCCAAATCATGCTCTTTGTGTGAGCCACAAGTGCATTTCCATAAGTTTATCGGTATATGAGGACAAGATGTAGCAACTTGTATATAAGAACCACTGGGATATTTACTGGAGCGGTCAAACTTGATACCGAAATGACAGAGTCTCATTCGTATAATGCTTAGCTTCAAATCTTCGATAACATCTTTGATCGGACCCTGTTTCCAGAAATACCCGGGTGGCCCCAGGATAACAATCTGCATTCTCAGAGCACGCGCTTTGATCAGGAGATTTTGTATACGTTGATAGCGTGGTCCCGCCCTCTTTCCTGGAGTACGAACGTACCAATCAGAGGGTGTGGCCACCCACAACATATTGTAGTCTCCTGCCAACAAATTTCCCAAATACTGTGTTCCAGTTGAAGTCATTACCTCATTATGGGTAATCCGGTCGCATATATATCCACGGGTTCGGAGTTCAGCGCAAGCTGTGCGAATATCTTCGATGACAAGACATTTTGAATGATATTTTTCCTCTCGGGCCTCAGCGCGGCCAACGTATGTAGCGAGGAGGCCGGTATTCGGCTTCTCTTCGCAAGCGAGCGCCGCCGGCGCGCCCGCCTGCCCCCGTCAGCGGCGGTCGTGTGACCACGTTGCCGTCTGACTCGGAGGCATGCTGTTAGCGGATGGCTCCGCAGGAGTCGCTGGTGTGGCTACGCTCACGATCTCCACGCGGGTTGGCCCCGCAGAGTCCGACGAACCTCCGCCCGTGTAGCTTGGTGGTGGTGGCGGTGACGCGGGTGGCCCCGCTTGGTCCTCAGGTGTCCATTTATTCACCGCTTCCTGGACTGCCCAGAATATCTTAGACTTCAGAGCATCCTTCATATGTGGCCAGGTCCCTTCGGGACACTGTTGGCCCTCCCACCAGCTGTTCAGCGTCCTGTCCACGATCAAACGGGTCGTGTCTTCCAGGAGCTGCTTGTCGATGTACGGCTCGACAATGTACGTATCGGTCGTGACGGTCGTGGACTGTCCCGTCGCGGGTGGCCCCGCTGTTGCTTCGGCGGGTGGCCCCGCACTGACGGGGTCCTCTTCGTTCTCCGTCTCGGTATAGCCATCTCGACTACTGCGGATTGCGAAGGTGTTCGTGACCGTCTGGCTTTTAGCCCCGTCATACAAACCGCAGGGAATCGCGAGATGTCCCGAGGGAGTTTTCTTCGCCTTCAGGACCTTGGCGCCTCTTCCCAGCTTCAGGGTGTAGTCACCGCTGGGGAAGATAACCTTCTGGTAGCCTGGCTTCAGCACGATGATCGTATCACGTGCTTCCATGGCTCCTAGGCCCCAGATGGCTGGGAGATTGGCACCCGAGCCTTCTGCGATGTTGGAGGCATACTCCTCAATACGGGGGCTTGCCTCATTGGCATATTGTACCCCGATCTTGAAGTTGCCCATCTTCCGACATATCGCAGCGCCCTCACCAACACCATTGATGTAGAGGGTCTTACTCAGGGTGCATATGGCAGGTCGGTGATTGTACCTGGCCATAATCTCCTGGAAGGTTCGCGCCGTATTGGATCCAATGATGTTCACATTGGACCCAATGTCTAGCATGAACGAGATGCAGGGCATACCGTCTTCGTCAGGAAAGAATGTCCCATTTCGCGCTGCCAGAGCCATTGTCCCATGGTCATTGGTGTGGTACGTGATCTGCGAACCGAGTGTACCTTTCAACAGGCGCTGTTCAAGCACCCATTGACTCATGGTTAGCTCGGTGCACCACATCTGCTCATACTGGCGGCGCTCCTCCACGGTAATTGGTTCCTGCTCAAGGACCCAATAATTCGCAGATAGCGTGGACATCCATTCACCTCCTGGTGGCAGCGTGTCCGTGTCGTCACGTGCGTAGGTCAGCCCCTCTGTATCGATCATGAATGTGGTATGGAACTGGGCTGCCTCTGCGCTCTCAGCGCTTGCACGGCTCCTGGCGCTGACCGGGCTTGCCACTCGCGAGGTCCTGGTTGATCCAGTTGGCCTTCGAGTCCCGCCTCCGCTCCTGCCACTCCGCCTGATGTTGGCCTCCATTGCCCTCAGGAAACCTGGATTTGGAGGTCCATTTGCGGGTGGCCCCGCTTGGGCGGCGGGAGCCGCTTCAGCGGGTGGCCCCGCAGCTGGGGGCTCCTGCGCTCGAAGCGTAGGCAGGATGGGCATCTGAATGCCTTGCTCTGGCGCTGGCCAGGGGTATGCCTGTGCAGCTGGGGCACGTGCGGATGGCTCCGCCGATTGTGCGGCTCGAGCCTCCAGTGCCTCCACTGCTTCACGTAGCCGACGCATTTCCCGGGCATCTGCCACGTACCTTTCCTGCTGGCGCGCTTGTTCTGATTCAGCGTCGCGCTGTCCAGCATACGGGAAGTGTGCTATAACTATGCCCGGCCCACGACATACAGCGCAGGGGGCCTCATTCGGCGCACCTGGCCGCTGATTGCGGACGTGCTGCTGTGCAACACGATCCCAGCATATATCGTGAAAGAAGTGCCCACACGCCAGTCTCCACACTGTAGTGCCCATCTCGTAGTTGTCCATACAGATTGGGCACTGTGTGAAGTTGTAGTCTGAAATGACTGGAGCAGGCACGTCTGGGCGAGTCCGAGCTTGGCGCTCGAAAGTGGTTTCGCCCTCCCGATATGGCGTCGGTGGCGGCCGTCTATCTGGCCGTTCAGCGGGTGGCCCCGCGTCTGCGGGTGTCCCCGCTTGGGTCTCACGCTCAATCCTTCTCTGGATCGCGCGTCGTTGGCGCAGCCTGGTGTTGTCCCGAGCCTGCTGCCTAGATGCCAGTATCGCTTGCTGCGTGTTGTGCACGTCGCGGATGTAGTCTGGCATGCTGCCCATAGCGGCTGGCACCGCGAGACCAGCTGGCTGAACTACGGTCTCGGGGTCCGTCGGCGTGGGCATGTAGGCGTAGTGCGGCATAGACTGCGCATCGACCGCTCGTGTAAACTGCAAACGAAACATCTCATTGGCAAGATTCCGAGTGTATTCGTTCGCAGGTGGCCCCGCAATCATAGGAGTGTTATTCATCTGCGCGTAGTACTCCGGGTACATCGGCGCGTCCATGGCCTGTGCCTCTGCTGGTCCATGATTGTCCCATCCATATATTGGGTGTGATGCTATTCCTGGAATAAACACCTGTCGATATGGATTCGTGGGATCAGCATTTGGAGCATCTTCAGAAGTCCAGCTCCAGAGAGGCCGAAAGTCGCCATGATTCGTAACATCTATGTTGCGGTTCCGCAACAGGCTGGGCACTCTATCAGCTTGTTGCTGCAGAAAAGTAGCCTGTGCTCTTAAGTTGGCTGCCCGACGTTCGTAGTCTGAGCCTTGCTGTCCGTCAGCGGGTGGCCCCGCATGCGCGGGCGGCTCCGCAGGCGTTCGCTCGGCGGGTGACCCCGCAGCCACTCCTCCTTCACTACCCCTCGGAGTGCCAAAGGGAGTGGTTGCTTGGAGTGCTGCTGCGAGTGCCGGATTCCCGCGAATCGCCTGGAGTCTTTGCCACAAGCTGTTCTCGCTCGTTTCAGACGGCGGAGTCCGAAACGGCGAGCCACCATCTGAGCCGCCCATAGGGACAAACCTCGCACCTCCAGCCTGCTGCGGAGGGCGTTGTGGCTGTGGTCCTAGGACGCCTGGTGGCCCCGCAGGAGTGCGCAGGTTCCTCTGCTGTGCGTCTTGGATACCTGTATGCACTGCCCACGGGTCAGCACGATATAGCTGATCGGTCAGTCCAGAAACGTCGGCTGGTGTCAAGTAGCTGTTGAGGGCCTGGACCCATGCCTGCTGATCCGGCCTCCAAGGAGATGCTACCGTTGCTACTGGTGTGACCACTTGTTGCCATGAACCGTCCGAGGTGTCTACCGCGGGTGTCCCCGCACCTGCGGGTGGCCCCGCTTCAGGCATGACCTCGTCTTCCTGGGCATTTATCATGAGGACCGTCTGTGTGTCGTACGGTCGTGGAGCAACATCTTGCTCGGTCATGATCAAGTTGAATGGGCGACCGTCCGTCTTAGACCAGCCCTTTAGGTACATGGCGTGATCTTCCATTACACCCAGAGTTCTGTCACATAATTTAAGTGGCAAGTAGTCATCGGTGCGAATCCTGTCCGCGGGTTGGCCCCGCCTCCGCGACTTGTCATAAGCCAGCGGATTGCTCCAGGCTTCACCGACCCGATATTTCGCAATGCTCACAATCTGGAGGATATGATCGGGCGGTATACGGCCGTCGTGGCCCCGTGTCATGACGATGTCATTTGCTGACCTCCATAGGGAAAAGCCACTGGACAGCATCTTGTTGATGCTGCAGAATATGAGCACCTCCGAGTCAGGACGGATGCCCGATTGAATCCTCGGGTCGCCCGGGAGGTAGGGGCAGCCGTGTACAAATTGGCGCCCCCCCTTCCTCTTAGGGTTGTCCTGTGCGAGGCATGAAAGGCCATTAGCAAGGATGTCCTTGACATACTCCCACTGTGTCCCGTGGATGAAATATACTGGGTCGTCTGGTTCTTTCATCCATGTTGTGATCGGCTTATAAAGCGACTCGGGACAGTGGATGCCTGGGCTGCTGTGGCCGTTCGTGGCTCTGATGAAGTACTGTGGCCTGCGTGCCGTTGGTCGAAACCTGGGAGGCAGCAGCATGCTGTCATCAACGCACTTCATCTGGAGCCTGCCCTTCTGCATGCCGTGATGGTCAATCATCTCACAGCAGTTTAGCAGCACCCAATACACGTATGACGTGTGGGGCCTGCCCTTGATCAGCACCTCGTGCATTTCACGATAGCCTTTCCACTGATCATTTTCAGTCCAGTTTGTCAGCAAATCGTCAACAACAACCCAGCCATCGCATGGATCGAAAGTGCTAATCTTTTCGAAGTGTCGGCTGAATCCGTCCTTCCAATACGGACTATGGCGTAGGGCTGTAGAGAACCATATTGACACCTTGGTCATTTGCCCATCGCGCGGCAGAGTCGGATCCATGCCGAACCTCTCCATGACCTTCATGAGCTCTGCCTTATGCTGCGCGACGCGCAATGGCGGCCTGTCTCGCAACATATTTCCCACGGCTTGTTGTTCGCGTTCCCAGTCGTTGCGGCACTCGAAGTTACGACGATCAGGGCAATTAATGACCTCGTATCGGTCTGTATCGTCTCGAGTGACTCGTGGGTTTATGGTGCGCTTCGGGCCTTTGCCTTCAATGCCTTGCCAGTATTCCATGGCTCCCAGAGGGATGTTCCTAAGAACAGACATTACTGGCTGCCAGCGCGCGGGTGGCCCCGCTAATGCAGCTGGCGGCGCTTTAACGGGTGGCCCCGCAGAGCCTGCGGCTGACGAGGCAGCTCCAGCGGATGACTCCGCGCCAGGGTGCGGGTGACCTTGGTCAGCCACTGCATCATCGGCTAGTTTCTGTCGGTCGCCAAATTCTTTGAGGACTTTGAAGCGTTCTTCTCTTGAGAGAGTGCCTTCTGCGGGTGTCCCCGCTGCCGCAGCTGGCGCCGCTTTAGCGGGTGGCCCCGCAGAGCCCTTGTCCTCCTTAGCCTTGGCGGCTGCTTCTGCCCGCACCGACCTCATCCCAGCTTCGGGCTTCGGCTGTGCTTTCATTCGTGCCGAACCTGGTCGTGGTGCAAGGCGCGGCTGATGCAGAGTTGGAGTCCAGTCACCTCGGAAAGCTGCCTTAGGCTTGTCGCGAACTTCGTCCTTGACATCGCCTTGGGTCGCCGGTGGCATCGGGGTCGATGGTCCAGCAAAAGCCTTCCTCCTCTCCGTCACGGACAGACCGGGAGGATCTCCCAGCTCAGGGTCGTCCGTCTTGGCGATCCCTCTGGCCTTCGCCCGCCCCTGTGTGCCTTCGGGGCTCTTGGACGGGTGCCTCTTCGCAGGAGTCGGTGAAGACGAGGAGTCGGCTTCAGGTCTTGGAGGTGGTCTGCTGCCCTTGCCTGGTTGTGGACCAGGAGGGTCTTTAGGAGGGCCTTCTGGCTGGCCATGATCATGGATGATCTGCCTCATCTGGTCGATGTCGGCAGTACCTTTTATGGCCAGCTTGTACTTGCCATTTTCGTGGCGGTGAATTACCCTCGTGCAAAACCACTTCTGCGCCGAGGAGCTGTAGTACCAACAGGCGCATCCATCAGGGAATGGATTCTCTGAGCCGTCTTCCGCCGCCCATTCTTCATTCAGTTCGGCGTGGTCAGTGCCGGCGGCGGACCCGGCAGCAGATGCAACAGCTATCCAATCTTCGTCCGCGGACCCAGCGGCTGGCGCCGCGTCTGCGGGTGACCCCGCTTCTTTGCTGGATCCTGCGGGTGACCCCGCCTCTTTATGGAATCGGCGGTTCCATTCCTTGAGGCGATGGTCATTGGGAAGCTGTACCCAATTTTCCCTGACAGTGTTGGCAACCTCTTCGGTCATAGGGACGCGATCGGCTTCTGTGATGCGCTTTCCTCCTCCAGGGACCTCCTTGTTAGGATCATGGACGTTGCCAGCGTCATCTCCATGAGACCAATTCCACGGGGTCTCACCGTGATGAGGACTCCTGGAGGGGCGGTCCATTGGACAACTGCGCATGTGACCTTTGAAGGGCTCGCACTGACATACTTGTTTTCTGTATGTCTTGCGATCGTTGATGATCTCCTGTTTCTTAGCCCTTTTGTCCCAAGCCTCTGGCGTTTTGGTCTTGCCACCCTTGGTACGTATTATCATGCCAGTTTCGTCCGTTTTGGTGCAGTATTCCTTAGAATACCAGTGGCGGATCACGTCCATCGGGTAGCCGGGGTACCAATTGATGTACCACTCCGGCACGTACTGAGCGGATACACCAACGGAGTGCTCCGTACTGTACGGGTAGCCCGATGCATCATGTGCAGGGCGTCGGGGAGCTGAACGGCTCCTCCTGCGGGCTGGCCCCGCTGACGCACTACCACGTTCCATGGGCCTTTGATCGTCATGCTCTGAGTCTCGGGGAGGCGATGGTCGTCTGTCCCTCTTGGCATAGCGCATGTCCTCCGAGTCCTCTGAGCTGTCCTGGACCATGAATACGTGCTGATACGGGCTTCGGAAGTACCCGATGTCGTTTAGCTGCTCCATCGTGAGGTCGTTGAGGTCCATCTGGTCGCAGCCCTGCATAAATACATCCATAGACCAAGCGGGTGGCCCCGCTGCTGCGGCTGGCGTCACTTCGGCGGGTGACCCCGCTAGAGCCTGGAGTGCTGTCAGCATCTGAGGTGCCGACATGTCCGAATCCAGGTATGGACGCAGCCGTGCGGCCCCTGGGCGCGACAGCAGGTCGTTCATGGTTATCTGCTGATGTGCTGGCGCACTCAGGAGCCGGATTGCTTCTGCGACCTGCTCTTGGAGCATGTCCTTATAGTCCTCTTCGGCCTCTTCGGAGTCAGAATACGCGGGATGGCCCCGCATTTCGTCATCAGCGTCTCCCGCTTCCGAGCCAGCTCGCGGAAGATCTGGCAGCAACGGCATGCCAATCACCTGCGGTGCCAGCGCGGCGGTGAGCTCTTCCTCGGTCGCCGGGACGGTCTCAGCTTCGGAGATCTCGTCGTCGGCGGGTGGCCCCGCTGGAAGACCGAACCAAGCATTGAACGCGACCTCGTCGACTTCGTCCCAGCCGTGGAACTCGTCGAAGAGGGTCACTGCGTAGTCTTCCAGGGCTACGGTCACTTCAGCGTAGCGGGCCATCACGTAGTACGTGGAGGAGCCCGCGGCGGGAGCCGCTTCTGGATTGACGTAAAACTCGTAGTCAATGTAGTCTATGTCATCCATAAAAGAATTTTGAGCCAAATGCACGGATCCCTTTCCTTTCCCTTTCGGGCATTGATCGCGCAAGTGCTCTGTGCTGCCGCATGTATGACACTTCATAGTATTGCCAGAAGCGTCCCTAGGGTTGCCCCTCCGCCCTTTTCCCTTACCGGAGGTCCGCCTGTGACCCCGACCTTTGCCTCCGATAAGAACTTCCTCAAAGACTATATCAGTTAAGGACGTGAGGAAAGCAGTAATACCCCTACCATGCATACGGCGTCTGCGACCCCCTTTGCCACGACCCTTTCCATATCGTTTGAAATGTCGGCGTACTGCACGTCTCACTTTTCTGACTGGTTTCTTCATAAAGCGCCTCCAACGGCGTTTTGATTTGCGATAAGCCATAAAAGCGGCTTCCGCTCTTTGTTGTTCAGAAAGGTGAGTGTCATCCGCTGGATAGTCATTACCAGCAGAGACTATGCCATTGTGCTCATCGTCAGATGAGGTGTCTGTGTCAGTGCCAGATTCAAACGGTGAGGGTGGCTGAGACCCTTGAGCGGATGACTCCGCTTGGCCCCAGAGGGTTGTGCCCGAGGGCGGGCTTGCAGTGTAGGCGGCGCCTGGCGAGTAGTTCGACCAGGCGTTCGCCTCAGCTGCCTCTGCCGATGCCTGGCCGGTCTGCCCTAAGAAGGCAGTGGCCTCGTTGGGCATATCGGCTGGGTCAGCCCAGGGACTTGGCTCGCCAGGACCAGCGGGTGACCCCGCAGTCGTGGCGTAGACACCTGCATGTGAGTGGTGCCCTGTGAAGATACCCGCAATGTTGCCAGGAGAGCGCTCGGCAACATGTCCGTAGTTCCTCATCCTGGTCAGCAGCCTGTCATAGTCTGCTTGTGTTCTGGGCATCTGATGATTAAAGGCTCCAGCAGGTGTTGGGCTCGTGACGCGCCAACGCCTAACGCTCTGAAAAGAATCAGCGTTAGGATCTGAAAGTTGGGGATGACAAAGCCAACAGAGTTAGCCTCGTCACGGGCCATCTCGAATCGAGCTAACACTGAGTCGATTCGCTCGCCCCTTTCGACGCGAAAGTCGATAAGGGCAGTGCCAGAGTTGAGCTGGCGCTCATCTTCCAGATTTTCAAATTTGGTGCTCAGTAGGTACAGTATATATGTGACTGCATCCGTTGGCTGTCCATTGACAGTTACACCATAGTTGATGATCTGGGAGGGGACCTGCATGGCGATACGACGAGCAAGACCTTGAAGGCCTCGTTGTAGTGCTGCAGCTTGTTGTGGTGGCGTCATATTGCCGCTCGTTACGTTTATCCATGCATGTACTTCGCGAACGTATTCGCGAAAAGGCGTAGTACCGGCAGGGTCCCATGAAGGGCCAGTAGTACGCGTGTCGTCCATCCCCTGCCGCATGTATCCCACAGCACATCCCATTATTACCCACAGAATGCCGAAGATAGTTATCTTAATCCAGTGCATGTGCATTTCGGCTTCGGTGATTGGTTTAGGCTGTGGTTTGTCAGGCTCTGGCGTAGTAGCCGTGAGGCGCCTGACTGGCACGGGATGCAGGTGGCCCCGCTGCGGGTAGCCCCGCAGGGTGACCACGTTCTCGATCGAGTTGCCGATTGGCAGCTGGTGGAAGTCGAGAGTGAAGTAGCGCAGTGAAGTAGGAGAGAGCGTCTCGAGTTCGCGGGTTGCCCCGCTAGCTCGATCGCGGACTGGCTCCGCTCCTCGCAGAGCCGGCGCAACATGGTATTCCACCGTAGTAGTAGTCCACCAAGTTGTGCCGTGGATTACAGGAATCAGAGCGAGAGCCAGCCACACGAGAGTGTAGCCAGCTCCGCTACCAAGTCGAAAACATGCTGGTAAGCTTAGGTATGTGTTACGCTTCAAGCGTTGCCATATCCCAGGCTTTGGCTCATATCGCATGAGCAAGAGAGCGAGACGAAGCATGGGATCTGGAGTAAAGGATAGAAGAGGCATCTTCAATGGAAAAGGTATTTTCCGATCTCAGATACCAGTCGTGCGCCTCGGTGAGGCACAGTCATATATTTGGCCGGGCCCGGCTTGAGCCAGGCGCGGCAGCGGTACATGCTCGATTTATACCTCGCCTTTAACCTTCTCCGTTTAAAGTAACGGGCGCGAAACCGACTGCTGACATATACGCACTGCTGCTGAACAGTCCAAGCTAGGACCGCCCCTCTCGTCGCCACTTGGCCGCAAAGTCCGACGGCGACGCGCTCCGCCATCGCGGGGGTCTGTGGGGGCTGTCCTGGCACAACTCCGCGCACGATGGCAACGGGATATTCGCATTCGTCTGGGCACGCAGCGATAGCCCATGACACGCTTCGAAGCGGGCGCAGAAGCTGCTTACTGCAAGACCATATGATGCAAGACGGAGAGGAGCAGCAGCAGTGAAAGCAGCCATCTTAGATTGCTGAATGCCGAGTGGGTCGCTATTGCCGCCAAGGACATTACACTCCGAAGACAAAGAGGGCATTGGCAACTCACTGTCAGGGTACGTGAAAACTCCACTCGTGAATATTGGCACGTCTGGGTTGTCCCTGGCTACTTCCAGACACTCGAGGGGAACCTCAGCATTCTGGCGTGCCTCTACAATTCTCGCGAACTGGAACGTGTAGATCCTGAGATGGATTGCGCCGCGTCCCCCGCATTCACACAACCCGTCACACAAGTACCCAGGACGCTGCGCACGATCATTGATCCACAACCCATTATACGCACAGCTCTTGATATACTACTTCTGGTACTTCGAAAGCATGCGAAACCTGGGCCCTATTTGGTCTTTGATCAGGTCGAGTGTGGTTCTGATATACTACAGTCAACCGGTGGAATCAGGATGCGCGATAAGAACGCAAGGGCCTTGAACGCCCATCTCGCAGCTTTTCGAGCGGGGCGCGGCCAGCGAGAGCGGCTAAGGATGGGCCGAAGGGCAAGGATGCAAGGGTACCCTTGAGAAGGTTGTCTATCCTTTCTATGCGGGTTAACTGTAGGGGAGACCAGGTTTCCTCGCAAGCTGAAACTCTCTCTGCGTTTGAACTCCGAGCCCAAAAATGTCGGCGACCCATCCTTGAGGGGCCGAAGCAACGCCGATGGGCATGTTGATATGGTCAAACCATTTCAGATGCCCCTCTGCCCGCCAACCAGCGCGACCGAGGCACAGCAGGGCTCTGGCGAGGGGTCCTCTGGAGAGGAGCCAATGTTGACAGTCTAACGGCCTCGAAAACCCTCCAATGTTCAGAAGTTCCGGCATACTGACGAAGGAGAGCACTGGGCGAGCCGCAGCATTCCAGCACATTCTGGACCGCTGGGTCGTGGGCGCCCTCGATAACTTAGCGCCACTGCCCCCATTTAAACCAACTCTCGCAGAGAAAGACTCCGCCATGGGATGGGAAACCGCATCTAGCGACGAGTCTCTGGTATCTACGCCACTCCGAAGGACTGAACCCCGAGACCTCTACCCAGAAGCTGCTCGCTGGAGCTATCCCGAGCTGATGCACCTTCTTAAATGGGGTCGCCTTGGGGCCTTTGAAACGCCTCCGAAAGACTCTGGCTTGACGAATTCTCCGAATCATGACTGTGAAACGTGATCTCCGTTTCACTCGAACCTGTTCGGCATGCCGAAGTCGCCCAGCCGACTCATCAACTCCAAGGTAGGCTACCGACGACTTACATACAGTCCTGGAGAAACCGAGTTCGTCGCATACTGCGTTGGCCAGCTCGTTGGGCGTGGCCAGGATCGCGACCTTGTCCTAATCCCACAACCCCTCTGGGCGTAAGTGGTCTAGGGAGTCCCACCAGCCCTTCGGGCGTGAGTGGTTTAGAGAGCCCGCTCTGTCCTCAACCCCCCTTCTTCCCCTTCGGGGAGGGGTTTACCCCTCCCCCTCCCCCCTCCCCCTGGGCCTGGAGAGGGAGTCCCTCTGCTCTTCTTTGAAGCCAAAATCATTGATGTTACTAGGGTTTGGCCCCATTTTGGCCTCCTGAGGGGGCCGCGCTTCCCTTCCCTCATAGCAAAATCATTGATGTTACGAAGGTGTTGGCCTCATTTTGTCCTCTTCAGGGGGCAGCGCTCCCTTGCGCTTCTGCGGAAGTCGCAAGAGGCCCCAAGATGGCCCCAAGAGGCCCCCAGGAGGCTCCCAAGAGGCCTCCAAGAGGCCCCCCAGAGGCCCCCAAGCGGCCCCAAGAGGCCCCCAAGAGGCCCCCAAGAGGCCCCCAAGAAGCCCCACGAGGCCCCAAGAGGCCCCCAAAGGGCCCCAAAGAGGCCCCCAAGAGGCCCACGACGCCCCAAGAGGCCCCCGAGAGGCCCCCAAGAGGCCTCCAAGAGGCCCCCAGGAGGCCCCACGAGGAGCCCGAACGACTCACATCAGGACGAGGGGCCCGAACGACTCACACCACGAAGAGCCCGAACGACTCACACCACAAGGAGGGGCCCGAACGACTCACACCAGGACGAGGCGCCCGAACGACTCACACCACGAGGAGCCCGAACGACTCACACCACGACGCGGGCCCCGAACGACTCACACCACGAGGAGCCCGAACGAGTCACACCAGGAGGAGGGGCCCGAACGACTCACACCAGGACGAGGGGCCCGAACAACTCACACCACGAGAAGCCCGAACGACTCACACCAGGACGAAGAGCCCGAACGACTCACACCACGAAGAGCCCGAACGACTCACACCAGGAAGAAGGGCCCGAACGACTCAGACCAGGACGAGAAACCCCAAACGACTCAAACCACGAGGAGCGCTTTCTCTCCCTCCTCCTTCGCCTCGTCCTTCTCCCGCTCCCCCCACAAGGAGGATGTACAAGGAGGCGGGAGGAAGGAGGAACAGGGGAGATATGCGGGGCCAAGCGGACACACGCCTGAAAAACACGACTGTCGGCATGCTTCGCGAGAGTTGCTGCTGTGAGATGGGCTGGTGGGGATACGCGAAGCGTAAAGAATTTCCTCTTCCACCCCCCCTCTTCCCCTTTTCGGGGAGGGGTTCACCCCTCCCTCCTACCCCCTCCCCTGGACCAGGACGAGGGGTTCCGCGAGGTGTCAGCGCGTCCAAAACGGCCTCGACGAGGAAGACAAACCCATTGGTTGTATCTAGATGTTGGCCACATTATGGCCTCTTGGGCGGGGACGCGAATTGCGACCACCCCCTCCTTTGATCGACGAAACCCAAGATAGCCCCAAAAAGCGCCCAGGAGGCCCCAAGAGGCCCCAAGATGGCCCCAAGATGGCCACAATAGGCGCCCAAAAGGCCCCCAGGAGGCCTCCAAGAGGACCCCAAGCGACCCCAACAGGCCCCCCCGCGGCACCCGAGACGCCCAAAGGCCCCCCGAGGCACACGAGACGCCCAAGAGCCACAGAGGGGCTTCGTTCTTTATGTAGCGCTCCTTATTTCAGCAGCCCGACTGCATGCTTGAGAGAAAGCAGCGGAATCGACTCGCAGTACTTTGACCAGTCCACAACACATGCCACACCGTGCCGATGAGACGTATGGTCGCTCTCCGTCCTGGCAGCTTGCACCCACGCAAGGCCTATGGCGGACCTGCATCGACTGGCTCCCCAATACTTCCAGCCCAGGGCGTCGTGCGTAAACATTCGCAAGGGGCGACGAGCTTGCTGCCACATTCTAGACATACCTGCGTACAAAACGACCACTTGGTTTGGCAAGCACGGGCATCTGGATCCATCAGGTTTGCTATGGAAGAATTCCAAGGGCCTCCGAGGCTTGGTAGATGGAGGCGAGCACCTCCAACTTAGCGTCATCGACCATGGTGAGGTGCCCTGGGTGGCAATTGTCAAAGCTGGCTGCTGTACTGCAGGAACGCTCTGGGCTGTGTTTCTTATCTGCTCGGGGGTGAGCCGCGGGCGAGCGGACCTGTCGGGAGTCCACGCCACTGGAGCAGCATCGGTTGCGTGCCACAGGCGTCGATACAACCCCACCTCCAGCTGTAGAATGATAACTGGGTCGCCCGACTGCACGCCCAAGGCAACCGCTGGGGCTGGCACAGCTTTGACACGCGTCGTCCTGCGATGAGCTCGGGCACCATCACTAGCTTCCATCTTGCACCACTCATTCCAAGAGTCATTGGAATCGTTCTACTGACCCCTTGTCGCAGGCATGACATCGTCGGCGATCTCTTCCACGAAGCATTGAATACGCTCAGTGTCCATCGGGATGGTGTTGACTTCGGCCCGGGCCTGTCTGACAGTGGCGCCGAGCCTGTCACTGGGGCCTTGGCCAGGATAAGCTGTGCCAAGAAAAATTGAAATCTCCTCGGAGCCTTGCGCTATCCTATCATTCCTAGAGTACAACCGAAGGATGGAGGAGGAGGAGGAGGAGGAGGACAAGGAGGAAGAGTAGAAGAAGGAGGCAGGGAGACAAGGAGGAGGAGGAGGCAGGAAAGCATGGAGGCGGAGGCGGAGGAGGAGAAGGAGGCAGCGAGGAGGAGGAGGAGGAGGAAGGAGGAGGAGGAGGAGGAGGAGGAGGAGGAGGGGGCAGGGAGAAGGAGGAGGAGGAGGAGGAGGAGGCAGGGAGGCACCGAGGAGGAGGAGGAGAAGGAGGAGGAGGAGGAAGGAGGAAAAAGAAGGGGAGACAGGGGGAAGGAGGAGGATGAGGGAGGGAGGGGGAGGAGGAGGGGGAGGAGGAGGAGAAGGAAAAGAAGGGAGAAGGATGGAGAAGAGAAGGTGAGGAGAGAAAGGGAGGAGGGAGGAGGACAAGAGATGACGGCGAGACTCGACGATTTTGTCCTTGATTCAGCATGATCAACAGAGTGCATGGCAGTTGCTCTGCGGCACGTTGGCGTGAAAAACAACTTTCTCATTAACGTTGTGGAGACAATCCGAGTCCGCATCCACCCTTCATCACATCCAACGGATCATGCGCCATTGCGGTCGGAACATGGAGCCACGGACGTCGTGGGTACATTCCAGATTTACGCAGCGAAAAAAACTGCAAGAACGAAGCCATGTCGTCAACCAGCACCAACCGCTCGCCCATGTTGTTTGACGCTGTTGTCTAGATGCTATCACATGGGAATTGCTCTCTGGATTGGTCGTATTCGCAGTCAGCGTCGCAGTTGAATAATCTTCTCTGCCAGGTCAGCCCCATACTCACCAGTCGTAAGGTTCATCATGCCCGTTGGTCGCAGGTAGCCGACAAGCATGAGGGTGTTGGAGGGTGCATGATGCTACAGAATATCCTCGTCACCCTGTCCCCTCGTGAAAACAACATGCCCAGTCTACGAGGTTTCTCATTGGGTAACAGCATGGAGGAACAAACGAGCTCGAACAAACTCGTCGGGCACGTGCGAATGTCCATGCTAACCAAATGCTGCGACCGGGTGCCTAGTTCCGGCAGCTATCGCGCGGAAGGTGGTCTGCCCAAGGCAAGAGCATTCCAACTCAGCGATCCTCGAAACAATGATGTCCGTCATGGATGCGAATGTGACCAGGGGGTTCTGCCTCTGAGCGCGCAGTTGACCAAGACGCCGTCTGCCCCCCACCCCCCCCTGTCCCCTTTGAGCTCGTGACGGAGGGGCATGCCACACACCCGAGGAGCTGTGATTATGCCCCTTGGCACCACCGCGTCGTTGCACGTGGAACCCGAGGACGATGCGAAGCCAAAAGAGGGGTCTGCACTGCTTGAGGCATAAGGACAGCCTCGTGAGATTGCCACTGTGAGTGCCCAGTGCAAATGCCTGATCAGGTCCAGAATGTCCGAGGTGAAATGCGCTCCTATAAATGTATACATGTGTAAATATAGTTTACAAGTGCATAGGGCGCTGCCACAAAACAGTAAGGGGCACTGGGGGGGGGGGGGCTTGGGGAGAGCGAGTTCGGACCCCCCCCTGGGGCACTTGTAGATATTCACACATGCCCCTCGGAAGCAATCGACTAAGGCTGCAAATTGCCTGGCGCAAGAACTTATACGCACATTAAGCACAGGGGCACGGCGCCCCTCTCCTCTCCACTCCTCTCCTCCCCCCTCCTCCTCCTCCTCCCCTCTTCTCGCCTTTCCTCTCCTTCCTCCCCTCTCCTCTCCTCTCCCCATTATCATCCTCCTCCTTCTCCTTCGGCGCCCCCCCGTCTCTCCTCCCATCCTCCCACCACCTGCCATCCCATCTTCATTCAGTTGACGCTTTGGGTCGTAGTCTGACCCTGCTGTTCTTATTGATATTGGTGCGTCTCCCTATCTCACGTCTCGTCCTACTATTCGTTCGCGTTCGTGCCTGCTCTGCCCCGTCTCCTCCATCTTCGCTGTCATCGCGGCGTCTTTGCCCCATCCACCCCCAACCTATCTCACGAGGGACGACAGCGACGACCAGGGCGACTGCGGCGGCATCGTCAGCGGCAGCGCAGGGACGACAGGAGAGAGGAAGGAGAGAGGAAGGAGAAGAGGGGGGGGCGACAGCGACGACGAGGGAAACTGCGGCGGCATCGTCGGCGACAGCGCAGGCACGAGAGAAGAGGGGAAGGAGAGAGGAAGGAGAAGAGGGGAGGGGAGGGGCGGGCAGGGGAGGGGGAGAGAGGAAGGAGGAAATGGGCGAGTGAGGGATGGGCGGGCGGGCGGATCAAGGGCGGAGAGTGGGCGAGAGAGGGGCGGGTAAGATGCTGAGAAGACAGCCAGCAATGGCTCGTCACAAAGTGCTCACTGGACCCCTCGAGCGTCGCCCAGGCCAGCGCCTCTCCGAGCCTCCGAGCTGCTCGAACGAGACGGGCGGCCCAGGCGCCCCAGAAAAAAAAAGGGAGCGGAGCCGCAGAGCTCTCTCCTGGCCACCGAGTCGGTGGTGTTCGCATTGTCGCATCTATGTTACTCGTCGTCGCTGCTCGTAGGTCGCCCGTCCTCCTTCCTATCCTCGTCCTCTCGACTGTGATCTGAGAACCCTCGAGCTCCGAACTCCCAATCCCCGATCTATTGCAGCGCCTGCGAGCCCTTCTTCTTAAGGGTCGGCCTGTCGCTTGCAGGGGCAGCTGTCGGCTTCGACAGGCCAGCACTGCCTCCTGCGATGCTCGAGAAGTCGGTACCACCAACACTGATGTGAGACTTCTCGCCGCTGGCGTCTGGCGGCCTGGCAAGGACGGCTGCAGACCGATCCTGCAAGGCCTGATTCAAATCCTGGAGCTTCGCATTGAAACGCTTGGGCAGGATGCCCGCAGCCAGCTCCAACGAACGCTGGAGAGCACACGCAGGCGCAGCATTGATGCAGTTAGCCAGCACCATCTCCGACAAAGCACTGCCAAGCTTCAAAGCAAGCGACGAGCGATTCGCACTGTACTCACTGAGAGACCGAACCACGCTCATCTCCTTGTCGTCAGCCCACTTGAGCATGGAGACGTTGGAGACCAGGAACTCACATATGCGCTCGGATGTGGGCGTCGTGGCAATGAACGTCTCGAAACGTCTGATCATCGCCGCCCATGCCGAGTCGTTGCCGTCCGAGGTGAGAAACGCGAGCTCCCCCTTGAACGACCACTTGTTCAAGGCTTCCTCCAAGCCGCTGCACTTGTCCAAGGACTGCTGGATGTCTTCCTCCACGTCGGGCTTGGTGAGGTCGCGGAGCGCAAGCCTCCACACCCCGATCAGCTCATTCTCATGCTTCCCGAACGACTCCAGCTCGCGAACGTCGTTCGTGACGGTGCTCGCGTCCATGAGGGCGGTCGTCAATTCGATCATGCCGATCTGTCTGCCGTCTTTGACCCAACCGAACGACCTCTCCAGGGCTTTCATGCTCCGTGCTGACACCAAGAGCGCCTTCACACCATCAGGCACTTTGCTCTCGAACTCCTTCGCAACGGACAAGAATGCGTCAGAACAGAACGGCGAGTGCACGACGCGTCGGACGTAGGACATCAAGGGTGTGGCCACCTGGACTTCAGCCCAAGCGTGGTTCAGTTTGTGCAAGAAGGTCATGAAGCTGTCGCCCAAGATGTCGTTCACCTCCTGGTCAGCAGCTGGCTTCAGGCCCGAGTCCATCAAGTGAGCCTTCACCCACTCCCTGAGCCCCGTCGCGCAGTCCTCCGTGACCGTGGAAGTCGCCATCAGCAGACTCTTGACGTGGTGCGCGAGGATCACCTTCTTGCGTGTGCTCTGGAGGGCCTGGGACTTCGGCGCGAGGTGGGCGCAGTACTCCAAGACGTTTCCAACCCAGTAGAGCTCGTCCCACGTGTCATCCTCAACCTCGCAGTGCAGGGCGCGTGGTAGTTTCCCCTCGAGCTGCCAAACTATCACGCCAGTCGCATGACCTCCATCCCCTCCCTCCCGCCCGCCCTCCGAACCCCATCGAAATTCCAGGCCGCCCGATTGCGGGTGGAAGAGGGGGACGCAGAGTCGAGTCGGACCGAGGACCCCATCGGAAAGACCAGCGGTCAGCCGACAGTCGACCTCAAGACCAGATTTAGCGGCCCCCTTGGGGGGGCCCATCCCTTCAGGACGGGGGGGGGGGGGCAGCGACGTGAATAGGTTGGCAGCTCGCCTGGAGATCCTCCACGCTGAACCAGCTCATCAACGTATTGCACATGAACGCGTTCACCACCTTGGCCATGTTCATGTTCTCCGCGTAGACCGCATCCTCGAAGTCACTCGGGTCTGCATTCACGATGCACGTGGCGCAAAATTTCATTGAGATATCGTGCTGCTCCTCCTGGCAAACGTCCACGACGGCGTTGTAGGCATCCTCGCTCTTGCCGCTGGGCTCCTTCAAGCCCGTGGCGATACTCAAGACCTTCTCCTTGAACTGGCTGGCAGCCGCCGCGGCCTCCTTCACGCAATCTGCATTGGCGAGGTTGCCATCTGAGGCGAGCAGCTCGACCAGGTGATCCCACGCGATTTTCATGACGTTGCTGTTCGAGAGTGCCCTCACCCCTGCAGCGGTAGCTAGATTCCGTACACGCGTCGAAACTGCGTCGATCTTGGAGAGCATCATTCTGGACATCTTGCGCAAAGCCCCTGCCACAGGCTTCGCCTCACGAATGCACGTCAACACGTCGCCTGCGACGACGAGAGCGGACACGTCCATGTAGGGCTGCTCGAAGAGACTGGCCCTCGTGAAAGGTTCCCGCGCGTCGTCACACACGCTGAAGTCGAACGGCTGGAACTCCTTGCCAAAGTACTCCTTGACGTCGGCAATCCTCTTCAGCACCGTCGCCTCGCTCGGACTCTCGATGACGATTCGCTCCACCATGTCGGTCACGAGGCCAGCCTGAGTTCGCACCGCCAGCGAGTCCGCCATGATGGCGTCAGCCTTGCACGACGCGGTCTCCCACAGCAGCCCGAGGCACAGAGTCTCGACGCGAGGCCACTCAACTGGTTGAGAATCGCCCTCGGGAGCAGGAGCTCGGGGGCACATGGCAAACTTGATCATGAGTGGCGGTTCGCTCGTCGCTAGCGTGAAGCAGGCCTGCTGGATGATCTGCGACCTAGCTCACAGAACAACCGACCATAACCTGGTGCTCCGCACTGGTGATGGTCCGCTCTGCCACGTCCACGGCCTTGCCCCTGATCTCCTCGAAGAAGATACGCCTGGCCGAGATCTCCCTGATCACCATCCCTGCTTGTTCCGACTTCGCTGAGCAATCATCGTCTCCGGTGAACCTGGCCATCTCGCGGGCGGATTTGGCCAATGCGTTGACGGTGGCATCGTGGATCCTGCTCTTCGGGCGCTGCGTCCACTCCTTCTCTGCCGAATGGTGCTCACGAGCCCTCTCCATGACCTTCTCAAACCTCTGAGTGGCGGACTCCTGCGGCGTGGGCTTGCCCTTCTTGCGAGCAGCGGCGCTGCCGACCTAAGGGCCAGCCGAAACTCACCCTGCCCTGGAACGGGGGGGGGGCATAGCGGTCCTCCGACATCTTCTTCTCTCCCTCATCCCTCATCCTCATTCGCTTCGTCGGGGGCGGCATGAATGCGCGTGCATCTCCACGCTGATCTATGGCAAGGGTCGGGCCGTCGAGAGGCCCACCCCTTCCCTTGGCAAGACCAGCACGGAAACCTCAACACGCAGTCATCCCGTCCCTGGATGGAAGAGGGGAGGGAATCCGACAAGCGGAGGACGAGAAGACGACGGAAGACCACCATACCCCCTCACCCTACTCCCACAGGTAGTTGAGGTTTCGCCAGGCTTGTGCCTCAGGGCGCCCGCTGCGTGGAGGGCGGCGGCAGTCGCCGTCGGACTCGCCATCCTCACCGATCGGCTCGACGGTGTTGCTCGGGGGCAAGCTGCACTTCGAGCGCGCCGTCGCCGCCGCCGACGCAGCCCGGCCTCCAGCGGCACCTCCACCACTGCAGATTGCAGGCGCAGCCTCCCCCCCCTCTGAGTCCTCCTTGTCCTGGAGCTGGGCGCGCTGCTCGCCGTCGTCGGAACTCACGTCGCTGAGCATCGCGACGTCGTAGTCGACGTCCCGCGCGCGACCGCCGACATGTCCAGCTGCGGCAGGGGCCACACCTCGAATCCTCTTGGCCTTCTTGATGTCGGCGATCGCCTCGGCTGCAAGCTCATCGTCCACGGGCTTCTGTCGCTTCTGCAACTGCACCTCGCTCTTGACGCCCCTGCGAAACTTGTAGTTGCCCCTGTTCGGGTTCGGGTCGTTGACGTACCAGACGCCCACCGATTTCAAACGTGCGCCCCGAGAGATCTCAATGTCGGGCCACGTCTTGCGAATCCTCCTCGTCAAGGTGTCGTCTGCGTCGCCGTCGACGCACGTGATCTTGTGGGCCTTGCAGAACTGCTGGAGAGTGTAGAAGGCACCTTCTTCGTAGGCCTCGCAGAACTCAGACTCCAGCTCGGCCACCCACTGCTCCACTGGCTTCTTCTCTTGATGCGAGAACTCCCCAGCCTTTGTGCACCTGTCCTTCCTGAGCGCCTCGCAGCGAGCATCGAGAGACGGGCAATCCTTCCTCTGCGCCTGCAAGGTCTCGAAGCTGCAGCCGTCGAAGAAGCGCCTGCGCATGTCGAAGCAGAGGTAGCACCCACTGCCTGTCAAGTACACCTCCCCCGTGGTGCGGCTCCTCTCGGCTTTGCCCCACTTCACGCGGCGCGTCCCGCCCCCGTGCCTGTCCATGTCCTGGGACGTCTGCTTACATGCCTCGCAAGTCCTGGGCGGCGCTGCCAAGATCTCCTCTGCCCAGGTGACCTTCTTCTTGATGCTGTGCTTGGCGACGGCCTTCTTGCCACCAGCCGCGGACTTGCCCATCGTGCAAGATGGCGCCAGGCTGCCAGGCTGCCTGCCGACGGCGGCCCGTCGCTCGGGGAGACTCGAGGACCGAGGAGCCCAGCGCACCCAAGCGCCAGAAATGCCTCGAGCCAAAATGGCTACAGAACAGGACCTGGAGCCGTCGGGGGCCCTGAACATTCACTAGAGTTGTCGTTCTTTCTTTCGAGGCCCTCAGGGCCCACTGCCCCTCGCCTCAAGGGCCTTCTGGCCCGCGCGCACTGAGACCCCAGGGGCACTTGGTGTTACAGGAGACCACGTCGAGGCACTTAAGATCCCTGAGGCTCTTAAAGGCTCTGAATTTTCATGTTGGGACTCGGTTTCCCGTTGCCCATGGCCCTAAGGTTTGCAGCTTGCAGACATCTCGAAAGAGTTCGTTAACTCCCCCACTCGCCCAAAGAGCCCGACGGACCATGCAACCGTTTCTTCGACCAAGTGCAGAGCAGGAGGAGGAGGGCAATGCGCCGATGCGCCCTCGGCAAAGCGACGCACAGCTGACACGAAAAAGGCCCCGAGGAGGAGGAGGAGGAGGAGGAGAAGAAGGAGGAAGAGGGGGGAGGAGGAGGAGGAGGAGGAGGAGGAGGAGGAGGGGGAGGGGTTAAGAGTTAAGAGAGTCTCGGAGAGTGAGTGGAGCTCCGTCGATCCTGCGATTTCCCCGCTGTGGCCCAAGAGCGGACTGTGTTCAACATGATCCTGACACTGACACGGCGCAGGTTGTCTAGGCTGCGGGCCGCTGGGCCAGGAAACTGAGCAGCAGGCTGAGAGACTGAGCAGGTGGCGGCGCGACTGCACTGCCTGCACGCCTGCACGCCAAGAAACTGCACAGGCTGAGACTGCTGAGCCGAGCAATGCATCACGCATATACTCAGAAAGAGGGTGAGTCGCTCTCCTCTGGCTCATCATCTTGAATCGCAAGCGCTTCCTGCTGGTCGCTGAGCTGAGAATCGGCATCGAGGGTGTTGTACGCTAGCTCTCTGATCCTCTGAATCTGACGCTTGATCTTGTTGAACCTGCGCTTGAGACTCAGAAACCTGTGGAACACATGGCTGCTGTTGCTGAGCACCCTCGTGAGGAACCTCTGCTGGCCTGGAGTCAAGACCCCCATGATGGCCTGCACGCGAGGCGCAGTCAGCGTCGGCGGGCGCCGAGCCTTGGGAGCCATGCGTTACACTGTAAACGCGGGAAAGATGTCGGCCTCGAGAGCCTCGAGCCTTGAGCCAACCATATGCCTCTGGAACTGGCCTAGGGGCTGCGGCTCCTACTCGGACTCCTCACCACGGTACAACAGTTATTTCCAATTACCCCTTCACATTCAGGCCCGTTGGAACCCCCTACGTCCACGACCACCGCGATGTAGCCAGCAGCGTGCCCATGTTAGACTGCGGGGCTAATGGGAACGTAACTTCGAGAACGTGCTTACATTTTCATGCAGACGGCGGGCGCCAACACATTAAGAGGCTACGCGAATGCCGCGAATGCACCAACCAGCGACGCGAACACCAACTCGATTTGCACCTCCCAAGCTCCCGCCGCAAGCCGTGCAAATCAGTCATGCACCACCGAGGCCCATGAACAAACGCGTGTTCAGGAGGGGGCTCCTGAACAAATTTTGTTCAGGAACCCCAAAAACACAGTGTTCAGGAGGCATCTCCTGAACAAAATTTGTTCAGGAGCTTGTTCAGGAGCCTGCCAGGCCCCGTGGGACTCCCTGGGACCCCTTGAAATTCGCTCAGCTGAGCGGTGCAAATCAAGTTGGCCCATAAACAGCGCACACGGCCCCCCCGTGCCGACGCCTGGCCCGAGGGTCGCACAGAAGTCTGAGAATATCGAGGCCCTCCACGATTTCACTTGTCTCCCTCCCGTCTCACCTCTCCCTCCCGCCTCCATCATATGGGAAAAAATGCTAGCCTCCAGAGGGTGCAGCTGCATGGTGTCCCTCCCTGAGCAAATCTGCAAGCTCGTCAAGGAACTCCTGCTCTTCCCTTCCGAGCCCTGGCCTGTTCGACCAATCCTGGGCAACCAAAAAGTTAGCTCGCTTCAAGCGTTCAGGCAGAGAGGGAACGCAATGCAGGTGGACTCGCATGACGCCCCACATCGTATCTGCACTCGCAGTATCTGGCATGCGGTGCTCCACGCGCCACATGCCCTTGGGAATCCCTTCTCCGCAGACCCCGCACACGGCTCGATTGGCGGGGGCTTTGCCGCATCCAATCAAGCCTGCTTCGCCGTGCGGTCTAGGGGCCTCGGGCCCCGCATGGGGGGGCAGGGGGCGGCGGCAGCGGAGGCGGAGGAGGGGCGCCTGGCTCATCATCGGGCTCAGGCTCAGACGACGACCCCTCGGTGGCCCCAGCCGCTGACATCTCAGGACGGATTGATTCGCCTCCGAGGTCGGACGCATCGGACTCGACATCCACTCCAACTTCAGCGGTGGGCGCACCCCCGTGCCCAAGACCACCCGCAAGACAAGTATCAGGACCATGTGGCAGGGTAGGTCTTGCTGTTTCCAGGCTCATTCCAAATGGCATCCACTGCTTGGGCTCGTCAACTTTGTTGGTCGCAACCTTGCGGGTTTTGACAAGATCCAAATCTACGCTGAAGAACTCCTCAAGTCGATATGCAAACTCGATGTCATTTTCACGGGGGGCTTTGAGCAATTTGCTGGCCGTGAGCTTCGCAAGGACAACTGGGCGGCCACCATTGTTTACACGAGCTTCCAAAAGGAATTCCCTCAGCAAGCGATGGAATGGTAATGTTACGAGCTTCCCCTGGCAATGTCTTTCAAGCCCCCAGTTACCACTTGGGAACGTCTTGACCCTGGAGACGGCGAAAAACTCCCCTGCACCAAACTTGAAAGTGAGGACCACATTCACTTCGACACCAGCAGCCTCCAACTGCAAATGCAACGGTAATGCTACGTGCTTTACACCTCTGCTGGCCAAGTGGGCGTGCAAGTTCTTGGCCCCTGAGCGGCACGACGACGGCCACCTTGCTGCCGAGCCCCCTCCCCCCGTGCCTAAACACGTTCGCTCCCCCCTTTTGCTTTGGGACCCAGCATAAGACGCGCCATTGCATTGTTGCGTTCAGTTATCACCCTATTGGACACGTGCGAAGAGCAGCGCAAGGTGCGAGGGAAGGAGGTGGCACCGTCGTCGTGTATTTCCGTCAGTCCGCCTTCCCCCTACCATGCCTGCTTGATGATTCCTAAAACCTTACGGTTGGACCCACCATGCCTATCTTCATACTACAGTAGCCCGAGACATGGCGCGAGGCCTTCTCAAGGAAACCCAACCCCAGGGACCACACTGTTAATGTTAGCAGGGGGAGGGTGCGAGACAGCAAGATGCCCTGTCGCCGAGGCCCCTTTAGCTGGCGAAGCTCCTGCTCTCACGTAGTCGTAATAATAATCCTGCGGGCACAAGCCAGACAAGCAACACACCTGCTCCGCAGCAACCGAGACTCCGTTCGGCACCGGTTCAGGATCATAGGAGAATAGGCGGCGGGCTTCACGCGCAATGTCCACATCTGTGTCACGCACGTTAACCAGCGACGGCTTCAAACCAAGTCCAGGGCAATCCAGACGAGCTCCACTCTCCCAGAACCTTGGAGCCCCACGTGTTATGTTACGATGGACTTGTTACTTATTATGTTACATGTGCCTTGGTTGCATTCAAGCCCCCCTCCACCCACGGGGTGGAGGGGGGATGACGACGCGTTTGCATGGTGGGCCCTTCAGGCCATCGCGACGTTGCGACTCTGAAAAATGGAGGTGGGAGGAAGTGGGCAGAGGGAGGAGGAAGGGGAGACGAGAGGCAGGAACAGGAGTAAAGGGTCCGCATGGGACGCCATTGGGCTACGCGGGCGGCTGAACGAGGAGGAGGAGGAGGAGGAGTGCGACGTGGGGAAGAGGGCCAAGGATTTGGTTCTGCGGCCATGGGGGTGAGCCCCTGACCAACCCCGAGCTTGACACCTCGAACCTCATGCCAATAGGGATACCACCTCCACTGTACTTGCACTTGCACTGTTCCCAAATCCGCCAAGTTAACTAGACTAGACTGCGCCTGTGCCTGGATCCCGCTGGGCCCGCTAGATATTGGTCCCTGGCCCCCCCCATCGCAAGCTGCGACGCCAGTCACTATTGTTGCGTTGGTGCTTTCGCTGGCCCCAGCCCCTTGAACAAGCACATGCAGCCCTGATCCTGAGAGCACGCGGCGCACTGGCTGGTGACGCACCTGGCTTAAGTGAGGGGGGGTCTATGGGGGTCCACGCACCTGGCCAATGCTGCGTTACGGTTCCGGATGCCGTGGGAGGGGTGCCCTTTCCAAATTGCGCGAGCCTTCGGAATGACCCCCGAAAAGGCAGACACCGAGCGTTGGCCACCAGGGCTCGTGAAGAGCCGATTTGGGCACGATTTGTAAACACAGGAACGCACAAGTTAGAATTCTTCGCGTGAGCGTCTGATGGGGGGGGGGGGGGCGGTGATGGCCTCAGGCGTTGATGACTGACTGACTGACTGAGCAGACTCAGACTGAAACCCAAGACGTGCACCAGAATGCTCGATTGCCCTGAGGAACCCCTAGGTCCTAAGTCAGAAAACTCCACGGGGCTCACGCAATGGCAAGACTGATTGAATTAATATCGGCGCAGCCGTCTTTACACACTTACATCACTGTACACCTGTGATTTTCGATCGAGGAGAGGCGTCCGAAGCTCGGCGTCGTCGGACGCGGCGCTGGAACGCCCTCCCCTCGTGAAGGAGCGGGAGAGCGGTCGCCTGCGAGATCTTCTCCCTGGCGATGCTCTCGTGGACAACGTTCTGGTACACTGCGCGCGCAGCTGCATCCATGCCCCGCCAAATTGCGCCGAGCCTCTTCATGTCACGCTTGTGCTCCTCCGTGCCTGGTCGAACGCCAGGCGTCCGATTGAGGCCAGTGAATGCCATCCACGCCGACGTCGCCCTGACGCGCCTCTCTTTGAAAGGCACGTCCTCCTTCGCGGTGCGCCTCCGCCCTGTTCTGCCAGCAAGTCGCTTCATTATACTCGTGAGGTGGATCGGCTTGACCCCATGACGTCTGCAGACGTCCTTCCTGTTCTCCGCCATCTTGGCGAAAATATTGTTCCTCACGAACTTCCTGTAAGTCCTGACCGAGAGCTCGAACGGCCCGACTGTGCGACCTCTCTTCCGTTTGATCTCCTGGCCGAGCAAATGTTTGCGCTCTTCGTTCAGCGAGGTGAGGGGCATGGACGCCAAGCTGTTGTATAAAAAAACCGTGCGCGATGCGACTCTGATGACCACTGAGCTTGCCAATCCAAGGCAAAGAAAACGATGCATCAACACATGACCTGCAATCTCGGTAGGTATCACCCAGTGTGTTCATTGTGGCCATAATCGCATCCTCGTTGTAATCCACCACGCACGCACGAAGTATATCGAACTTGGGCTGGGCAAATCTGAACTCAGTCCTGAAGCATGCCGAACCTGCAGACGAAATGAGCTTCACATATGCATGGAAGAACTGGTCGTCGGTCCATCCTCCATCCTGCCAGCCGCTGGACGTGCTGTCGAACAACATATCGGCGATGCCACGCTGTAAAGCCAAAGCGCTGGTGCCGTCCAAGAACTTCCTGACATGGTCGCGAGCCGTCTTCGAGGCCAACTCGAAGCGCTCAGCGTGATCAGAGGGGCTGTAATGCGGGTGCGTTGGCGGCTGAAGCTCTTGCAATCTCACGAACTGCTGCCTGGCCTGGTCCGCTTTGAACAGGGTGTTCAGGTAGACCTGGAACGGCGAGTTGCAGATGGCGGCAATGTGCAATGACCTGTTCATCAGGTCTGCGTCTATGAAGGCAGTGAGCTTCTTCGCCCTGATGCTGTTGTTCGCCGAGTGGTTGACGCCCCCTGCCGCCGCAGCAACTGCGGCCTGAGCCTCCGCAGCATCCAGCGATTCACCATCACACATGGCGTGCTAACACCGAGGCAGAATCTTGAAGAGAAGCATCCCCCTAAGCATCCAACAGCTCGCTTGCTCGAAACCTTGAACCTATACATCAAACATACGGGGCAGCCAGCTGAGAATAACATATCAAGCGCTCTCTTGACAGTGTTATGGAAGTGCATTCTTCCACCGCAGGTGCACCCAGGATGATGCCGATGCACGATGAGCTTATCATCTGGATCGGAGTTCAGAACCATGACAACAAACTCAAGGTCAGTGCTGTCTAAATCGCGAGCAGGCCTGGTCATCGCAATGATTCCTCGTGTTTTCGCCTTCCACCCACGTATCTGATCAGACTCATCAAAGACATCGCGAAGCACTGTTGCGTTCGCAATCTTATCAACCTGGGTCTGGAAACGATCCCGAAATCGAGCCAACTGTCACAGGTGACCAGCTCGCGTCATCGCTGTTATCGGGTCTGACTGGTGCTCAAAGTTCGGCCTCATCGACAAAACCAGCTGGTGCGCGAAACACTGAATGCCAATCACAGTGAACGAGTGTGGCGTGCCCTGGGACAAGATCGCCGACCGTTCAACCTGCCCCTGCAGTAAGCCATTGCATACGTGTGCGCCCTTGGAAAAACACCAACTTACTTTCAATGGCATCAACGACAGGACCGCACACATCAGCACGATCAAAGCAAGAACCTCTGGTAGGGAAAATACTCCACCTCCTCCACCTGTCGTAGATCGTTCCGAAATTCCCCCTCGGGATGGGCACAGCAGGCGTTACTAGCTCACAGGCCACGGTCGAAAACGAAGCCCTCGAAAACAAAGGAATCATGTGAACTGTCTGCGAAGGTTCATGACCCAACGGCGCTTATTCGCGCCACGCTTGGACTCGTGCTTGTCTACGCCAGGGTTGGGCATATCATCAGCAGCAGCAGGTCGCTGAACGTCATCGGGCGCAGAACGAAGCCACGTCTCAGCGTCGTCCATTGTCGCAGTGATCAGCATGCCTGCCTCAGCAGGAGGCGCTGAGGCGATGAAGTCGCGCACGCCTGTGGCCTGGGACAGCACGCGCGACACTGCGGCCCTGGAGCAATCCTTCTTGGACGTCCTCCTCACGTCCACTGTGATGATCAAACCAGCGGCCTCGAGCTCACTGGTCCTCAACACGGCTTCCTGTGGACCACAGCCAACCCGCAACCACGACATGACGCCAATGCCGCCCAATCAGACTTGCCCTGCGCCCGCACCTGGTCATTCAGTAAATCTCACGCATTTGCAGAATCTGATCCATGGCACAGGGCATGTCTGACTGGGCGGCATCGGCCGCAGGACGGTTGGCGGGCTGGCTCCACAGTCCTTGGCGTCAACAGCGGAGCACCCGAAACTTGTGCTCGAGACCGCCCGCGCGAAGGAGCTGCCCGTGGCGTTCCTCAGGGCAACCCGTGCTCGCCAAGCCTGAAACTTGTGCATGGCGGCGCGGATCCGAGCTCTGTGGGCGAGCTCCTTCGGCCTGCCTGGCGCGCCGCGACCATGGCCCGCCCCTGGAGCGGCTGCTGCCCTGCCGCGGGCGCGCCCACGGCCGCGGCCGCCGCGGCCGCGCCCGCGCCCAGCTGGTGCTGGCGCGGGGGCGGCAGGAGCCAGGGCGGCGGCAGCAGCTGCTGGTGGGGCTGCAGCTCCTGCAGCACCGTCGCCTGCTCCAGCCCCAGGGCCATCCACCAACAACCTCCACATGCCCGAGGTGCCACAAGATGATAGAGTTGAGCCCAAAGTGGCGGAGGGTGGACACATGGGGGATCGGACAGGCTTGCTGGGAAGGCGGTCATGGCATGAGCTTGCACGCAGAGCGACAAGGGACACATCAGAGGACATCCAAGGGACCAAGGGACATGCCAGGGACATGCCAGGGGACATACTAGCTGACATAACAAGGGACATAACAACCATAATTTGAAGATACGGGTAGGGGTAGGGGGTAAGGGGTAGAGGTAGGGGTAGGGGGTAGGGGGTAGAGGTAGGGGTAGAGGTAGGGGTAGGGGTAGGGGGTAGGGGGTAGGGGTAGCGGTAGGCTGTAGGGGTAGGTGTAGGGGTAGGGGTATGGGTAGCGGTAGGGGGTAGGGGTAGGGGTAGGGGTTGGGGGGCCGTTGGTCGAGAAATACGTGTGGGGGTGGGGGAGGAGAAATCCCTCATAACCGCGCGGCCCTATGCGAAGTGCGTGTGCGTCCACCTCCCCTCAGCTATGTCGGCGTTGCTTATTGCCCTGAATTGGTCAGATATTGCCCGTCCCCCACTCATGTCTCCCGATCGCCCCCCACCAATCCTCGCCCTCATCTCCTCTAGTTGCATCGACCCCGCCCCCATGAAAGAAACGTCGGGCTGTCAGATGCCAAAACGTGTTCTTATGTTAGATGCTTGTACGTGCGATGTTTTCTTTAGTAGACCAGGGGGCGTACGGATTTTTACAACAGGTGCTATCAGACGTCTTTGTGTTACCCATACTCACGGTTTGAGGTCCACCAGGTAGTCACGCAATATCCACCGTGGCATTTGTTGCTTATCGGCGCATGCACTTGCGAGCTTGAATGAGCGACATGGGGCGAGTTCGTCGAGTGGTAACAAAGGCGGTGCGAAACTGGCCCTTGTTCGTACCGTTGGGCGGGGCAAACAATGCTGACACATATGCCCCACCAACGTAGTCGAACACCGCACATGGATGCACCTCCAAGTACTGATACTACTGTAATGTGGACGGTACCAATACAAGTTTACAACATGTATGTATAGTGCGCATTGCAACATATGCTTCAGAACTCTATTCAGCTGCCCAATCTGGATAACTGTCGGCTTGATCATCCTGGCCGACAAAATTTACGAGCTACATCGTGTATCATGTCACACAGTGCCTCGGACAGATCAATCATGTACGCTGGGAGTGATAGAAGAGAGCGGTGTTCTTTGTGACACACATCGGCCGTGTCTGCTGTCGTCTGACCAAAAAACCGTCGGCTTCAAGCGATCAAGGAAATGCTTCCAGATAAGAGGAATGTCCGGGTCGCACGTGTTCACCAACAAAACCGGATCGTGTGCATGGTCGCGCAAGTTGTCTCACATTCCCGAAAAGTCGATCCAAGTGCTGCTCAACCCCGAAAAGCAGCCCCTTCAAAACAGCAGGCTCTGAGTCAGCGCTGCCAGCACGCAAAGAGAGTCGTCGCGCAACGCCTGTCAAAACTTAAGCTCGCAAAGAAGAAAAGACACGCAAAACAAAAAATCGGCCAGTCGCCGACACCGCGCATGGCCTAATGCGGAAACAGCATCAAGAGATTTCTCCACGCCCTCTTCACCCGCGAGCTTCAACAGTCGCACCTGTCGCAGAACGCTCGCTGGAGGTTGAAGCCAAGCTGTCCAGATACACGCACCCTCATGACCAAACTCTTCCTGTTGTAAGGATAGGGATACTGGAGGAAGAGAAAACGACACAAGCATAAACTGTCCGAGGCCCGCGCGGACTTCTTGGATCGGCGCTGACCCCCCTCTCTGGCGCGCGGAGCGCGCCAGGGGCGGCGCCGGAGGCACCGCCAGGGGGGCCCAGCGCCGATCCAAAAAACCAGCGCGGAGCTCCGAATGTTTATGTTTACACCGTTCTTCGGCGGTGAGCGAGGGTGGGAAGTGAGAAAGGGCGGGCCTCCTCAGAAGGCTCGGAAAACCCCCGGGCTTCCGAGAAGCTCCCTGAACCGTCCCCGAAGTGAGAAAGAACAGCTGAGAAGGCACGAGGGCTTCTGAGGAGTCGCCGCCGCCTTCTGAGAAGGCCTCTTCCTTCTCACTTCCCCCCCCCCTCGCCGCCGATCTTGGTGTCCCCAGGCTCGACGTCGAGGCTGGAGGAGGCGCTCTTCGAGACATTCGCTGGCTCTCTCGCAGGTTTTCTGATGGGCCTGCTCTCCACCACCAAAACCAGAAGTTGGAGGGGAGAAAGAGGTGGAGGAGGAGGAGGAGGAGGAGGAGGAGGAGGAGGAGGAGGAGGAGGAGGGGGAGGAGGAGGAGGGGGAGGAGGAGAGCGGAGGAGGAGGAGGAGGAGGAGGAGGAGGAGGAGGAGGAGGAGGAGGAGGAGGAGGAGGAGTAGAGGAGGAGGGAGGTCCTCGCGGCCCTCGCGGGCGCTCGGGTGCCCGCCGCTCGCGGGGCGCTGCAGCGCCAGCTGAGCGGCCGCCTGCGACACCGCCTGGCGCACGGCGCGCTGCTGCAGCCGGCCGTGCTGCGCCTCTGGGGGGCGGCCGGCCAGCGCCGTCCTCGTCGACGTCGCCGTCGGTCGGTCGTCGGTCGTCGGTCGGTCGTCGGTCGTCGGTCGGTCGTCGGTCGGTCGTGGAGGAGGCGGAGGAGGAGGAGGACGAGGAGGGTGAGGAGGAGGAGGAGGAGAAGGAGGAGGAGGAGGAGGAGAAGGAGGAGAAGGAGGGGGAGGAGGAGGAGGAGGAGGAGGAGGAGGAGGAGGAGGAGGAGGAGGAGGAGTCGTCGGTCGGCCGTCAGTCGCCGGTCGTCGGTCGTCGATGTCCGGTCGCCGGTCGGCGTCGCCGTCGGTTCCCGAGACTTCTCGGGTGCTCACGGGGGTTTCGGAGGGTCTTGGAGGTCGTCGTCGTCGTCGTCGTCGCCACCGTGGCCGCCGTCGGCAGTCACGCGTGTCTCGACGGTCGACGTCGCGGTCGCTGCTGTCGTCGTCGTCGTCGTCGTCGTCGTCACCGCCGTCGTCATCGCTGTCGCCGTCGTCGTCGCCGATGGATCGATCGAGGTCGTGCAACCTTTCTGCACGTGATTCTGCCCTTTCTGGGTCGGGGCGCCCCGTCGCCACCGCCACCGTCGTCGCCGACGCCGTCGTCGATCGTCGATCGTCGATCGATAGAGGATCAAGAGTCGAGGATCCAGGATCAGGAGAGGAAAGGCACAGTGCTTCTGCAGAGGGGGAAAGAGGGTGCCTGCGCCCCGGCCTTTAACTACCTCCTCCGATCCTCGCCGCCCCATCGCCGCCTCGCCTGTGCCTCCTTCCCTCCTCCTCCTCCTCCTTCGCCTCCTCCTGTTCCTCCTGCTCTGCCTGCTCCTCATCCTCCTCCTCCTTCTTCCTCCTCACTCGCCTCCTTCCTTCCCTGCCTACCTCCCCCCTCCGCCTCTCTCCCCTTCCCTCCCACCCTCCCTCTCTCCCTCCTCCCGCTCTCCCGCCTGCCCTCCCTCCCTCCCTCACTCCCCATCCCCCGGCCCTCCTTCTTCCTCCTCCTTCTTCCTCCTCCTCCTCCTCCTCCTCCTCCTCCCCTCCTGATATCCTCCTCCTCCGCATCCTCCGCATCCTCCGCCTCCGCCTCCGCCTCCTCCTCCTCTTCTTCTTGCTGGAAGTATGAGTATTCTGTTTTATTATTCTTATTATTAGTATTATTAGTATCCGCATTATTGTTATGATTCCTCTTTTCGATATTATCAGTATTTGTTATTCGGATTCGTATTATTCTTCTTTTCCTTATAAAAATATTCTTCTGAGTCTTCATGATATTAGCATTACTACTATTAGCGTTGTTCTTCTTGTTAGTATTATCATTATTATTACTATTTCTATTACTCGTATTCCTCCTCCTCCTTTTCCTCCTCCTCCTCCTCATCATCAGTATCGTAATCATCTTCATCGCCACCATCATCAGCCATCATCATCACATTGATCAGCATCAGCACCATCATCATCATCAGCAGCAGCATCAGCATCATCATCACCATCATCGTCATCGCCATCAGCATCATCACCATCATCACAACCACCACAACCACCGTCATCATCATCAGCACCAGCACCATCAGCACCATCAGCACCATCAGCATCATCATCATCAGCAGCATCATCATCATCAGCATCATCATCAGCATCATCGTCATCAGCATCATCATCATCATCATCGTCATCAGCATCAGCATCAGCATCATCATCACCAATCAGGCGATCACTCAATCAATCATCCACCACCAATCATCATCATAATCAGCACAATCAGCAGCATCATCAGCAGCATATGATCATCATCATCATCATCAGCATCATCATCATGATCATCATCATCATCATCATCATCATCCTCATCATAATCATCATCATGAGAGTAATCATAACCAGCATCATCATGTTCAACAGCATAAGCATCATCAGCATCATCTGCAGCATCATCTTGATCATCAGCATTATCATCGTCATCAGCATGATCATCAGCATCAGCATCAGCATCAGTATCAGCATCATCAGCATGCTCATCAGCATCATCAGCATCGTCATCATAATCATCATCTGCAGCATCATCGTCATCATCATCACCAGCATCATCATCGTCATCAACATCAGAAGCATCATCCACATCAGCAGCATCATCATCAGCGTCAGCATCAGCATCATCATCACCATCATCATCGTCATCATCATAATCATCATCAGCATCATCATCGTCATCATCATCACCAGCATCATCAACGACATCAGCATCAGCACCATCATCCACATCAGCAACATCATCATCAGCGTCAGCATCAGCATCATCACCACCATCATCATCGTCATCGTCACCGTCATCATCAGCATCGTCGTCATCAGCAGCATCATGATCAGCCTCATCATCATCATCATCATCATCAGCATCATCATCAGCATCATCATCACTACCATCAAGATCATCATCACAAGCAGCATCATCAGCATAATTTACAGTATCATCGTCATCAGCATCATCAGCATCACCACCACCACCATCACCACCGTCATCATCATCATCATCATCATCATCATCGGCACCATCAGCGCCATCAGCACCATCAGCACCAACAGCATCATCAGCATCATCAGCATCATCATCATCACCATGATCATCATCAGCATCAGCATCAGCATCATCACCATCACCAATCAATGAATCACTCAATCATTCAGGAACCACCAATCATCATCATAATGGGCATCATCAGCATCATCAGCAGCATACTATCATCATCATATATCCATCATCATCAGCAACATCATCATAATCATCATTATCAGCATCTTGATATTCAGCAGCATCATGTCCGGCATCATCGGCATCATCAGCATCAGCGGCAGCATCATCATCATCATTATCATCATCATCATCATCATCATCGTCATCAGCATGGTCATCAGCATCAGCATCAGCATCAGCATCAGCATCAGCATCATCAGCATGCTCATCAGCATCATCGTCATCATCAGCATCAGCATCAGCGTCAGAATCGTCATCATCACCAGCATCGTCGTCCTCATCAGCATCAGCATCAGCATCATCATCACCATCATCATCAGCATCATCACCTTCATCATCACCAGCATCATAATCATCATCACAAGCAGCATCATCAGCATCACCAGCATCATTAACATCAACATCGTCATCAGCTTCAGCATCAACATCGTCATCACCAGCACCATCTGCACCATCAGCATTATCATCGTCATCAGCAGCATCACCATCATCATCATCAGCAGCATCCTCATCATCACCATCATCATCACCACCATCATCATCATCATCATCATCAGCATCAACATCATCATCAGCATCAGCATTATCATCAGCATCAGCATCATCATCACAATCAGCATCATCATCAGCAGCATCATCAGCACCAGCATCATCATCAGCAGTAGAATCATCATAATAATAATCGTCATCATCATAGTCATCAACATGAGCAGCAGCATCATCAGCATCATCACCAGCAGCATCATCATGATCAGCATCATCGTCATCATCATAATTCTCATCATCGCCAACATCATCATCACCGTCATCGTCATCCTCATCAGCATCATCAGTATCACCATCAAAATCAGCATCATCAGCATACTCAGCATCATCATAAGCATCATCAGCATTATCATCGTCATCGCCATCGTCATCCTCATCCCCATCCACATCCCCACTCTCCTCCTCCTCCTCCTCCTCCTCCTCCTCCTCCTCCCTTAAGTCCTCCTCTCCTCTCCTCCTCACGTGTCAGTGTCCTTGTCCATCCTCCTCCCTTCCCTCCTCCCCTCCCTCCTCCTCCTCCCTCCTCCCCTCGTCCTCGTCCTCCTCTCCTCCTCATCATCCTCCTCGTCCTCTCCTCCGCTTCCTCCTCCTCTCCCCCCCTCTTCCCCGCCTCTTCTCCCCCTCATCCCTCCTCTCTCCTCCTCCTCCTCCTCCTTCCTCCTCTCCCCCTTCCTCCTCCTCTCCTCCTTCTCGTTTTCCTTTTCCTCCCACTCCTCCTCCTATTCCTCCTCCTCCTCCTTCCTACTCCGAATATCCTCCTCCGAATCTCCATCCTCCTCCGAATCTCATCCTACCCGCCTTCCTTCGACTCGGCCTGGGTGGCTATATTCATTCCCTCCCTCCCTCCCTCTCCCTCCCTCCCTCCCTCCTCCCCTCCCTCCTCCCCTCCACCGACCTCGGCGGATGATGCTCACCCGGCGCCTCACCGCGCCCCCCTCGCCCCTCGACGGGCCCCGCAGTGACTACGCGGTCATCACCAAACACCCCCAAACATGAAAAAACAAATACTTCTCATCTTCTCGCATCCGCAAGGCGCGCCACGTCCAACGGAACATCGGGGCTTCGAGCGCCAGCTACCCTAACAGAAGTGCAAGAGCACTCTCACGCCCCACGTCGCAACCGCGCCAGAGAGCAAACGTCGACCACGTTCGCCCCGAAAGCAGCGGCACCAAGCCAAAGAAGTCTTCCACGCGGAGCCACCGCACCCGAAATTCAGATCAAACAAATCTGAAATTCAGACCGGGCCAATCTGAGTTTCACATCGGGTCGATCTGAATTCCAGACCGGGCCAATCTGAATAATCCCTGCGCAGAAGTCCCAGGCAGAACGCCTCGCTTGAGTTCCTGGGGGGGGGGCGCAATCTGAATGTCAGACAGGGGCAATCTCAATCTCAGGTGCGGGGAGCGCCGCCCCGAAGAAAATGCGTCGCGATTTCCCTCCACGATCAGCCTGAGGTGAGGAAACAGCGCACAGACACGCAAGTCACACGAGCTCGAGGATCGCGCGCGCGTCGACGCCGAGCGCGCCCACGCGTCTGCGCAGCCCACGAAAAGAACAGACACCAAAATTCGTTCGAATGACCGCAAGAAGCCACTGAGGAACCCCCCAGGGTTATCATTAGCACAGCACCGTAATTGGAAAATGATGGGGGGCGGTTTTCGCCGAACGATATGGTTAGCACCGCGCAAATGGAACGAACATAAATAAATCCCGCGCCCCGGCTCGGGTGGTATCACAATTGGAATTGGATTAAAAGTAGTAAGAATAATAATAAAATACAAGTAATAAGGCGAGGTGCTTGTTTCAGAACCACAAGGAGACCACATTGCGAGGATGTCTCAGGCGGTTTGCTTAATTTGGCGAGCAGACTCGTCTGCGTTCACATAAAGGTGCGAGGTGCCAAGGTAATGCTGCTAGGGCTGCAGGTGTTGTTTGTTGTGTTGCTGCTGCGTTTTGGTGTGTGGCTGTTTAGTTCTGTTGTTTGCGTTGTGTCGCTCGCGTTGTTTGTTTTGCTCTTGCGTGCCTATTGAAGGGGGGGGATGTTCTTTGAATTTGCTTCTGGTGCGGTTAATTGCGACCGGAGAAGGGGGGGGGTTCTGAATTGCTTCTTGCGGTTAATTCGACCTCAGGGGCACCCGGTGATCACGAGATCGCGACGGCAACGCACCGGCCGAAGATGATCACGACCCCTCGACCTCGGAGGGGCAACGGCGCGCAGCCCAGTGCAGGGCCACCCCAGGCCCCACCCCACGCGCGAGGCCCGCCTCAGGCGCGGCCCTTCCGCGACATCACCCCAACGCCGACCGCGCGCAGGGCCCCCGAAGGCAAAATGGGCGAACCACTCCCACCCCGGGAGCCAATAATGGGCGAACCACAGCGACAGTAGCCACGGCAGGGAACACACCTCTCCACACCTCCACGCGCAATAAGCAGCAACCGACCTGCTGACCCAACACGCGCTGGGGGCCAGCGCAAGCTGGGTCGACCACCTCGCCCGCATCACCCCCAGGTGGTCCCTGGACCTCTGTGATCCCGACAGAGGCAAACTGGCCCCTCTACTGCGTCGAGGAGGTCCTCCGTGCTCTCCTTGCGGTGGCCTTCGTAGGACTCCACATGGACCTACCACCATAAGAGGCGACCGACCTCCAGAGGCGTCAGGCGCACGAAATCTGCGAAGAAGCCTGGGAACGATGGCGACCAGGAGCGCCGCGACAGTCATCAACACACTGCCGCGCTCACTGGCCACGCGCTGAACCACGCAATTCAGCAGATGAGCGACGCACGCCGCGACGCTATGGACGCGCACTTGGACCGCCTCGACCCCCTACCAGGATACCAGGGGCGCCACCAGCCCACTGGGGTCTACCCGCAGACCGCGGCACCGCCCTTCCCACCAGAACATGATGCACCGCGCCCAGAAGCGGCACCCTCACGCGGGCCCGTTCTGCGACAGCGGCGCGACCGCACGGCTATGCTCTCTTTCGACAAGCACCACTGGTCCAAGCACACTGACCCCTTTGCCAGCGACGACGGGCAAAACAACCCTGGCCCCAAAAGACCAGGGGACCCGCCCGACCCAGCACCTGGCACCGCTACTGGCATCCGCCTAAGGCGTCGACCTTGCGGGGCCAGCGCAGCACAGCCCCCGCCTCACCGTCGACGACGCCACATGCCCGGCTCAGCCGGCGCGGGGGGCACAACTACGATGTTCCCGCAACTCCTCTACGGGCGACAAAGAACCCCCCCTGTCGACCCCAGGGCCACACCTCCCTGGCCCACCCAGCCCACTACGGCCACCAACCGTCAGTCGCAGCTCCACCAAGCCAGTCACGCAACCTCCCAGGCTCAGCCTCGGGAGACGGGGCCATCCCTGCTCTCGCGGCTCACCAACCAGCCCAGCTCACCAAAGCGCAGCATCCTGCGACCCCCGACCAGTCAGCGGGAGCGAAAAGGTCACGCTCTGAGGCCCCATACCGCCGCCACCGCGCGTCATCCTCCCACATGGGAAATACCTGCGGAGTCTTGACGCTGACGCCTGGCCGCTGGCACCCGACCCCCACTTCTTCCAGCAACTGGCCGATCATGGTGGCATGGACCCTCCTCCTACCAGCAGCGCGGCACCCCCCGGCCTGCCCCCCGCGGAAGGTCCTTTGCCTGCTTCGCCCTTTGGCCCTCCTCCGCCACGAGGACCCCAGCCGCCTCAGGCGCACCCCGCATCTCTTGGGCGTGGCTTAGTGGGGGGGTCATAAATGGGGGGGTCAGAAACGGTCCCCTTTCGTGCCCCTTTCGGGCCCCTCTGGAGCCCCAGGGGGCTCGTTTAGGTACCGTTTGGGTACCTTTTCGGACCACCCTCGCCACCCCCCCATTTATGACCCCTCCATTACGGGCCCCCCCCCATCCGGGCTCAGGCCCAACACGGGGGAATCACACCCGTCGTGCGCAGGGCCCTGCACGTCGCCCAGACGGCCGCGCTGGCCCCCCTCCCGTCGCAGGGACAAGCCCCACTCAGGCCCGAACTCAGCCCGCGGCAGACCGCTTGTCGCGGCTCGAGCGCCAGTTCGAGCCGGTCCTTTCTCCGGCCATGTCCGCCGAGCGACGCGACAGCAGTTGACCACGCTGCGTGAATTTCACACCACTATCTATGATCTTGCGTGCTGCCCCATGCTCGATACGACCCGCTCTCTGGAATCGTCCTTGGAGCCGCAGATTAGATTTTTAAAAAAAAAAAAAAACAAAAAAAAAAAAAAAAAAAAAAAAAAAAAAAAAAAAAAAAAAAAAAAAAAAAAAAACGCGCCACCGCCCAACGTCAGGTCGCACATGCCCCTTCAGAGACGAGTGCCCCTGCCTCCCTCGCAGCCGCCCTGCGCGCGGCCCAAGCGCTTCGCGCACGGACCGCCCACGAGCCTCCTCCGAGGCCTGCGCGCCGCCTGGCAGGCGTCCACCGTGGCCTTCCCCACTGCGAGTCCTGAAGATGTGCTGGATGGACGCCGCTGCTCCAGATTTCGTAATAAAAGGGAGGGGGTCTGGACCCTCCAAGACAAGCCATTTCAGACCTCCGCCGTGGGAGAACCCTCCAAAACATCGTCCCCAGACCCCCCCAGGCCCTCCAAGATAGCCTGGAAGAGACCCCCCCCCGAAATGAGACACCCCTCCCTTTATTACGAACTCTGGAATACTTCCACCGAAGTACCGTCATGCCAAAGACGGGTGCAGGCTTCGCTCAGCCCTACAGGTGAAGCTCGGACGGCTGCGAGGTAGTGTCACGATACACCTTCTGTTCGCCGGCCGCCCGCCCAAAACAGGTGTGAAGGGTTTTTTAGCACACTCGCACCGGCCAAGGTGCGGGGTGCGCCGGCCGCTTGCCGCCGGTCGCCCGGATAACTCGTCGTCCAGCTGGTCCGCTCTCTCTCTCTCTCTCTCTCTGTTTCTGTTTCTCTCTCTCTCTCTATCTCTCTCTCTCTCTCTCTCTCTCTCGTTCCCTCACCGATGCCAAGCCGCCACGAAGTGCGCACACAATCGGGTGGTGGGGAGGCGCGACTCCCCAAGGAGGCACTCAGACGCGCGCTGGGGCCCTCGCGAAGTGGTTTTCCCAAGGGGAGGCCCTGACCAGTGGCCGACGTCCGTCGGGGGCGTCCAGGAGGGGGGCGTCCACGAGGGGGGGGGGGGTGCGCATCATCACCAGAGGCACGTGCGCGAACGCACGGGGGGACCAGGGGACGTCTTGAAATTGGAGAAGGAGGCGTGGAATCGGAGGAGACGCTACAGATCCGTGGCCCCGCACGCGACATCCCCCCCACTCCTCCCCCCCCAACACGGCCCCATCACACGAGATCCGCCACCGGCGACGTCTTGTCCGCCCTGCGGCGGCCGACGCCAGGCCGGGAGCGCCCCCGCGCCGTGCGCACGCCGCGGCGCCTGGAGCTCCTCGAGCGTGCGCGCCAGCTCCGCCCCCACGGCCTTGGCGGCAGCGGGCGCCCCCCCCGGGCTGCGCGGGGGGCCCGGGCCACAGGAGAGCACGCTGCGGGGAGGGGTGGGCGCAGGGGGCTCCAGGATGCCAGGCTTCTGGGTTGGCTTCACGCGCGGCCGCGCAGGGGCGCGAAGTCCATGGGGCAGGAAAGGAGGGTGCAAGGGAGAAAGATCCGCGAAGAGGCGCCTGGGGCGCGCAGTGGCTGCAGCGGAGATGGGGGGGACAGGGAAGACCAGGTCGAGGGTCGGGAGGGGGAAGGGGAGGAGCGCAGGAGGACCCAGACATGTGGCGACGTGGCTGTTTCACCACGGGCTCCCCAGGAAGGCCAGTTCTTCATCACGACTCGGCTCTCTGACAGTCCTGGGGCCCAGCAAGGGTCCCCGTTGGCCGAAAACTGCAAGAAAAATCACGCCGTCGTGATTCGTCCAAGACGCGAGGAAATTGGGATGGGAGGGGGAGGAGGAGGAGGAGGAGGAGGAGGAGGAGGAGGAGGAGGAGGAGGAGGAGGAGGAGGAGGAGGAGGAGGAGGAGGGGCCACCCTCGGCCAGAAATTGCAACAGCCAAGAAACGCCTTTCAATTTCCCCCGGAGCAAGGGAGCGGGGCTGGGAAAAAGGAGGAGGACGGCTGCGTTCGCTCCGAAGCCAATAGCGACAGCGACAGGAGGAGAAGGGGGAAGAAGACCCATTCAACCCGCTCACCAAACCCCTGAGATTGCACCGATGACAAGTACACACAGGCACTGGCCCCTCGCCAGGGCATTATCGAGTCCAGGACCGCGCGCGCGCATTTTGTTCCGCAGCGGCGCGGCAGAGGCGATCCGCTCGCGCGCTCAAGCAAACCAGGCTACGGCACTGCGCGTTGTCCAGCACACAAGAAGAGGAGGGAAAAAGGAGAGCAGGCCGCAGAGACAGGAAGAGGGAAGAAAGCGCATTAACGCGGCGAGGCCGCGGGGGGCACGACGGGAGGCCAGACTGCAGGGCATTCCCTGGCAACGAGCGCGGGGCGGCGTCGCGGGCCGCACCCAGAGGAGGAGCTGGCAGCCCCAGCGCAGGGCGGGGCCCACCACGTGGGGGGCACAAGAAGCAGCGGGCCGCTAGAAGGCGGGCCGGTGGCGCCGAGGGGCGGGCCGGAGGCGGCGGGGAGGGCCGGCCGCGGCGGGCTGGGCGCGCGGCGCAACGCGGCGGCGGCGAGGCGCGACCGCAGCGCGAGGGAGGGGGGCGAACAGACCAGGCGCAGCAGAGCGCTGGGGGAGTGCTGGCGCCAGGCGGCCGCCGAGCGGCGCGCGGAGGGCACGCAAAGGGAAGGGGCGGCGGTGAGGAGGGCGAAATGGCAGCACGCCTAGCCCAGGGCCAGCGGGCCAGCGCACGCATCACACCCAGGGGCTGGAACAGGGCGCGGGCCCCTGGCAGGGCCGGGAGGCAAAAAAACAAAAGGGGGGAGGGAGGGCGCCGCAACGACGGTGCCCCAAAATTCGGGGCAGCGCGAGATACCAGCAGAGGCGGCGACCAACCTGCGGAGCCCACGGCCGGCGAGGCGGCGAGCGCGCCAAACCCGCAAAGGCCACAGGGGCCCGAGGCGGCGCGCGCTGCAAGGCGCCCCAGCGGCGGGCGGCGTCGCGGGGGCGCGCAGCCGCGACGGCCGACGCGCCGCGCGCAAGGCCAGGGGCCCGCAGCCAGCGCGCGAGCAGGTGAGCGCGGTCTGGGCAGGGCATCGGGCAGCGCGGGGCGCAGCACCTGGGCGGGCTGCGGCGCCCGCGTGGTGACGGGGCGCACCATCTGGGGTGGACGGCGCGCATGGCGGGCATTTGCGGCGCGCAGGCAAGCATCAGCCGCCGGGAGGCGGGCGGGCGGGGGCGCCGCACCCGGGGTGGATGACGCGCCGGGGCCAGGCGGGGCTCCATGCCAGGAGTGGCTCCACCAGCGGGCAGCCATCGCACTTTAGCAACGCATCCCTTCTGTGCCGCTCGCTTGTCCTCGTCGGTGGAGTGCTTGGGGATGGCGGTGCCGAGCCTGCTCGGGCAGCGGGAGCCCGCCGGCGCAAGAAGCAGGCCGGCCCGCGGCGTGCTGCCCGTGGGCTTGGGGACCTGGCACCCCTGTGACAGCGCCCTCTTCGCGTGCAGGTCACCACTGGGACCCTCCTGGTCGACCAGGTTGCCCCGAAGGTGGCTACCTCGACGTCGTCTGGGACGGTCTGCCCGCGCGCTGTCAGCTCATCCTTCCAGCAGCCTGCGCATCGCCGTGGGCAGCAGGCTCCGCGCCAGCAGGCTGGCTTCCAGTTGGCTGCGAAAGCTGTCCCTGGCCTCTGCTGCCACCCATGCCCTGGCGTCCGCTCCGAAGCTCCGGGCTTAGAGTTAGGTCGGGCATGTCCCCCTACGGGCGGATTGTGGAGATTCTCGAACGTAGTCAAAAAATGATCGACAAATCGTCCCCAGACTGTTTTTCGACTCTTATCGAGCATTCCTCTTGTAGAGGGACATGCCCGACTTGAGCTTGGAGGGCGCCTGCGCACCTGTCTTGGACCCAGGGCTGGCCTGGCAACGGCAGGGACGCCACTGCAGAGCCGGTGCCCCCGCCAAGTCAGGAGGGGCAAGAGCAGGCCGCGCCCTGGCTCTTCCACTCCTCCCCCACCCTCCCCCCGCTGCTTGCCCGGCAGCTGCCTGCGCACCATCGCGGCGAAGCGAGACGAACACAGCGGCCGAAGCGTGCGCCGAGAAGAGCAAGCCTGGAAGGTGAAGCAGCCTCCTCCTCCTCCTCCTCCTCCTCCACCTTTTCCTCCTGTTTCTCCTCCTCCTCCTCCTCCTCCTCCTCCTCCTCCTCCTCCTCCTCCTCCTCCTCCTCCTCCTCCTCCTCCTCCTCCTCCTCCTCCTCCTCCTCTTCTTCTTAATACTATTATTATTATCTAGTATTATTATTATTATTTATTATTATTATAATTATAATTATAGTTATTATTAATAATATTATTATTAATATTAATATTATTATTAGTATTATTATTGTTATTATTATTATTATCATCATTCTTATTATTAGTATTAGTATTATTATTGTTATTATTAGTATTATTATAACTAGTATCATTATGATTATTATTATTCGTATTAACAGTATTATTCTTAGTATGGTTAATATCCGTGTTAGTAGTATTCTTAGTAGTAGTATTATTCGTATTAGTCTTAGTATTATTATTCTTATCATTATTATTAGTGTTCGTATTCGCCGTCTTGTTATTCGTATTACTCTTTGTATTATTACTATTGTTGTTTGTTGGTATTCATATTGTGATGATTAGTATGATTACTAATCATATAATTATTCGTGCCATTATTATTTGTATTACTATTAATAGTGTGTTTTGTCTTCTTAGTATTCTTAATATAATGCTTATTAATATCAGTATTATTCCTATGCTAAGTAGTATTACCGTTGTTCGTCTTGCGTGTGGATTATTATTCTGAATAGTAACATTATTAGTATTAGTATCATTGATAATACTGGTATTAGTCTTGAAATGTTGCTTATGCGTATTCGTAGTATGCTTATCATTATGTGAGTATTATTATGATTGGTAGTATCATGGGTATTAGTATTATCCTTGTTAGTAGTAGTGCGCTTATTCTTGGTATTCAAAGTTTGATTCATATTATTATTAGAAATACTCGTACTATGACTGTTGTTATGGTTCGTAATACTATTATGATTGTTCCTTTTATTGGTAGTATTAGTAGTCGTATTATTCTTAGTCATACTCTTGTTATAATTATGGTTCGTCTTATTATTATTCTTAGTACTATCATCATTATTCGTACTATTAGCATTGATATTATTACTACTCTTCCTCATCCTCCTTCTCCTCGTCTTCCTCCTCCTCCTCCTCGTCCTCCTCCTCCTCTGCCTCCTCCTCCTGCTCCTCCTCCTCCTCCTCCTCCTCCTCCTCCTCCCGCTGGCCGTGCCCCCGCCAAGCCTTCAGTAGCAACCACCCCAAAAGCACCACGAGAGTCAATCGTCCAGGGTGAGGCATGGAGCCCCACGGACAGGAAAGGAAGCCCAAGCCGATCGTGATCCCACACCGGCCGTCGTGCCCCGCGCGCCTGCGCGTGGCGGACATGCGCTCGCGTCAGAGGCGTGCGCTGTGGCGCTGCGCATGCACAAAGCATTCACCGGGCGAGGAGGATGCACAGAATCCGCCGACCCTGTCGGGGCGCGTGACGGGAAAGTCTGTGCCAGTCTAACAGGGAGTGGTCTCGGGAGGCGCCTCTTTCACTCGAAGATGCTCCTCCCTTCCTGGCGACCACCTCCGGCTTTCCGAGCTCGCGAACCCTGACTACCTACCAGACCACCCCAACCCAACCCGAAGGCCCGAATTTAGGGCTGGGGGGGTAGCGGTTCCACATATGTTTTTTCAATGTTTCCCGACCCCCCCCCCCACAGGAAATCGAGGGTAAATTTGAACCTTCGGGTTGGGTTGGGGTGGTTTGGTGGGTGGTGAAATCCTGCGTGCATCGAGCCAGCCAGGCCGTTGAAGCGAGCCGAAAGGAAACACATCCCCTGCGATCTCTTCCCCGCCGGGGGTGGGGCGGGGCGGGGAGGGCTGGGGGGGGGGCGCGGGGGGGCCGTTCGGCCAGGCAACTGCACGTGAACGCCCCCCCCCCCCCGAAAGTGAGATTTCTGGAGAGCGGGCCTGGGTTCAGAATCCCACCAGCCCTTTTGGGCGTAGGTGGTCTAGAGCGTTTCCACCGTTACCCCTCCTACTTCCCCTTCGGAGCATGCGCAGCCAACCCGATGCGGCCTCCCCCCACAATCCCTGTCAAAAAACAATACAGAATATACTTGACGGCGGCGGCGGCGGCAGGGGGGAGGAGGAGGAGGAGGAGCAGGAGGAGGAGGAGGAGGAGGAGGAGGTTGCAAAAAAGCCCATGCTCAGGCGGGATCATGCGAGGCACGCGCTATGAGAGGCATTCGATGCCTACTGCAGGCGGCTGCGGAGACGCGAGCAGCAACCCATGATCTAATAGAAGACTGCTGCCCAAACGCTGTTGCCCTACATGGGGAAAACAAGACTGGACCGCTTACACCCACGACACTTGAAACTTATACTTGACATGGTGAGGGATGACGACGGGGGTAATGTATTTGCTTGATGAGGAAGAAAAAGAGGGAGGTGAAGGTGAGAAGTCGGCGCGGTCGAAGTAATGGCAATAGTCAAGATTGGCCACAACCTTGGTCGGCAAGGTCGGACATATAATCGTCGAAAGTGGCAACAAAACAGGCTGGGCATAGATCCCGGACTGCGCAGGCGAGCTCAAGCCAGCTCAGCATACGCTCTCTGAAACTACACCCAAGCAACAGGAGCCGCAGGCGATGTCTGCACCATCCCTAGCATTTGCAAGCTGGCCGCCAGGACGGAGCTCGCACCAGGAAGGCAATAAAAACAACGTGAACGCGGATCGAAGACCTTCCACGCAAGAGACAAGGCATCCTACGGACGACATCGTCGGAAAATACGTGCGCAATAGGAGCCAAGCTCGTAATCAAGCGCTTACTACTGCGGTCGAAAGCATGTTGCGGAGGAGGGGCAAGAGGAAGTCAGTGCAAGGGGGGGCCCGAATGTCAACTGGTCGGCCATGTTCTTTTACATCCGTGCTGTGCGAGAAACTCCACCGTTGAACCCGCAACCGCCACGAACAAAGTGCATCCTGAGCCGTGGAAGCCTTCTTTTGGGCCTCGGTGTGTGTGTGTGTGCGTGTGCGTGTGCGTGTGTGTGTGTGTGTTGCGTGTGTGTGTGTGTATGTGTGTATGCGTGCGTGTGTGTGTGTGTTGTGCGCGTGCTGCGTAGCGTGACTCAAGCCGCCCTGGCTCGAGGGGGCCTCAGCGGCTGCTGCCTTGGCCGAGACGCGGAGCTCCCCTGATGAGAGGCCGCGACACTTTCTCACACCCTACACACAGCATCTGCGCCTCGCTGCTCCGACCTGATGAGGGCGTCTGCGGCGGCCTTCTGCACGTCGGCAACCCATATCGAATAGAAGACTGCTACCCAAACGCTGTTGCCCTACATGAGCAAAGACCAGGACCGCTTACACCCACGAAACTCAAACATATACTTGAAGTGGTGAGGGATGACGGCGGGGGCAAGATATTTGCTTGCTGAGGAAGAAGAGGAGGGAGGTGAAGGTGAGAAGTCGGCGCGGTCGAAGCAATGGCAATCGTCAAGAGTGCCATAACCTTGGTCGGCAAGGTCGGACCCATACTCTTCGAAATTGGCGAAAAAAAGCTGGTCATAGATCCCGGACTGCGCAGGCGAGCTCAAGCCAGCTCAGCAGACGCTCTCTGAAACTATACCGAAGCAACAGGATCCACAGGCGATGTACGCACCATCCCTAGCAATTGCAAGTTGGCCGCCAGAACGGAGCTCGCACCAGGGGGCAATAAAAACAACGTGAACGCGGATCGAAGACCTTCCACGCAAGAGACAAGGCATCCTACGGACGACACCGTCGGAAAATACGTGCGCAATAGGAGCCAAGCTCGTAATCAAGCGCTTACTACTGCGGTCGAAAGCATGTTGCGGAGGAGGGGCAAGAGGAAGTCAGTGCAAGGGGGGGGGCGAATGTCAACTGGTCGGTCGTGTTATTTTGCATCCGTGCTGTGCGAGAAATTCAACCGTTGCACCCGCAACCGCCACGAACAAAGTGCATCCTGAGCCGTGGACGCCTTCTTTTGGGCTAGGGCCTCGGTGCGTATGCGTGTGGGCGTGTGCGTGTGCGTGTGCGTGTGCGTGTGCGTGTGCGTGTGCGTGTGCGTGTGCGTGTGCGTGTGCGTGTGCGTGTGCGTGTGCGTGTGCGTGTGCGTGTGCGTGTGCGTGTGCGTGTGCGTGTGCGTGTGCGTGTGCGTGTGCGTGGCGTGTGCGTGTGCGTGTGCGTGTGCGTGCGTGCGCGCGTGCGTGCGTGCGTCGTGCGTCCGTCGTGCGTGCGTCGTGCGT